>CM052538.1:171330047-171347201 GCA_028533065.1 Trachops cirrhosus
TCCCACTTTAGAGGCCAGGAAATGGACCTTGAAAGCTGGACTTCACCCTTCCCTCTGAAGCGAGCCAAGGCAGCTCTGGAGTGAGGAACTGTAGGTGTCACCCCTGATGCCACCGCCCGCAGTTTTTCACATTTATTTTTTTTCTCTCGGAAAACAAATGATTAATTTTTTAAAAATTATTATTTTAAAAAAGCGCTTTTTCTAATGGAGAAGTTGAAAAAGCATAAGCTTAAAGTCAGCTTGATACTCCCACCCAGAAATAAACCCGGAGCACTTGGGTGTACGGTCTGTACACAGCCATTCACAGGTGTGTACACGAACACACTATAGGGACAGAACGTGTTCACCACGGAGGGCCCGGTGCTCTGCTGCTCCTCACCCCCCTTCGGTCCTCCGAACAGGCCTCCAACAGACTTATTCTGAACTCGTCGAAAGATAAACTGAGACAAGTTAAAAAGTTTTAAGAGTGCATTCGAGCAAACATCAATTTAAACCGAGTGTCATCCAATCTAGCAGACAGAAGGAAGCTCCGAGGAGCTGCACCAAGTGAACTACTCTCATGGGCGGGAGGGAGCGGGACCAGGGAGGGGCACTAGGCAGAGGCAGGCTGGTCTGGGCCAGGTCACTTTCTTTGAGGGATGGCGGGGACTTACCAGGCCGATGACCTAACCAGCGCCAATCAGGCGGTGACTGGTGTGAGATTCCACTTCTGGGAGAGCCAAAACCATAATTAAGTCTCGGTTTGCTGACATGGGGCTCAGCAGTGTAAGTGATTGACGTTCCATTTGGGGCTGCTGTCTTGTTTTTAACAAACGGCATGAGAAATGAATTAAGCTGCCCAAGGTCATGCAGTTGGGAACAGAGCTCACGTTGAACATCCGCGGCGAGACCCTAGAGCCTGAGCTTTCAGATGACGGGGCTCAGTGGCTTTGTCAAACGGCAGCGCACACTGAGTATTTCAAGCGGAAGGAACTTGAGACGGTAAGTGCAGGAAGAGCTTCCTGACCTTCCGTTGAAGCAGATCGTCCAACCACACCTGAGAGGGGCACAGGGAGGGGCGCAGCCTCAAGTCAAGACGAATCTGAGCTTACGGCCTAGCTGAGTTCCCCCGGCCCCGCCCCCACCCCACCCCCACCCCGGTCGCAAAGGCTGCTACACTCAGCTCGCACCCTCTGTCCCGTCTTACTTCTCTGGACTTTCCGGTCTTCGTCACACCCGGAATAAAAACGCTCAGGTTTAGCCACGTTTTTGGTCTTCATTTCCTCACGAAGTCTCCCGTGTCCCCTGATACTTACATTAAATAAACTAACACGCTTTTCTCTTGTTATCTGCCTTTCCTTACAGGGCCCCAGTCGAGAACCCAAGAGGGTAGAAGGAAAGATACATCTCCTCTTCTCAACCCCGTGATCGAGTTCCTCTGTATCTTACTTTGGGCTTAAGTTTCGGGCATCCCTCCATGCCCGCAGGATCCCTCTGGCACGACTGCTGGTGACACCGCGTCTTTCCTAGGGAGCCAGGGTTCGGCCACACCGGGAGAAAGAGGGGCTCTGGCCGTCGCCGCCGGCAGCACGTGCTGCCCCCAGCGCCTCTCCGACCGCGAGCCTTGGGTCTGCCTGGGTTCGGGGATCACACATGCGCGAGCATCTTCAAGTTCTGTGTTTATTTTCATAAATAATCTTAAGATTTTGTTGCAAATTTTAAACATGAAGTTTTTCTATGGATATTTCATATTTAAGAGACATTTACTCTGAGTAAGACCTTAAATTTCCAAGTTAGGATTTTCTCAAACTGGGTTCTGGGCTGTCTTCTTAGAAATCTGTGAGAACACATACTGTATTTTCCCGGCTATAAGACGCACTCTCCCCAACCCCGCCCAGATTTGGGAGGAATAATGGTTGTTAATACTGCTGTTGAGTTCTGTTTACATTTACATTGGTGAAATATTATTTTATTTATGTTATTAAATATTTTACCATATTTTTTGCCTAAAAATTTTTTTTCCTATTTTCCTCCTCTAAAACCTAGGTGTGTCTTGTGGTCTGAAAAATAAGGGGTGTGTGTGTGTGTTTTTAAGTGTTATTTATTGGTTTGAGAGAGAGAGAGAGAGAGAGAGAGAGAGGGGAAGGGAGAGAGAGAATCGTCCATCTGCTGTTCCACCGCTCATGTGTTCATTGGTCGACTCTGGCATGTGACCGACCAACCAACTGGGCATTGGACCCACAACCCTGGCATAACCCTGGCACAGCGGGGTGACACTCCAACTGAGCGAGCCACCGGTCAGGACCAAGAGAACATATTTCTTATAAATTAAATTATTGTTCTAGTTGAGTTAGCCTGTTTTTTCTGAGGATTATGCAATTTGTAGCTTTCCCCAAATGAATATATATATATAACTATATATATATATATAACATGTTTCATGCAAAAGGTGCAAGAATCAGAAAATACCAAATGGTAAATAGAGGAAGTTATGAGGGCGCAGACACTAAAGAAAAGAGCACTGCAGGGGGCAGTGAGGGGAGCCCTCAGGCCCCGGGGGAGGAGAAGTGGGAGGGCAATCCTGCTTTCTTAAAAATTTTATTTATTTATTTTTAAAGAGGGGAAAGGAGGGAGAAAGAGAGGGAGAGAAACATCAATCAGTTGCCTCTCATACACCCCCAACTACGGACCTGGCCCACAGCCCAGTCACGTCCCTGACTGGGAACTGAACCGGCAAACTTCCAGTTTGCAGGCTGGAGCTCAATCCCCCGAAACCACACCAGCCAGGGCCTGCTGGTTTTTGGAAGCAAAGCAAGGATCCCTGTGCAGGCAAGGCTCCAATGTAGGGACCCACTATCTGTGCCGGAGCAGCTGATCAGCTGCCAGCCCCAGCCCCTTGCCCTCCAGGTAGCAGGATTTATCCTTGGCTCCTAGGGCTTTGGTCCCGGGTAAAGCTGACAGTTTAGCAGCTGCCACCCACGAGTAAAGCAGAAGTTGGGGTTACACTGTTCATGCTCCCAGCTCCATCCTTCCATGGCAGTGGGGTGTCCATGCCAAGCCCCTCTCCCTTTCGCACACAACCCACAGAAACACCTAGGCCATTTCCGGCTGCAGGGCCTGATCTCTAGGTCGGAGTGGGCAGGCTAGCGGTACATGGTCCTCTCGCCCTCAGGGCCCAAGAGAGCCAAACCCTTCCCCACAGGGCCCCAAGGGCTCAGTCCTTGTTCCACAAAGCAGGGTCGGAGGACTCATGGGCTCCGTTTCCTGCCCAAATTACTGGAGGTCTACACAGAAGCCACCAAGACCGTCAAGACCTTGCACCTGGGAAAACACCGGGCCTGTGGCCACTGCTCCAGAGGGCTTTCCCATCTCCCTTGGGTGCCCTTACTCAGCTGTTAGGCCAGCCAGAACTTCAACTGGGTGCATCGGTGGCAGCTGTGAGAAAGCTAGCTTCCCCCTGCCAGCCTGCCTTGGAGTTCTCACGCTGCTCTGGTTCCTTGTCCCATAAGAACACTGGACTTGTGGTGAGGGGGTGGGGTTCGGGGTGGAGGGATTGAGCAAAAAGGAAGAAGGACTCATGGACCTGGACAACAGGGTGGTAATTACTGGGGAGAGGGGAGTATAAGGGGACTAAATGGTAATTGAAAAAAATACAATAAAGATTAAATTTAAAAAAAAGAGCACTGGACTTACCTTCACAGTGTCTCTTCCCAGCGGAGGATGTGTCCTGATTTGTTAGCACTCCATGGGCTCCGCTGAGAAGCAGCCCCACAGTGATGGGGCTTGGCTCCCGAACTGCCTGTCACTGCACCTCATCCTCCCTGCAGGGCCCTTTCCCAGGGCTCAGCTGCCCCGGATCCCAGGACGAATGCTACCCTAGTGACACCTGGGGCTGCTGCTCTGTAGGTCCAGCAAACCCTCCTTCAGGCCTGTGCATGGCTGATGGGGCACCTACTGTGCTGCACCCACTCTGCGCCCCTTGCCCCAGTGCAAAGAGCCCCTACACATCAGGGCCAGCGCAAAGGAAGGGCTCATCAAATGTCAGCCATTGCTCTGCTCCTGCTAAAAGTGCCCGGTTGCTTCTGGCCTGTGTCTACGTCCCGCTGTGGCACACATCAAGGCTTCTCACCGCCCCAGGAGTAACCCAGCTGGAACCAGTTAGGAGCAAGGCAAATGAAAGCCAGGAGGGTTGAGGGCTGATTTTGCTCCCTGCTCCTCTCCGTGAAACGCTGTAAGGACACATTTGGCCACTGGAGGGCAGCACCGACCCACCTCATTTTAAGACCAGTTTTCTTAAAAGCAGCTTTTCTGGTAGTTGTGAGGGGCAGGTGGAAGTTTGCCCGGGGGCTTCCTGGACTCAGGGTTAGTTGCTTTGTCCCCAGGATTTCATTTACATCCACCCTCCTCCAGGCAGTCCCTCGTGATTAGAGGTGTTCTAAAATAAAACCTATCAAGAGCTTTTACATAAAGAACCCTGTTTTCCATTGCTGTGAATTATAAAATGAGAATTTTGTTCCTGAAAGGCTGGGGCCTCCCACAGGTGCCCAGGGAGAGTTTTCTGAGTTCCATGTGCCTGACCACCAGGACCCCTGCTCCTGCCACCCTTCCCCCACTGCCAGCTGCTGGCTGCGGTGAAGACACAGGGAGGCCCCTCCCTCACACCTGCTGTCTCTTGAGGGAGCAGCGGGGGTGGTTCTCCATCAGGCAGCCCGTGTCCAGACTGTGTGAGGACCCGGCGTCGAGCTCCACAATTTCCTTTCTGCACACCCATCCTGCAGGCTTGGTTCCTGGTGCTTGATCTTGCTGGAAGGCATTAATGGAAGTTTGAAACAAAACCAGGACTCATGTTCCTGTATCAGATGGTCAGGCAATGACACTAAGCGGTGACTGCCACCCGACCAGCAGAAATGGTAGGACACTGTTCATTCTTTTTAAATTATTTTAATTTATTGATTTGAGAGAGGGAGAGAGAGAGATACACATCGATTTGTTGTTCCACTTATTCTTGTGTGTGCTCTGACCAGGATCGAACCCACAACCTTGGTGTATCAGGACGATGCTCTAACCAACTGAACTACTCGGCCAGGGCCAGACACTGTTAATTTTATAGTGAGATTGCTATGAACTGCATCCCAAGCAAAGAGATGTAGAAATGGATAAACTGAGGCAGCCCTTCTAAGGCCACCTTTTGGGTTTTCTCTCCCACCTAAACCCCGAGCAATGCCCTCAGCCTCACCCACGGCTAGGCATCATCATGTCAGA
Source organism: Trachops cirrhosus (assembly GCA_028533065.1). Lineage (NCBI taxonomy): Eukaryota > Metazoa > Chordata > Mammalia > Chiroptera > Phyllostomidae > Trachops > Trachops cirrhosus. The sequence continues at coordinate 171,335,289 of CM052538.1, forward strand.
CCGGGCTGGACTGGACCGAGTGGCTCCTGCACACTTGGAATTGGGGCTGGCCTCTTGCGTAGAGGAAATGCAAACACAGGGGCATTGTGGGGTAGACCTCTCCCACCTTGGGGGTCATGGCCAGAGAAAGTTGGGCCCCCGAGAGAGAAGCAAAGCCACCACACAGGAATGGTCGAGATAAAGTGGAGAGGACACGGCTACCCGAGGGGCTTCCGGGGTCTGCAGATCGTCCCTACGTGAAGCTGGGCTGCCATCTAGCTCCAGTTCTGTGATGCCCCGAAACCCTATTTCTGCTTTGTCTGTGAGCTAGCTGGTTAGTCTGTGTTCCAGGCAAAGGGCCCCTCAGCACCACCGAAGCTGTTTGCTCAGGTCTTAACTGCATTTCAGACAAGAGTGCTCCCACCACACCCAGGACTTTGAAGGCCTCGGCGGTCGCAAGTGGCTTCTGCAGCTGTGGTGTAGCTGAAGGGCCCTGTCCGGCAGTGTCCTGTAAACCTGGGGCCTCCTGGCTTCAGTGTACGTATCCAGCTCTGACTTAGCGGTTTGCCAAGTACCGGGTATGAAAGGGGCTGGTTAGGTGCCTGTCCTGTGTTGTCTCCAGGGCACTGCCCAGTGATGGGGTCTGTCGGGATTTTTGGTGTCAGTGCTACTATTTAAGTCCCTCTGGTCTGTCCCCCTAAGTTTGGTCTAGTCTGGGGATGACGGGGCGTCCTGTGACCTGGGGGACCTTCTCCAGGTGAGGCCTTCCACTCCAGGGATTAGCTCACAGCCTTCAGTGCCTCAGCCCAGTGCCACTAACCAGCCACCCACTCAGGCCTGGGAAGCTGGGCAGGTTCCCTGAAGGCTGTAATGTGTGGCACTGATGTCAGGGAGGCAGCCAGGCTAGGCAGAGGCCTGGACAATGGAGCACGTGTTAGTTTCCTACGGCTGCCGTAACAAACGACCACAAATGGAGTGGTAGGAAACAACACACATTTATTACCTTCTAGTTCTGGAGGTCAGAGAACCAAAATGGGTCCGCAGGGCTAGGTTCCTTCTGAAGGCTCCAGGGGAGAATTAGCTTCCTCACCTTTTCCACCTTCGAGGGGCTGCCCGCATCTTTGTCTTGTGGCCTCACATCAGCCCAACCTGTTCAATGCCTGTAACTCAGCCTAGTGACTGCACGCATTGGGCCCAGTGGTGGACAGAGCACGCTCCTGAAGACAAGCCTCGTACAGGGATGGGCGTTAGGATTTTGCTAAGAGGCTGACAGGCCAGAGAGGAGCCATTTTTGTAGTTGGCCTTCACAGAACCGACAACAGAGCCCCTACAAACCCCTGGGCAGGGGCAGATAAAAACCCGAAGGCCTGCATGCTCCACACCGGCAGGGGAGAGACACAGCAAACGCATCCCTTTGACGCAGGGACAATGAACTGGGTGGGGGTGGAGGCTTCCATCCACTCAATCACGCAAAGTACTCTCGAGTCAGTGACAATGAAAATTGAGCACGGGCAAAATCCCAAAGATTCCCAGGGAGCCAGCGTTGCAATGGGCTGCAAAACAGACACCAGAGGGAAGGCACAGGCTCAGGCGACAGAGCAGACAGCGTCTATCGGAACCAGCGTCACGGCCCCTCTGTGCGGGGGGCTTAGAACCTCCAAGTGGTCTAACAGTGTACCCCGATTCTGAACCTCTGACCCTTGAACCAGCAACAAGTAGTAAGGGGATTCAAAGTCGCCTGTAGATAAGTAAATAAATGAAGTATTTTAACTTAGTCTTAACACTGCTGTGTTCAGCAGTCTGGTACAAATCAAGACGAACTGGAGACTGATTTAGGGTACTTGAACATGTAAGAGAACCTGGCGTGTACTGTTGACTGCGTGGTTTTCGTCCAAAAGGTGTAACTGAAAGACTGTGACTCTAATTCTGGGGGTGTCGGAGAACTGTCAGGAAACACTGAAAGGCTTTGAACTGACTGCTCCCGAGAACTCGACTTCCTCCGTTTCTACTGCGACTGCCTGGTGCCGAGCAAGACTTCCTGCTTGGACTTGGGTCTTGTTGGGAGTCTGACGTCCTGGAAGAATCATTAAACCTCGGAAGTCTGTCTAAAATATTTAAAGGAATTTAACGATGTTTGTAAACTGTGTTAATTGGGGAGATTTAATCCGTTAAATGTCTGAATGATTAGGACAAGCAAGAGTGTTTTTATTTTCACAGAAAAAAAATACATTATCAGTATAACAAGATGTGCATGAAGACCTTAAACGCTTTCGATTTTTACGTTTTCACCTAACAGATTGAAATTATATTTAAAAAAACTATAGCCATTTGCACATATACAAACATCCTTGAACACTGAGAAATGCAATAAGGGCATTTCTCTGATAGTTGTAAATAGAATAACTTGGCAACTCTTTTTTTAAAAAAAGATTTTATTTATTTTTAGAGAGGGGAAGGGAAGGCAAGAGAGAGGGAGAGAAACATCAATGTGGGGTTGCTTCTCATGCGTCCCCCACTGGGGACCTGGCCCGCAACCCAGGGATGTGCCCTGACTGGGAATTGAACCAGGGACCCTTTGGTTGACAGGCTGGCACTCAGTCCACTGAGCCACACCAGCCAGGGCGACACCTTTTTAAGTGAGCACTGAAGGAGGCTGATTGATCGCACCTCTGGAAACTGAGGCACGTGAAAGTGCCTGACCCCTGGGCTTAGGAGACTTCCTGGTGGGAACGAGTTCCCCCTCCCCTCAACCCCCGTCACACTGTGCCCTGGTTTGGACTTGCACGTGAACAGCTAAGACAAGCTGCCCGGTGTACTGACTGACCTCTTCCTAACAACTCTGACTGGACCAGGCTCCAGCCTGCACTGTCACGTTCCCCAGGGCCTACAGCCACAGCAGGCCCACCGTGAGCATCCCTGGGCACTTACCTCCCAGAGGTAAAGCCTATAGTTCTTCCAAAGCAAATGCCAGCATCTCTCCCCATGCAGCCCCCTTTCTCCCGAGCAGCCCCCTCGTCTTGACCCTCTTTCCCAGGGCCGTGGGTATTCCAGAAACTTCCTGCACCAATTCCTCAACAAGAGGGCCTCACACCAAAGACCGTCATCTGTCATCGCTGGCCCCGGATCAGTAAGTTCTGATTTCGTCTCCATCCTTTTCAATAAGGGGACAGATCATGTTAAGGGTTTTAAGAGATTCGACTGAACCCCTTAAACTTAAAAAAAAAAAAAAAAGATCGAGCACAGCCCTGAATTATGTGGCTCAGTTGTTTCGGCATCATCCTGAAAAGCAAAAGGTTGCCGGTTCAATTCCTGGTCAGGGCACCTGCCTGGGCTGTGTCCCTGGTTGGGGGGGTGGGGTGCATACAAGAGGCAACCGATCAATGTTTTTCTTTCCCTCTCTAAAAATAAACGAAGTATTTTTTTAATTTACTAAGACTGATATTTATATATACTAACATTCTAGGAGCTCAGTGTGTTATGACACCGACTTCCCAACAGCGCCGTCAGCGCCCAAGAGAACGGGCTGCAGCTCACCCATGCCGGACACCCTGGCAGCATCCAGACCCAGCTCCCTGTCACCGCAGCACTAAACTGACTTAGCTCCTAGACACAGCACCAAACTGACTTAGCTCCTAGACAGAGCCGTAACTGGAACACAGATCTACGGCTTCAGCTGCTAACTTGTATTTCTGCAACCCGCAGGACTAATTATCCCGGTCACTGACAGCCTTGGGAACGAGAGACAGGTGAGGAGGAAACACAGGAGAAGCCAGAGCCAGCGCCCCCAGAACCTCTGGGATTTGTTAAAAATGCAGATTCTGACTCAGAAAGTCTAGGGTGGGGCCTGAGAGCTTGCATTTCCCACAAGCTCCCAGGTGACTCTGGATGCTGCTGTCTGTGGGATATCTTGAAGAGCAAGGGGTGAGATGACCCTTCTGAGACAACTCAATCTGTCCTCCGTGACAAAAAAGCAAGAAACGGGGGGCATACCGACATCACAGAGCTGTTCGATGTTGTGGAAAACAAACGAAGAACCTGAAGCACAAGATGGAACGCACCAGGGCCACAGACATGTGAGGGGTGTGTGTGGGTGCTCCGCACCATCCTGGAGCGCCCCCCACACACACACTCTGCAAGGAGCAGCTGCCGACGCGGCCTTGTCGCTTTAATGAGCCCGGGCCAAGCAACATCGAAGCTGTCCACCCCCCAATTCTGTCCTGACCGTTTTTAATAGGCAACATTAAATTTTTTTAAGTGTGTGCTGATGAAGAGGCCAATCACACCCCTGGACTTAAAAATGAGACAAGCCACATAAATTCTCTTCCTTAAAAAACAACCATTTCAAAAGATTTTCTTTAATATCATAAAATATTTTCATGGACAAGTGAGCTAGCAAACACACATGCACCAATGTGCCTTTGACAAGATTCTCCCCCTACCCCCCACCCCTTTTCCCACATCAAGATGGACAAGAGATTGGAGAAATGAATACAGCAGATGGAACAGATAGAAAAAAAATCGATGAAAAGGATGGAATATAACATTGTGCTTGGTTATTTTCCTATGTCACAACAAAACAAAACATTTGGTGCAAATAGTTAATTTTTCCTCTTTTCCATTTAACTCTGGTGGAGAAAAAAATACTTTTTCTATAATAAAATATGCGGTTTTTTGGTTTTTTAACTTTTTTTAACGTAACTTTTTTCTTTTTTGCAGAAAATAACTTTGTAAACTGTCACTTGGCGGGCAGGGCGCCGGAGGCCACGTGGGTCCCAGCTCAAGGGGCGGAGGGCGGGGTGGGCAGCGGAGGAGCGGGGCGGGGCTTGCAGGGGTAGGGGCGAGGGCGCTGGAGCCGTGGGGCGGGTTAGAGGTCACTCTCGCCGTAGAGCGCAGTGGAGAAGGACATGTAGTCCAGAGCACCCGGCACGGCGTCGGGGCCTGCGTAGGGGGCCATCCGCGCGATGCAGTACTCGGCCTGGTCTGGTGGCAGCTCCCGGCGCAGCTCGTCCACCGTGATGTAGTTCTGCGGGGAGAGCCCGCGGTCAGGGTGGCCGCAAAGCGCGGCAGCTGTGAACCTCGCTGTGCCCGGTGCAGCCCGCAATCCAGCCGCTCCTCGCACCTCTGGACACATGCTGGCATATCTCACACACTTATGTACATGCATCCACAGGAGACCCTGGGGAGAACGGGCAGGGGAGGCCTCCGGGATCCTCCCTGCAGATGGGGCCCAGCCAGTGCCAGCCACCCCCACACGGCACTGCCACCCTGGCAAATGTACCTTGTCACCAGCCAGGATCTTGAAGGAAGCCATGACTTGGTCTGCTGTGTCTGTGTCGGCTGTCTCACGGGACATGAAGTCAATGAAGGCCTGGAAAGTCACTACCCCCAGGCGGTTGGGGTCCACAATGCTCATGATTCGGGCAAATTCTGCCTCTCCCTGGAGAGAAGAGCCACCCCCAGGCCTGTCACCCTCAGAGAGCGGCTTGCTGGGACTCTCTGTAGGGACCCAACACCCTGGGTGTGACAGTTAGAGGAGGGCGCAGCAGCCCCCGACCTCACCTGGGTTGTGCCGAGGGTATGACAGGGACCCAACACCCAACAGCAAAGGTCCCCCTCAGGGCTTCCCATCCCCTGCAAACGCCTGGGGTCCCCCTGGAGCACATTCCCATAATGCTGGTTATATCGACGACGCTGACAATACCAACTGCTGACACCCACACAGTACATGTTAGACACCAGGCACGCTCCGAGTGCCGTGTATACTTCAGTTCATGGACCCCTCCCCGCAGCCACATCAGGTGGGTGTTTACTGCCATCAGGTCTCCAGGTGAGAAACGGGAGGCCCAGGTAGGCTTAGTGGCTTGCCCAAGGTCACACGTGGGCGGTCTGGCTTCACAGCCCTGGATCTCCCCACTGTGCTGTACTTTCTATGCGCCAAACAAATGCACAGCACTCATGTAAGTTCCTTCCTTTAAGCCTTACAACACTCCTGCAGGGTCCCCCTCGCCTCATCCGGGGCCCCAAGCTGGTGATGATGAAGGTGGGCTTTACTCCCTGGTTCATTCATGGCTCCTAGCCCGTGCTCTCGTCCCGAGGCAGCCCAAGGGCTGCTCTGCACTTTGCACCCTGGCCCAGGAGTCACCTGGCTGCCCAGTTAGGGCCCCTGCCCAGCTCAGTTGGCCCGTACGAGGCCAGGTAACTGATAAGAGTGGGAAGGAGCCTGGGGCAATGGCGAGGGGCCACAGGCTCGGCTGAAGCCCTCACCAGGGAAATGGTAGAACTCTCCAAGCCTTGTACAGGATGAAGCATGCCAATCCAAACCCAGAACGTCCAAACCACCAGTCCTTCCTGCTAGCCTCGGGGTCAGCCCAGCTGTCCACGTTGGGTGTGAGAAACCAATCTCCACAGTAAGTACCAGAAGATGAACCCGCACAGACTCGGGTGGGACGGCCCGACCTCCAGGGCACGCACAGGCTCTGCAGCTGGGCCCTGCCTTCGGGGCTCTGTCTTCCCCAAGGACCAGAACCTTGAGCCCCTCTGGGGAGGGCAGGCCCTAGCCTGAGGGCATCCAGACCGCCACAGGTAGGACTTGGCCTCTGCGGCCGGCTGGCTGCTCCTCGCCAGGACCGAGGGTGGGGTTTACATTACCATGTTGTAACCCATGGAGATAAGGCAGGCTCGGAAATCATCCGTGTCCATCATGCCTGTCTTCTTCTGTGGGGGCAGTGGCACCAAGACACAAGGAGGAGGAGGAAGGGCCGACCCAGGGCCAGGAAGACAGGGCACAGATGGCCAGAGGGGAGGAGGAGGTGTATGGTTTCGGGGTCAGGAAGGGGAGAGGGACACAGGAGGAGTAGATGTAAAGACACGTCCAAGTAAACATCCACAGGAAGGAGGAAGACAGAGCAGGGAGATGCAAAAATCCGTCCACAGGATGGAGAATGGCGAGGAGAGAGGAGGGCGGGCACCAAGCAGGTTCCCACGAAAGACAACCGAGAGCGGAGTCAGAGGTCGGAGCGGTGGGAGGAGGAGCCCAACACGGGCCAGGCGGGGACAGCAGGAGGACGAGCCCCACGGCCCACAGGAGAGGGGGACGGGGAGATCCGGACAGACAGAGAAGAGAAAAAGGAGAAACACGCGTTATTTCTTGCCCCGGAGGCCACCCCTGAGTGTGCTCCATGCAGGAGGCGAGTACCTGGGGGTCGTTGCCAATATCATAGCCCAAGCTGATGAGGCAGGCTTTGAACTCCTCGGGACCCAGCGTGCCGGAGTGGTCCTGGGGCCGCCGTGCGTCAGGCAGCGAGCCATGCGGTGCCAGGGAGGTGGGGGCCGTGAGGGGAGGGGTGGGCCATGCCCCGGGGGAGGGTGGCGTGTGAGGGGGGACACAGAAACAAAGGCATGCATACGGAGAGGGTGGAGGGTGGGCGGGGTGGGGGAGGAGGGGAAATAAAAGTGCACATGGTTAGACACACGGACGAGGCCCCGAGGGCGCCCTGTCCCCGGCACACGCAGCCCTGCTCCGGGAGGCAGGCCAGAAGGGAGCACGAGGAGCCATGGGGGTGAGAAGCCCCCAGAAGTGCCCAGCCCGCCTCCAGCCGGTGCCCCACCCCAGGTCCCAGGAGGGCTTCACCCAGCCAGGGGCCGAGAGGGCAGTGAAGCAGGCAGACCGGTGGGCAGCACCCGACCCCATGCTCCCTGCCACCCACTGTGGTCACCCGAAGCCCCAGGGCACTGGGAGGGGCACCCAGGTAGAACCCAGCCTGTCCCAGAGCTGCCTGAGAGCCCAGGACTGAGAGCTCTGACATCCCCACAGTGTCCCAAAGGCTGGGGGTGGGGGTGGGCGTAGGAGGGAGCCTCCACCCCTCTGTCCTGAGGCAGAGGCAAGGGACAGCACCCACAGCCAGGGGCCAAAGGCCTTCACTTGAGACCATGGTAACCTTGCTCCCAAGGGCTGACAATGCCTGGTAGGAGAGCAAAGGTCAGGGGTCTAGGGTCCTTTCCCCACCCACAATATGAGCTCTCTCTCCAGGAAAGCAGAGAGGCTCATGGGACACCAGGACTGGCTTTCTAAGGCCGGCACCGTGCGATGCAGCGTCAGGGCAGGGACAGTTCCCCCCACTCCTTCCTCCTCTCCTCACTCGCCCAGGAGCTGGATCCAGCATGGCTGCCCACACCTAGGGCAGTGCCCTCCAGGGCCCTGGGGCAGGGCTGGGGGCTGCTCTAAGCGAGTGCAGGGGGTGGGTCTCTCACCCGGTCAAAGTGGTTAAAGGAGGCCCGGAACTCGTTCATCTGCTCCTGGCTGATGCCCTTGGCATCCCGGGTCAGGATCTGGTTCTCCACCTCATTGATGGTCCTGGCGATGGTGGTCAGGAGCTGCTCCCAGCCCACGCGTATGTGCTGGATGTGGGCGAGGGGCCTGTCAGCGGCGGGACCCCAGGCCTGGACCCGGCTGCCCCTGCCCACTCCCTCCCCCGTCCATCGAAATGGTCCGAGCAATCAAATCCGGCGTTCTGTGCAGATCCAGTGTCGGCAGACACAGGGGAACCAGAACAAGACCAGGACAGAGGACCCAGAGGATGAAGGGGAAGGGTGGCCTGGGTGGCGGCCTCGGCCTGGGGCGGCAGAGACCAGAATCGCCAGCATGGCTGGGGAGGGGAAGGACGGACAATTTGGTAGTGGGAAAGACTAAAGGATAAAAAATTGGGTAACTCTCTGAATAGCCAACCCTAGGACCACATGCACACGCCTTCACGGTCAAAACAAGCGGTAGATTAGAGTGCAGGTGCCTAAGGCAGCACCTGGAGAGCACCCGAGTCAGAATCACCCAGGTGCACGTGTTAAGAAATTGGATTCCTGAGCTCCACCGCAGACCTAATGGATTCTGGAGGCGGGGCCTAGAAATCTGTCAACAAGCTCCTTGGGAAATTCAGAAGGCACTGAGGATCGAAGGCCCAGAGCTCCCGGGGTGAGAAGTGAGCCCTCCCTCACTCCAGAGTGAGAGTGGGCCCTCCACTGGCCGGTTTCCTGGGAAGACGATGGGCTCCTCCTGCCCCCAGCCCAGGACGGGGGGACAGAGGAGGGCCCGGGGCTTCCTCCCCAGAGAAACAGCGAGACGCCCACCTCCATGGTGTAGTTGGTGTGCTTGTTGTCAAAGATGAGCGCCTCCTGGATGAGCTGGTGGTCGCCTTCCAGCTGGTCAATCTTGGGCTTGTAGTTGACGATGCTCTTCTCGTACTGTCGCAGGTGACTGAGCTGGTCCTCCAGGGTCCCGTGCATCTCGATGGAGATCCTCCCAATCTCCTGCTCAGCCGGGAAGGAAACCCTTGTCAGACCACTGCCTTCTATGCCCCTGGGTGGGGACTGGGGCCCCCACATCACTGGTCAAACTCTCAGATGATTCCCCCGCCCCACTCCGGCACCTGGGAGCCCGCCCATCAGGGATAATTGGTAAGCCCGGAGCTAGACACAGGCAGCAAGAGTGCTTCGGGGTACGGAAATAGCATCACCAAGGTGGGACGGGCACTGCTATCATTGGATGAATCACCACCCCACCCCCACCCACAATCTCTCAGTTACCTGTCAGCTCCAGAAATGGAGTTCAAGGTCAGCTGCTAACCTAACCTTGGCTTGCTATGTATACTCCCTTCCCAAGCCTTATTCCCGACCATCGCTCAGCTCAGGGACCCTTGCAGTGCCCACTGAGCCAGGCCCTCACAGCCTCAGCACACCCAGCTTACCTGCCCAGGGACCCAGTGTCCGGCACCCAGTGTCCGGCTCCCAGGATGGCCGCCTCAGCCCACCACCACACCACCCATCTCCGTGAGCCAGGCCTGACCCTCGTTGCCTGTCGGTCCTTCACTCGTGTAGACAAACCCCGTTTCTCAAACACTCTCTGTGCAGCCAAATCAACCCAGCAAATATTTCCTGAGAACCTACCATGTACAGGGTGCCAAGCAGGTGGGGGTGGGGTGCAGGGGAGACAGAGACGTGAACTCAACTGGGCTCTGCCCTCAAGGATCTCAGAGGGACACCATGCTGTAACCCAAGAGGAGTATCCCTTCCTTGACCTAGAGCACCCCACTATCTGGCTCACACAATTCAGTAGAAAGTTCCACGCTTATCCGAGAGTCAGTTCTCTCTCTGGGGACATCATCTTCTCTGACCGTGCTCACGGCTTAGGAGCCGTGACAATGAAGGAAGAGACCTGGTCAGCCAGACCAGCCTAAGGGCAAGCCAAGCCAGCCACCCAGGCACTGATCCTGCTGTGGGACCTGCCGGTGTGACTCTTCAGTGGTGTCCCTGTGTGGGTCTTTGCTGCCAAGCCACACACCGGGATCGGCCTTCAGCCTTCCTCACACGAGCTGCACACCCTCTGCAGGGCACCAGGCCAGTCATAGGCTCCGGACCGACAGGCTGCCCCCGGTCCCGCCGGGGAGGAGACAAGACAGGCCTTTCTGGCCTGGACGGGGCTGGGAAGGGGGGTGGGGGGGCCTCATTCCCGCCTCTCACGGTGGGACCCACCTCCATCTTGGTCTGGATCCAGGGCCCGATGACGTTGGCCTGTGCCCCGAACTGCTTGCGTAGCCTCTCATTGTGCTGCTGGCGGGCGTGCTCCTCCGTCAGGGCCTGGTCCCTCCGAGGCACCAGCTGCCGCACCTGGGGCAGGGACAACCAGGGGACACTGAGGGATGGGCCATTTCTCTGCCCCATATTTCAGATGAAAAGGAAGGGAAGGGGCCAGTAACAGGAGTACAGACGCTGACTGCTGTAGAAATTCAGTCATGGGTTAACTTGACAGAGTTTTGACTATGTGACAATAACAACAAAAAAATTGAAATCAATTTTTTAAAAAATCAACTAACTAAAAAAGAGACACAAATCCCTGCCTTTATGAAACTTGCAACAGCTCAGCCGGAGCCCCGTCCAGCCCTCCAACTCACGTGGTCCCATTTGCCATTGATCTCCTGAGGCGTGATGGTTGTGTAGGGGTTGGTGCCCGCCATGTTGACGTGGTAGGTCTGGACAATCTTGGACACCTCGTTGTGGATGCCCAGGATGGCAAGGCGCTCCTTGTCGGCATCAGGGAGGGTGGCCTTGAACTGCTCGTGGGCTGTGGTCAGTCCCTGGACAGAGATGGGCATTTAGGACAAGAACAGTGACCGGAGGGGCCGATGTCTCCCGTGGGCAAGAAGAGCAGAGAGCGCCCTGCAGATCCCAAGTGGACATGGGTGGAAGGGCCCCCAGAGGCTGGGAGGCATCGACCGAAGCTTCTCATGGCTCAGAACCAAGAGGCAGGGCTGCCTGGGAAGGTGGAGGCACAGCCGTCAAAGCAACAGCTTCATGCTCGAGGCTGGTGAAGCCAGTAGCAACCCCGGGGGCGCTCACCACCCCACAGTCAGGTCAGGGACAGGGGGTGCCCCAAGGCCTGTCCCTTGGTGACCTCCCTCAACATGGGCTTCCTCAGCACTTTGCAAAACCCTTTCAATCTAACGCTCTGCAGCTGTATGTAGGAATGACAAAGCAGTTCACTGATATGAAATAAGTTCCAAGGTAACTATTAAATTAAAAGTAAAGTTTCCACCCTGGCTGGTGTGGCTCAGTGGACTGAGTGCCTCCAAACCAAAAGGTCGCCAGTTCGATTCCCAGTCAGGGCACATGCCTGGGTTACGAGCCAGGTCCCCAGTAGGGGGCATGAGAGAGGCAACCACACATTGATGTTTCTCTCCCTCTCTTTCTCCCTCATTTCCCCTCTCTCGAAAAATCAGTAAGTAAAATCTTTAAAAAAGGTTCAAAATACAGTATATTATACAAGCTACTTTTTTTTGTAAAAAAAGGGCGTGGAGGAGAATGTGTTAAATGTATTTGCTTGCATATGCAGAGGCTATGTGTAGACATAAAGCTTTCCTCTGGGGGTTGGGGGAGGGGACCACTGGG
>CM052538.1:171347701-171366164 GCA_028533065.1 Trachops cirrhosus
GGGCGGCGGGGCGGGGGCGGCAGGGCGGGAGACTCTGCTGAGCCTGCACTGGGGTGCTGAGCAAAGGAACAGCAACTGAGCACCCTGGACAGGGGACAAGATGTAACTCTTCCTGCTCACAGGGGGGCTCGAACCTCCCGCCAGAACCCCAGACACCGCTGGGCCCAGGCCTGAGTGGGGGGTCAGGGAGTGCTTGGAAAAGAGACATAAGGAGTTGTAGCGGCACGAGACCCCCTCCCTGAACAAGTCCATCAGCCAGCAGGCTCTTTGCAGAGTGTGTGTGTGTGTGTGTGTGTGTGTGTGTGTGTTTGTGTTGGGGGGCGGGAGGGGCAGTGGAGTCAGTTAAGATTCAGTTCATAAAGGTTTGAGATTTTTTAGGTGCCCTTTCACTTTCAACTTCTAATGGTTTCACATCTGTAACATTTAAAGAGTTTATATAAATTGATAAGAAAAAGCCTAAATTCACAATAAATAGGCAAAAGACATGAGTAGACACTTCATGAAACATGAAATAGAAATAACCCATTCATAGAATGTTCAATCTCATTTATAATTAAAAAAAAAAGCAAACATACACCTTGGTGATAACGAGGCTACTACACCGTGGCTAGAAGTGGACACTGGTTTAACAAAAAAATTTAAAAAGCTTTCTGGGAAATAATTTGGCAACAGCAGCAAGCATCTGAAAGCCGTTTAACTTTTTGAGAGTCAGGTTCTACCCCTAGGAATCCACCCCTGGCCGAAGACGTGACATGCAGAATAAGGCTGTGAGTGTGGTGCTTGCTGTGAGGTTGTCTGTCACAGCCCCAAACTGGAGGTCGTGTGAAGGCACAAAGCACAAGGTGTCACTGAGTAAATCCCCAGACCCCGTCACCTCTCTGCTCAAAACCTCCATGCCCTCCCCTCACTCAGAGTCAAGGCCGGTGGCTGGCTGGGCTCCTCGGCCTGTCTGCCCCCCACTCTCTCCAGCCACAGCTCTCCCCTGCCTGGAGACCCACGTGGCCGGTCCCTCAACTCCCTCCCATCTCCACTCACCCTTCGCCTTCTCACCGGGTGCCTCCCTGACCACCCACTTTGCTCCCCACTTTTATTTTTCTCCATCTGATATAGGTGCATGTGTATTCACTCCCCTTCTAGAACATCAGCTCCAGGAAGGCGATGATTTTTTTCTGTTCTGCATCCCTGCATAGAGCCCGGTGCAGTGCCCGACACAGAGAAAGCCCCCATCAGCGTCTGCTGAATGAACGAACAAATGGAGGGATGGACGAACACTGGAGCACACTAGTCACACGCGGGTGAGTGAGCAGGGGTAACGGGGGCTGCCAGCCCGAGAGCATAACAGGAAGGACCCAGGTCTGGGACAGTGCACAGCTGGGCCCAGCAAACATCTGATTAACACAGCCACGAAAGTTACATCCACAAGTTTCCAATGGCTTGGGAAAAACCTTTATACAGTAATATGGAAAGTAGAAAAATCAGCCACAAAGTTTTATGAACAGCACTTTGAATATAAGGGGAAATGTGTTTTTCAAGTCTAGAAAAAACTCCAGTGGTAAGGATGCTGTCTCTCGGCCTTTCCAGGAGTGCTGGCCCCCCTACCCTAATGGGAAACCCCCCGTGCCCCACCCTTATGCCCCCCACGTGCTGCCCCACTTGTAAAGGCCAAATACCCAGGCCTCCCACAGCCCTGGGCTCGGTGCCCTCCCGGCACTAGTGAAGACGAGGCAGCTCCGTTCCTGGGTCTTGCCTGCTTACTCAACTCCATCCCCAGAAAACCCCTGGAGACTTTTACTTCCTGATTGCACACTCATACCACAGAGGCAGTTTCACTCCAGAAAAGAGAGGAGCTAAGTACAAGCAAAGAGACGGGTGTGTTCAGTGACCACGCTGTGTACCCCCAGCCCCAGCACCGCCTGACCCCTGTCCACCCTCAGCGTGTGACCCAGGCACCTCTGCGTTTGCCGCAGGGACACCTCATCTCACAGGAAGCTTTATGTCAGGAGGCTGCCAGGAATGCTGGGTCCCAAAGGAGTGTTGCAAGGCCACAAGTGGGCCCTGGGGGAGAAAACACGAGGACAGATTAACAGACATCTGCCGAGGGGGTAGGAAGGAGTGGAGGCGTGTCCCTGCCTGCCCCTGCTGTTCCTGGGTTACAGGAGCTAACAGGAGCTACGGAGCTGCTCACACCCTGGGTTTACTTGAAACCTGACTCTTCCTTCCCTGCACTTGGCCCCCTGGGGTCCAGGCATCCCTGCGGGACTCAGAGAGCAGAAGGAATGACACCAAGGGGATCCCACAGGACAGACACTAGACCCTGGAGTCACCACCTCCGAGACCAGTGCTGCACCCACGGCAGCCACCACCCTGGCACCCTAAGGACAGACGCTAAGTCATCACCACCCCCACAAGCTCTCAGCACCCAGAGCTATCACACTTCCCCTGCCTGAAGGGCTGAAAATCCTGCTTGCGTCCTCTCACCTGGTTACCTCTTGACCACTCTCCCAGGTCAAGCCCCGATCCCATGAGCCTAGACATTTTAGAATGGAGGCTCGTACAAGAAACCGGAGGTATCTACACTGACCCCTCCTGGGGCTGCCTCCCGCCTCCATCTGAACATCTTCAGGGACAGGGAAGGTATGGCCTCCCCAGAGCCCAGAGTCCCTTCCGGAAGGTTCTGCATGATATCCACAATCCCGGCCCAGAAGCCTCCCTTCCGGGCCTGGTCCTGCCCTTCAGGGCCGATCACAGAGTCTAGCCCGTGCAGCAAGTGACAATCCTTCAAAGGTCTGGGGTCTCTGCCCCGCCAGGCCTGGTCCCCACAGCGTAAGATGCTCCTCAGTGAGGACACCCAGCAAGGGCTGCCCACCCCAAGCCCCAGGAGGGCGCACCGAAGGGACCTGCCCGTGGCCGTGTGTTTCCCAGTCTGCAGCAGCGAAGGCCATTTCGTCACAACACACGAAACCCGCTTGCAGCTCATTAGTGTCCTGGCTCGGCAGAGCGGCCATGCTGGCGGGATCCTGGTGCTCAGCGTGAGCCGAGAGAGATGATTTCAAAGCAGGAAGCCTCAGCTTAAGGCACTGGCTCCCCAGGGCAGCGAGCGGGTAAGGACTGTTACGTTTTAAAGGAGCCTTTGAAATCTTTGGAGAACCGAGGCCTTTGAGGAAGGAACTGGAAAACCAAGCCCGGCAAGGTTCAGGGACTTCCCAAAGATCAGAGGTGGGGCTGGAGTTGGTGTCGTCGGTCCCCACCCCTCCGCTGAGGCTGGCACAGCCCGCCTGACCCGCCGCGTCCCAGCTGAGGGAAATGGCACACCGAAGTTCTGTCCTGCGTCCCCCCGGGGGTGATGATATCCAGCAATGCCTGGGGGCGATGGGAACAGGTTGAGACCTCGTTCTGGACCTGGAACCCCTGGGTTCGATCCTGGCTCCGCCATGTGGAGGAAGTCTGGCCCGGAGCCTAGGTGCGGCCACACTAGGCGCTTCCACGCCAGCAACTTTTCTGAGCCTCGGTTTCCTGGAGGGAGAACGTGGCTGGCGGTGCTCACTCTGCAGGTCCGCTCACAGGAGAAGGGGACAACCGTGTGGACGAGGCATCCTGTCTAGCCAGGTGCACATCTGGAACTCAGCCAGTGCTAGTCTCTCCCTGTCGTGCTCAATGTCTTTAAAAACATTTTTTTTCTTAGTTCAATCTTCCTTTCTAAAAATTGGATTTCTGGCTTCTTTAAAAAAAAAGGGGGGGGGGGGTCCTGACTGGTGTAGCTCAGTGGGTTGGGCATCATCCCGCAAACCGGAAGGTCACGGGTTCGATTCCCAGTCAGGACACAGGCCTGGGTTGCGGGCCAGGTCCCCAGTTGGGGTGTTCGAGAGGCCATTGATGGATGTCTTTCTCACACATCGATGTTTCTCTCCCTCTCTTCCGCCCTTCCCTTCTCTCTAAAAATAAATAAGTAAAATCTTTAAAATAATTTAAAAAAGAAAAAAGGAAGATACAGCAGTATGCTGGACCTGTATTCCCACACCGCAACAACCGGCTACGTCTACGTGGCAGGCGCCCGGCCCAGAGGACGTGCTGCCCCCAGTTCCCCAGAGTCCCCACCCACCCACATACCCTTTACCTCCCTGCTCACCGGGCACCTGAGCTCGCCCCAGACCTGGGCAGCAATTTCTTTGGCTTCTCACTCCTGCCTAGTTGAAGCTTTTCCCGCCAAGTCTTTATTCCTCCCTATTAACACAAAGCACTCCTTTCTTCTCACAAAGAGGCAGAGAACATTTTCCTACTATTACCCTGCTATGTGCAAATCCTTCAAACATTTACTGAGCACCTACTAAGTGCCTCACACTGCGAGGAGCTGGGGCCACAAGGGCGTAGAGGATGTGGCCTCGGGCTCACAGCTGGTGGGGCATGAGGCCTGTGACAGCCTCAAGCTGGCCCGCGTGCCCAATAAGGCAGGAGTCAGCAAACTTTTTCTGCAAAGGGCCTGATAAGAAATATTTTTGGCTTAGCTGGCCATACAGCCTCTGTCGCAGCTACTCAACCCTGCCCTCTGAGCAGGAAAGCAGCAAGGACAGCATGTAAACAAACCATGTGGCTGAGCTCCAATATTTACGAAAACCCACGGCAGCCAGCTTTGACCCCGTGAACCGCGGGTTGCAGGCGCCTGTGCTAACGGCGCTCCATTTGAGGTAGCAACCTGAAATCCCTCAGTGCCCAGAGAAAAGAGGAGGGGCACCTGACCGTGGCCAGCCACTACGGAAGCAGGGCCCCACCCTCCTCACGGAAGGCCACTCCCCGGGGGCACTGCTCTGGGGCCACACAGATGGATCTGAGCTCTGGCTTTGCCACTTAGGATGGGACCTTGAGCAAGTTCCTCCATCTAGTTAGGCATCTGTTTTCTTTTTGTGAAATGGGAACAGTGATTAGAGCCAGCTCCTCGGGCTGCTGCGAGGATTGCAGGAGATCACTGGTGCACGGTACCCGCCGCACACAGGGGAGGACTCGCCAACCACAGCCGCGGTTCTATCAGAATGAATGGATGGATGGATGGATGAATGAACGAACAAATGGAGATTACTCATCTCACGACCTCTGGCACACACAGCAGGTGCCCAGGGCATCCTCGCTGAGTCCACGGGACGCAGTCCTGAGGGGCCTGGTTATGGCATCTGTTCCGATCAGCGCGACCTTCAGGGCCGCCACAGTGCACGCAGAAACAGTGCTACTGCCTTTTAACCACTGAGAATGTGCTAATGACAATGGTTTAAACTGAGCTTTAAAAAAAATATTTTAAGTGAAGGAAAAAGAGCCAAGATGCACTTAATGCGATTAAGAATGCCCCTAAGGCTTGTGGACATTGGCCTTCCCGCGGCTCTGCAGAGCGTCGGGGGCAGCCTTCGCCTTCCATCCCCCGGTGTCTGCACCCTCTCCCCAGACCACAGGATTCTCCGCGTCGGGCACAAAGTGCAGCCAGGCCTGCGGACCAGGGAGGCAGCGCGGCAACACGCAGGGTCCGCGGCACTGGCACTGGCCAAGGGGAGTCGCTGTGTGGACCAGGGAGCGGGCCTCGGTTCTGCAGGGGCAGGGCTGATGGGTGGAGGAGGCTGGGACTGGATGGAAGGCACTCCTGTTACATGAAGAATCCGCAGGGTCGACCAGATGGAGGTGCGGGGAGCCCCACTTCCAAACGCCCCCAGGGATGTCAGGGTAGAAAAGGCCCAGGGACCGGCAAAGCAGAAACTCAGGCCCCAAGGTGGCAGCCAGAGGGCAGGCCTTACTCACCTTCCGCGCCGATGGACACCAGCTTGACCCCCTTGCTGGCGATGAAGTCCAGGGCCTTGTTGACATTGGAGATCTTGTGCACCCTCATTTTGCCTCTCTCCGGCTTGGCCAGGCGTTCACCTGAATGCAGACCGAGAGGGGAGAGGGAAGGTGAGATGCTGTCACCCACGAGCCGGGGCTGCTCTCACGGCACCCTCAGCCGGGGCACGTGCTGGACGACACACACTTGCGGGCGAACGCCGCCCTGGCGGGGACCGGGAGGGGGCGCCTGCCGTGGCCCTTCTCTCTTCCACGTCTCAGACCCAACAACTCTGCACTGAGCCCCGAGTATGTGGCAGGGACTAGTCGGGGTGCCAGGAATCCGGGGGTGAACAGAACCAGTTCCTGCCCTCATGGACTCATGCACAGCCCAGGAGGAGAGACAGACCTTCAATAGAGAAACAACACGCAAATAAATGCATGCAAATACCGAGACAGAGAAATGCCTAAAATAATTGCCTGAAGAAAGGCTGCAGAAGAGGAGGGTGGGCAGGAGGAGGAGGAGTCACGCAGAGATGGGGGAGGGCCTCGGAGAGGGAGGACAGGGGGGCCTGGGCGGCAGGGGACGGTGACCAAGGCAGAAGGAACAGCACATGTGAAGGCCCTGAGCTCCATCTATTAGACCGTCTGGGCCTGGGACAGGGCGTGGGTCACTCCAGAGGATTTTGAAAAAGTTCCCTGGGGGCTTAAATAGAGCTGCCCACAGTGTCCCTCTCTCATCAGAGAACCAGGGCTCTTGTCCTGTCAACTGTTTCCCTGGGGGTACCCTTGGGCTCGGCTCCAAGTCAACCCCACCCTGGCTCAGCCGCTGCTCCCCCACCCCTCCACCTTCCACGCGCGAGCTCCTGAGGCTCGGGTTTCAAGGCCAGAAGCTGTGTGGAAACTGGGAGAGGGGCTGGTTCTCCAAACACCCCATTAAGAGCACTCTTATCCCAGAATGGAGGCGTCCAGAAACCCCCGAATGACCTGGAAACTGCTCACGTGTAGCACATGTGCCCACACCTGGGGGGGCGACATGCGGCTTCCAGAGTCTCTAAGGGGTCGGAAAGCCCAAAAGGCTGAGAACCACTGCCCTAAAGCCTGAAACTCAGGACCCTTGCTTGCACCTGCCTTGGTCTCCAAACCAGAGCGGCACCCCCCCGCCGCCGAGGCTTGTCAGTAGTCCGGCTGGGCAGGCTCGAGGGGCCAGGCCCACCCTGTCGGAGCGGCGAGTTGCCAGGGGCCTCCCAGCTTCTACAGGGGAACAGACTTCCTGTGCAGATGTCACTGGGCCTGGCGGCTCCCAGGGAGGCACAGCTGGGTTGCTATTAAGTCAAAACTTTCCACTTGTGGCTCTCCCAAGGCTGTGGTCACTGCCCTGCCTCCCCAGCACCCCACCATCCTGAGCAGATGAGAAACCACAGGGGCTCCCGCCCACAGGCTGCACGGAGACAGTGCCACATGCCCCCCACTCCCAGGCCCTGCGGAGCCTGAGCTCCCCAGCCAGCCCACCCGCAGTGCACACTGGCTGGAACAGGAATTCTCCACAAGCGACAGGAGAGGCCGCAAGGTCAGCGATTTGCAAACTTCAGTCAGCACAAAACCACCTGGAGAACCAGCTAACTACAGAGGTCCAGCCCCCTCTCCCCCTGCCTCCTACGTGTCTGATTTAGGAGCTCTGGGGTGGGGCTTCGAATCCTGGTGTGGGTGGCCCAGGGACCACACTTCTGGGACCTCTGCAGGCAGCGCCCCCTCCCTTCTCCTGCTGTCCCACCCAGCTCCAGAGATGCTCAAGGAGGCAAAGTCAAGGCCTCGGTGACTCAGTCTCCCCAGCCTCTGGAAAGAGACAAGCTTCACAGCGGAGCGCAGGTGCTCCTTGGGCACAGCCAGCCGCTCAGGGGGAGGCACTGGTGGTTACAGAGGAAAGTCCGCTTCGGGGCATTTGGTCACCCTGACATTTGTTGAGTGTCACCTGCATGCCAAGTGCAGTTTTAGAACTGGGACACAGAGATGGGGCTGTCCCCGCCACGAGGAGCTCAGCGTGGAGCAGGGGAAAAAACCAAGTGAGCCACAATGATGACACCGTGCAGCAAAACACTCGATAAAGGAGTCAGTGGGCTGTTACCGGAGCCCGGAGGAGGGTGGTCACTCACACTGGGGGTGGCAGGGCGGTCAGGGAAGACTTCCTGGAGAAGCCCTGCACGGAGTTTTAGAGACTGAATAAAAAGAACAATGCCAGGTTTGTTTGTTTGTTTGTTTGAACTAAGAAAATATTTAAATTAATAAGTGTTGGGGGGGGCAGCAACAGGGAAGGATACTCTAAAAGGTCACTGGGGAAACCATAAGGCAGTTCCTGAAAACACAGAGCCCGGCCACTGTGCCTCCGTTGGTTGGAGCATCGTCCCGTGGACCAAAAGGTCGCGGGTTCGATTCCCAGCTCAGGTCACATACCCAGGTTGCAGGTTTGATCCCTGGTCAGAGCACATATGAGATATAATCAGCCGATGTTTTTCTCTCTTACTGTCTCTAAAAGTGATGAAAAAATGTCTTTGGGTGAGGATTAAAAAAAAGAAAACAAAACACCTTAAACATGGAATTATCACTCCGTCCAGCAATCCCACTTGTGAGTAGTTGAATATTACTCAGCCAAAAAAAAAAAAAAAAGGGTTGGCTGGAATGGGAGTAAAGGATAGAAACTGTACTTGAATAATGATTAAAAAAAAAAAAGAGGAAGGAGATGCGGACACAGCTGTAATGTGGACAAACGGAAAGACACTACATGAAAGGACACGGGGCAGGCACAAAGGGTAAGAGCTGCATGGTCCCACTAACACGAGGTTCCTAGAGCGGCCACACGCAGAGACAGAGGAGAGTGGCTGTGGTCGGGGCTGGGGTGGCGGGGCGTGGGCGCTGGGCATTTAATGAACGTGGAGTTTCCCTGCTGGAGCTGGTTGGCGGAGATAGCTGCCCAACCAGAGAAGGTACAGAATGCCACTAAACGGTGCACTCACAAATGGTCAAAATGGTAAATGTTATGCTGTGTACATTTTCCTACCCCCCTCATACACACACACAGGATTTCACCTCCAAGGGAAACAAACAGACAAAAGTATTAGGGTTAAAAAACCAGGCAGCTACAGCTTGTACAGAAGCGCGGAGTGCTGGGATGCAGGGGTTCTGAGGTCCAAGGCCTTTTTGGGAAGAGCCAGTGGAAACAAGGCAGGTGCCAGCTCACGGAAGATCCTGCGAGCTCTGCTAAGGAATGTGGGCTGCAGGCTCAAAGCCCTGGGGAGGCGCCGAAGGGCTCCAGCAGGGAACGGCCTGACCGTATTTGGGCTGCTGCACGGACCCTCTGGCTGTGCCCGGTGACGGCTGCGGTGGGAGGCGGTCGAAGGCCTCTGGCACCAACTAGGTGGGAGCTGACACAGGCCCACAGATAGCACGGCAGCCCAGGTAAAAGAAGAGCAGAGGAAGGAGCTAGAATGTACGGGACCTGAAAGGCACGTTGGAAAGAAGAGCAGAGGCAGAGCTGTCTAGGATTCCTGGACTGGGGTCAGGGGAACAAGATGAAGATTGCAGGAGGAAGAAGGCTGGCGGCGGCCAGGAGAAGCAAGCACAGTCGTGGACACGCTGAGTGGGCCCTGGGGGACATCTGGGTGGGGATGCCCCGTGCAGTTCAGCAGTTAAGGAGGAGCTGGAGGGAGAAGGCTGGACTGAGCCTCGGTCTAGGACTCACAGGCATCGTGTGGAAGGTAAAGTGAAGAGAGCAGCTCCGGGTGCCCAGGGTAAAGCAAGGCTAGAGCGCTGAGGACCGCCAACCTTTCCCAGGTGGTGGAGGACAGGTATTCTGAAGAAAGCTGAGGTTGCATTCAAGGGGAGCTGTCCCTCCGGTTAGCTAAACAATTTGGAAATTCCAAGCAGGGAGCCAGATAAGGGACTGGGATCATGTAGCTCTAGGCAGAGAGGTTACAATGGCACCAAGGTTTAGGGATGGTTAGCCATGGCTGCATTCTTGACCACAGAGCTCTGGCACTTTGGAGAAGGGACCTTAGAGGCCACCTCACAAACCCCCTCTTTTTTGCAAATGAGATACTAAGGCAAAAGGCAGTGACTTGTTCAAGGACACACATGATCTGCAGCAGAGCCAGGACCAAAGCCAGTCTAGTCTCCTACTCTGAATGCACACGTCACCCCCACCTTCTTTCAAGACACCCAGGCTAGCCACCACCAAAGGCAGAGCAGGGGCGGAGCAGCGGCGGAGGTGCCGGGGAAGCGCTCCCACAGCGGCAGACGCAGCAGGCGGCACCTTATCCCGGGCCAGGGGGCCCTGTCCACCTGGCACTCGAGGCCAGCGGTCCACCTCACCTGAGATGACCTCCAGCAGCAGCATGAGCTTCAGGCCATCCCGGAAGTCCTCTTCGATGTTCTCGATCTGCGTCCCAGCCTTGCGGAGGTGGGAGTTGCACCATGCCGTGAACGTCTAGGCAAAGGGAAGAGCGAACGGTCAGGGTCCCCGAAAGTCACGTGGTCTCTGAGGCCCTCATGGGGGCCTCAAGGCCTCTCTCTCACCACCTCTCCAGTTGTTCTGTACAAGGCATGGGTGGGATCAGGGGATGGAGGAAGCAGTACCCTCTTTCCATGCCTCCCCTCTGGTCCTTCTTCCAAAACATCATCCCCATCCACTTTAGAAGTACCAGCAATTTAGTGCTTAGGTTATAAGGCTTAATTTCAATCCTCACAGTTTTAAGAAGTGCCCCAGACATAACATAGCAAGCCATATATTAACACCACAGGGTAAATGAGTTCATTAAATCCTCGTCCGCTTGGCAGCTAGCTAAGAAAAAGGATTAATCACTTTCGTTAGGGACACAGTTCAGAGTCTCGGTGCCAGGATAAAAAGAGAGAAAGGTAAATACCCCCCCAGTGTATCGCTGTGTCTTTGGGGTGGGGGATGGAGGCACCTTAGGCTGCAAAAGTATGAAGAATTCCAGAAAGGGAATATAAGAAGGCTAAACAAAAGACTATCGATGTTGGAATGTTCTAGTCTGTGGGGAGAAAGCAGCAACAGTGCAATACTTCTATATTGAGGAGATGATCACAGGCCACTAACCAAGCTGTCCTGTGCCAACAGCACCCCCTGGTGGCTTAACAAGGAAAAAGGTCACAACAAACAAAAGTGCATTTTGATTTTGCATGCACCATCTACCTGGGCAAGGGTCTCTCGCCAGCTGTCACATTCCACAGGAAACAGAGATGAGCACTCTACTGCTTCAGAGCCAGCCCACTCCTGGGCAACCCCAGACCTCTCTGCACCAAATGGCACTCACAGCTACCTGGGGGCTCAAGAGCCAATGTTCAGACCCCCACAGCACCGCCAGTCACCGAAAGTGCGGTGGTGAGCAGTGCACTATTTCTCAGAGCAGCAGCGGTCACACTAGAAGTGCCCTTCCTCCTCAGAAAGGTCACCAGACCCATGACCCCCACTACCACTTCCTCTGGCTCCGGGGAACACAGCAAAGGAAGTGGCAATGAATGGGCAGAAGGAAGGAACATCACACCACTGATTACTGGGGGAAAGAAATGGTTGCATAGGTTTATAAGCAAGAGCTGGAAAGTCTGTGAGAAAGAAAGGGTGATGGGTCCACACAGGTGGGGAGGAGAGGGCAGTCTTTGGAAAGACTGGCACACAGACTGGAGGTGGGCAGGGGACGCATACTGACGCATCAGCCTGGATTGTCCTCTATGTCATGCTTGGCTAACACACACTCATCTTTCAAGATCAGGCTAAGATACCACCTCCTCCAGGAAGCCTTCCTGACAGCCACCCACCACATCTGAGTTGGGGGCAGAGCCCACAGCATCGTGCACCCACTCCATCATTGCTCATGTCCTACTGCATGGTCCTTGCCTGTCCACTCGTCAGCTCCAACCCTCCAGACTGGGATGGACCCACTGCTCTCCCTAGAGTCCCAGGGCCCAGAGTCAGGGACACAGCCTTGAACTAAACAGCGAAAACCCCTGCCCTGGGCAGCAAACATTCTAGTGGATGTGAAAACCAGGCCACTGGATGAAGGAGCAAGTGAACCCATACAAAAAGTGGGAGGGTCCTGGAAGATCCAACGGTACCTGTGGGCAACGCTGAATGGTATCGGCAGGGGCAACGGGCCAGGCGGCATTCTCGGGGACCCTCCTGAAGGAGAAGGCAGCTCAAGGAGAGGGGATGCAGGAGGGCAGGAGAGCAAGCTCCTGAGCGCCCTTCCCGTAGGGCAGGGATGACAGGCCACACTGGCTTCTATTTCCATTTTGTTGTAACTTTTGTTACTGTTGTAAAAAATATGAGTTTCTAAATCTTTAAAATAAATATAATTTATTTTGTACTTCCATAGTCTCTCCCAGCTGTCGTTTGTCCACGTGCACACTTCGGCCAGGCGTCATCACAGTGCCCATCCGTGGGGGTGGGCTGGGGCTGGGGCGCCTTTTCCCTGAGCACCACGGGCACTGCCACGGCACCGCACTCTCACCTCCCTTCCGGGCCCACGCTCCGCTGGGCCTCTGCCTGGGGACTCAAGGGGGATGGGACTGCCCAGCAACCCAAAGGGCCGGTTGGGTGCAGCCATGGTTGGGGGCGGAGAGACCTCATTGTTTATCACCTGGTCACGGAGAGGGGTTGGGTGCGAGGAAGAAGAAAGAGGCCGCTTTCATAAAAAAAAAAAAAAGACGCTTTCGCAAGAGGAAAAGAACTGTTGAAAGCAGCTGCCTCATTTCCTGGGGAAGCCAGACTCCGAGCCCGGGGAGACAGACCACACCTGTGTTTGCTCAGCTCTCCCACAGGAGGCCTGGTTCTGAGGCCTCTGGCCTGCTCTTCGCTCAAACCTCCATCAGCTCCCACAGGTGCCGGCCTCCAAGGGGTCTCTGAGCACCTCCCAAACAAGAAAGTTCCCCCAGTAAGCAGCACCAGTCTTGCATCTCAGGCCCAAGGAGGAAATGGTGGGGGCACTCAGTGATTAAGAACATGCACTTTGGGGAACACCAGCTGCGAGCTCAATGCTCAAAGCCACCATTTACCAGCTGTGTGACCTTCAGGTCAACCTCCCTAAGCCTCAGTGCCCTAGACAGTAAATGGGAACAGTGACAGCGCTTGGTAAAAGCCAGGACTATTGTCTAGAAATACTTATGAGTGCCTGCCACTCAGTACTCAGTAAATGGTGAGAAGAACAAACCTTCCCACAGATGGGCCGTGGAGGACTTGCCCCTCTGTCCACCGGCCCACACCCTCCTCCCTGCCTGCAGCCACCAACCTCCATCCCGGGCCCCAGCCTGCAGTCACCGCTCAGTGCAGGCAAGGTGATGCCTGGTGTGTCTGAGAAAATCTTTTTTTTTTTTCCGAACTGGTGCTGATGTATTATGGGAGAGGGCAAAACTGTGGTGAGGGGCACAGAAGGCCCAGGATTCTGGCACTGGTCTTGTGGGTCCCCAGCAGGAGGAGGCTAACAGGGCACAAACAGGAGAGGGCAGGGCCCGCGATGCAGGCTTCAACACACACCGTATGGCTTCTGTGCAGGCGCAGGGCTGGCCCTGGCCCTGAACCCCGGCCTCCCACATCAGGACAGAGAAGGGCACCTGCCCCTTCGTGGTGCCCCAGGCATCCAGCAAGGAGGAAAAGCCAACGGTCAGTCACAAGTGATGCCAGTGGCTAGAGACCCAAGGCCCCACGGCCTCTAGTCCAGACACCCCAGGGCAGTGGGCAGTGCTACCCCAGCAGGGCTATGATCAGCCTCATTCAAATAAAGGGCAAGGAGACATTATATTGCCTCACTTCCCCCCAGGACCTGCCCTATGTGACCTTCCCATTGCTGTAAGAGCCCTATCACTGGGTCCCTGGCTCACAGCCTGACTAAGGAGATAGGGCCCTCAGTGGACCCAGTATTGTAGAAACGGGCCCAGGGATGCTGAGGGGTCTCGGGAAGAGTGCTCGGGCACCAGGCTGGAGTGCTGACAGGGCTGCGGCAAGAGCTGGTTCCCTGCTCACTCCACCCGACACCAGCCCCGCTGCACAGCCCCTGCGGCCCGGATAGAGAGGGAGGGGCACCCCACTCACCTTGAAGCATCTGCCCATACCTAACCTGGTATAAAGATGGTTTTAGGAAACAAAGAGAATAACCGTCCAGCACTGTAGTTCAAGTTGCAAACAGGCCTGGACAACCTCCAAGGGGGGTGTGTGGGAGTGGGGCAGACACCTGAGCCAGGCCGAGGTTCCTGGAATTGATGCACAGTGAGAAGCATCTTTGTCTACGGGTCTTGCAGTCTTGCTTTCACACAGAATTCCTATCTTTCCGTCACATCTTTAACAAGTGCCTTGTCCATATATTCCCTTCAAAGGGGGTTGAGGAGGCAACTGGCTTAAGAACATGCTCCTCCTACTCCCCAGCTCAGATGCACTAGAATATACTAACTTCAGCCCCGAAGGCCCTTTCTGAACCTCAGTTTTTGCATCTGCAAAATGGGGACAGGAGCATCCACCAGGCAGGACTGCAGGCAGGTTAAATAAGACAATAGTGTTTTACCGCAAAAAAATGGAAAAAAGATAATATTAGCATGATATTTTCATTCATTTTAATAATATATTATTAATATTTGTTTAAATATTATAGTAAGTGTGTAAGAAATAGTCATTACCATTATCATTACCATCTAAACTTTGGAATTTAAAAGGACACTGGATCATCAGTCACTCAGCTGGGACCACCCATAAACAAGCAAGAGTTGGGGGCTGAGCTTCCGGAGTCACAGGACTTCCTCAGGATCACTCCACAGAGCAAGCACCCAAGACATTAGAAGGATTAAATCATCCTGAAGATGACAGTGCAAACCCCATGTCCATCTCCCTCCAGCCAGGTGATACCCTGTGACTCGGCATGGCTCTGCCTCAAAGCACTCACCTGTGCAATGGGGGTGATGCTATGATTTCGTGGGTTTGGTTAGGAGTCAGTGACACAATTCACTTACAACACTGAAAAGAGGGCCCGGAGCAGAGCACCAGCTCAACAATGACCTATTATTACAGTTACCACGTAATTAGTTGTAATCACCACAAGTCCATGCTATTCTACACATGGCATGAACAAACATCAGAGCTGGAAAAGATGCAAGACATCACCCAAGTGAAACCTTCACCTTACAGCTGAAAACCCATGGACCAGAGAGGGTGAGAGGCTTTCCCCAGGTCACACAGCCGGGTATGTTCACAGCTCAGCCTCCAGACTCCCAGTCTCACGTGCTTCCTGCTCCACGAGGATGATGTGGGTTTCAGGCACAGGTGTGGGTGAGGTGCTGGAAGGGAACAGCAGAACCAAGGCCGAGACTGTAACTGGCCAGACAAGTAGTAAAATGGACTGTCACTGAAAATGGGTCACTGTAAAGTGACAACATTACAACCACTTGGAATCTGGGTGACTCTGGCCAGCACTGGCACAGAGTCTGCGTTGATGGAACATCCGTCGAGTTGGCATGGGATGGGCAGCCTCTCTGGTGGAGAGGAGCAAGGACAGCAGAGCCCAGAGGCAGGCGAGTGGTTGTCCAGAGACGGAAGATTGTCCTAGACCGTGAGCCAATCAAAAACATGTCGGGGGGAACTCTGGGAACGGGGCTCTTTAACCAGGAGGACAGAACGAAGGATTCAGGAGCTCAGCTCAGATACCTGAAAGCCCTCCCAAGGACCATCAAATAAATTTGTCAGGCACATCCCCGGGCAAAACAAGGCAGGCAGCACGTGCCAATGGTGAGGAATGTAGACTCTAGAGCAAAGCTGACCTGGAGCCACGCCCAGCTCTGCCCCTCAGTGCCCTTGGGCAAGTGACTTCACTTCTCCAACCCTCGATCTCCACATCTGTAAAATGGGATAGTACTAGAACTACCCAGAGGAGAGTGAAGATCACCTCAACAACACACAGCAAGTGCTGAGCACAATCATCCACAAATACGGCTCAATAAATGGTAGCTTCAATTATTAGGATGAAGGACAGGAAGCTGCAAGGAAGTCTAGAGTTCAAAATAATAAAGGACAGACCAAAAGTTGGATGTATAGTGTGTTACTGGCCAAAGGCATGTGCTTGGTGAGGGACTCAGGAAAGGATTCAAGCACCCTGGGGGCTGAGCTAAGGAAGGTCCATTATAATTCTGATAATTCAAGAGCCCAAAGCAGCCCTTGGAATGTTGGTTTACAGGTGCGCTTGAAAAGCTCACTCAGACCAAGATCACCCAATTAAATATCTGAGCAGGGTTGCAACCTCAGTACCATTAATACTTCAGGTTGGTTACTTGTATGCTGGGAGGGGAGGGGGCTATTCTATGCATCCTAGGATGTTTAGCAGAATGCCTGGACCCTACCCTCCACATACTCGAACATTCCCCTAACCCAAGTTGTGACAATGAAAAACCACCCCGGATGAGAACCTGGTCTGGAGGAGACAAACACGCATGCCATAAACAAGAGTAGTAAGTGTAATACGGTAACAGCAGCCAACATTGACGAGCACTTACTATGTGGCAGACCCTCCTCTGGGTGCCTTAGCCCCGTTGACTCACTGAATCTTCGCAACACCACGAGGCAGGTGCTACTACTCTCCCCATTTTACAGATGAGGAAACCAAGGCACAAAGAGGATTACTAAATGAGCAAAAGGGGCGGCGGTGAGAAAGAAAGGAGGGCTGGTTAGTGCTCACCTCCGCGGATGCTCACACTGTTCCCGAAACAGGGCCCTGGCAGGCCACCCTTGTTCTTCCCTCGGGACAAAATGGTTCTGGTGTACAAGCTGATGAATGACAACTACAACGCAGCCTCGGTACCAGGGCAGGGTCGGGAGGGGACGGGGGGTGGCCTCCCCTTGACTCCACGTGGGAACACGGGCCCTCAGCTGCCAGACTGCCCATGAAGAGGAGCCAGAAATCTGGACTTGTATGTGAATCCCCTCCCTGGTTTTTTAACACTGATACAATTTAAAAATAAGACATCTCACAAGCCTCCAAAAAGGTGTCAGCAGGCTAACTCTGAATTAAGGCCCAAGAGGTCTCTGGTTCTACAGTACGAAACGTTAAGTCTTTTCTTTTTTTAAGGATTTTATTTATTTCTTTTTAAAGAGGGGAAGAGAGGGAGAGAAACATCAATGTGAGAGAAAAATATGGATCAGTTGCCTCTCACGCACCCCCCCATTGGAGGCCTGGCCCACAACCCAGGCATGTGCCCTGACCGGGAATCCAACCGGCGACCCTTCGGTTTGCAGGCCAGCGCTCAAATCCACTGAGCCACACCAGCCAGGGCTGAAATCTTCCTGAGTCTCCTAACAAAAAAATGACGCACACAGGAGCGTATGGTGTGTGAAAGCGAACACTCCGCACACAGCTGTGCCCGACACAGTTAACACTCCGAACAGACCACGGCTGACATCAGCCATCTGGGAAGCTAGTAGCAAAGTCTTGGGGACTTCCTGGGAGGGGTGGCAGGAATCCCCTCATTGGGGCTCGGTGGAGGGCCGACACACACACTTTGTGCACGCACCCTGCCAGCTTTGTGAATTAAAACAAAGGTGCTGCTTTGTTTTCATTTATTTCATTTGCAAAATAAAGTTGCTGCTAATCCCCATGATAGGATGGACCGGTGATGTGGTACCAACTCCTACGCAGAGCAACCCCTCCACGGGACTAAAGTGGGCGCGAACACTCAGCCAGGAGCCGGGAGCTATCCTGGGTAAAAACACTGAAGAAAGAAAAGGCCACGAGCACGAAAACATTCCGGCCAGCATCGCTGCAAGGCCAAAATCGGAAACAGCCTCACATTACATTAATAAAGTATTAGTTCATTAAATATGGCTCATCCACTTGGTGGAACATTCCAGGGCCAAAATGATGGGTGCTGAAACTACATATTATTGTGGAAAGAGGTTTGTGTATAATTAACAAAAACGCAGGACACAAAACTGCGTGTGCTACGGTTTCAAACTATGTGAGCGGTCACACAGACGCGGGAAACTGACCAACACAAAGCCCATCCGGACGCAAACAGAGCCTCGGCGCGCTCCGGGCGTGCGATCGTCCGTGACTGCTTTCTGCTTCCCTTGCCCAGGCGTCCGCCAGTGTGGCTGGTCGACAATCTACTCCCAACCCCTGTCCCTGTGGGCGTTCTCCTTTTCGATGTTGACTTGCCTCCTTGCACAATCCGGGCTGAGCACGCTGAGCTGACCTCACCAGAGAAGCCTCCACTGACAAAGGTGCTTTCTCTATTGTACTGTATTTACAGCAGAGTAAACAAGATAACCCATCTGCAGCCACATGAGACTGGGGCGGCGGTGGGACAGCAGTGCCACCTCCCCCGGCCACCAGGCCCCAGGCTCACATGCTGACCACACCCCTCCTGGGCACATCCTCCTGCTCCCCTGGGCTCTGGACACTGGACCCCAGCCACGGTTCACTCCAAGGGAGCTATTGTGCAGAGGACTGGAGTCAGGAAACCTGGGCCCTGCCCTGGCGTAGCCAGGCGTGCGTGTGACCTCGAATAAGTCACCGCAGCCCTTTCTGGAATCCAGCAGCTTTCCTGATTGGCGGGATCTTCTCCTGGTCAGAAGGGGCCAATACACCCCACGGGGACAGTGTCATCTCAGTGAACTCAAAGCATGATC
>CM052538.1:171376305-171432793 GCA_028533065.1 Trachops cirrhosus
GGAAGGAAATAACCCAGCCGGCCCTCTTTCCCCTTCTAGGAAGGCACAAGGGAATGACTTAGCGTACACACCCAGCCTTTCCCCGCGTACAGCGCTGGGGGAAGCGCCCCTCCACCCTCCAGTGCAGGAGCACAGGGAGCTGAACAGAGAGGGAGGCGGAGGTCAGGGAGGCACAGAGGACAAGGCAGGCCTGTGCTCCTCCTGCCCTCAGCTCCCACCATGAACACACCAGGAGGGACACGGACTTGGGCTCTGGTCTGACTTGACTCCGCGGCCTCGCCTCAGTTTTCTCATCTATAACTGGAAGGGGGTGGGACATTTGCTACCAAAGGCCCCTTTCAGCTCCGAAACTCTAGGCTTCTGTAAGAGCTGGGTGACGTGCCAGAACTGAGGAAGGGCTGCAGAAGACAGGACCTGGCCTTGGAACAAGGAGAACTTCGTATGGAGACTCGGGGGACTGTGACATGTCTAACCGGAACATCGCCACCCCCCACCCAGTCACTCCCTCAGTCAACACTGTCTGAGCTCCTCGCCAGGGCCCATGCTAGTGCAGGGGACAGTGGCGGTGAGCCAGCCCAGACACTGAAGCACTCAAGGCCTCACGGACACTGCCACAGTTTCAAGACCTGCCACCCCAGCCCCTGTCTCCCAAGGCCAGCCCTTTGAGGGAGCAGAGTCTGGAAGAGTAAAACAAACTACAGGCAGAAAGGCCCCCCCCCCCAAAAGCACCAAACCCAACTGAATGAGAGAGTGTGGTTTGAACTCCAAGTGTGCCGCTGATCTGTGTGTGACCTTGAACGCACTTCTCCAGCCCTGCGGGCCTCAGCTTCCTGCTATGTCAAGAGAGGCCTCCCTAGGCCTCCCTAGGGCCTTCCAGCCCTGACACCTGGGCATCTATGGGACACAAGCCCTCAATCCCAGGACCACAGTGAAGAGGCCTGCCATCCAGGACGCCATGGACGCCAGAGAAGCCGAGCTGACAGATGGCCAACTCTGGGAGTCCTGTGGCACCGGGATGGAGTCCAGCCTAGCAAGGTCCGGCTGCAGAAGGCCGTGTGAAGGCCAACATCTGTGTTAACCTCAGGGATAACATGGATGTCCCAGTGTTCTCAAAGTCGGAACCGCTTAGTTTGGGATGGGTCTGAGGGAGCCAAAGGAAGCTTCGGGCATTCCCTGTGCACCACCGCCCAGTAGGGGAGAGTTGTGCCCTCTCCTGCCCCATCTCTGCCACATTTGAACCATAAACACAGCCTGTTTCTGAAGGGAAGGACTTAACACAAACCAGATGCTGTAGGGACTTTCCCCCACCCGCTCCTGGCCCTAAAATTAAACGTTCAGTGTCTCCTCTGCCAGAACTCACTTGAAGGCCAAGCCTTAAAGCGCCAGCGCCTCTGGTTCTCGCCCTCACACGCTCTCAATCACATCCCCGCTTAAACAAAATGTCAAAGTCACCAAATGGCATGTGTGGATGGGGCAGCCCCCCAGGAGCATCTGGCACCCACGCTGGCCAGGGACAGATTCACAAGGAGAGGTCACCTGAGAAGGGACGCTGATCCTCCACCGCCCATCCTCCACCGGCCCAAGAAGGACAAAAAGGCAGCCTTCTACGGATGGTTCCCCCCACCTCCTGGGGGATTTGCCCCGGGAAGAGCGCAGGAGGGGCCTGCAAACAGGGGGCAGCCAACCCACAGGGAACCCAACCCACAGGGAACGGGACTCTGCTCTCTGAGGGACCCTGGGGATTCCTGGAAGAGTTTATTTCCTGAACTTGAGCTTCCAGGCTCTAGAAAACGGAGTAAGTCATCTCATTGACTCTGATCTCATTCAAAGCTGGGATGATCCAGATGGAACCCTTCTTAAGGGACGGGCTCTGCAGGCTTCCCAGCTCCAGGCTGGCTGCTCCCTTACCCTGAAAGCTCTCCTGGACCCATAGGTTCTTCCAACCTCGCTGAAGGCCCAGAACATCCACCCACCTCCCCTGTCACCGCCCCATCGCCTCCATCCACGCCAGGGTCACACCTTAGCATCCAGCACAAACCAGCTCGGCCAGCAGAGGCACACCTTGTCATGCCCCTGCCCTGAGGCTCGGGGGACCATGTCGTACACCCTCCGAGCCTCACAGTGCACAGCACACACCGCAGTGCTCAGAACTGACATTAAAGCTCTGGGAGCCGCTGCGCCTCAGGCAAAGGGACAGGGACAGCTGAAAAATATGTGGAGAGGGATGGTGCTTCAGAGAGTAACTCCCTGACTTGCTGTAAAATTTAAATACTATTTTTCTTAAAAAGTATTTAATCCTACAACCTGAACACCACTGTTTTCATTTTTGCATATTCCCTTTCTGATCGCACTGGCTTTACAGGTGCAACCAATTATAATGCACGTACTATCTCATATTCTCCCACTTTCTTCAGCATACTGAATCAAAAGAGAGACTATTCTTAAGCATTTCTTGGTTTCAGCTGGGTAGTTTCCTTAGGACACAGCCCTGGGGTGGAACTACCAGGCGAAGGGCATGAACGTTCCCCAAAGCTTCTGCGACGTAAAACGAGCCACGACCCCCCACCACAGGCTGCACCAAAGCTCAACGCTTCGGACAGCAGTGGGTCCGCTGGTCCAGCTAGAAACCGCCCCTGCTAGGAATTCCTTATTCCTTTTAAAAATAGTTTCTCAGTAAAGTTGTATCGACTGGAGCATTACCTCTTCTCTAGGCCTCCAGGTTAAGCACTCAGGGATCCCTTCCTTTAAACCTCAAGTCCAAGTCCCACCTCCTCTAGACTCATCCCTCAAGCTTGGTCCACTCTGCTGTCAGTGGGCATGGGCTCCCCTGATGCCTTACCTCCCAAACTCACTCTCCCCATTTCTGAGGTCCCTGATCCCCCCTCCACTGAGGCCCCCACAGCACCACATCTCCCCTGAGGAACTACAGTTAGGCAGGGAAGAACAGCCAGAGGGTTCTTGACCTAGAGCCCCCAAAATGAACTGCAGGAGGGCGAGTCATTGGAGGAATCATCTGTTAAACTGAGTCCTGCAGGCCCCTCCCAGCTTCCCACTGCCTGGGCTCTGCCTCCCAGGGACAGTCTGAGTCAGTGCCAGTCACACCCACTGCTGCTGGCAGACCCCAGGCTGCAACACCAGTGTCAGGACAATGGCAATGGGAAGGCATTCACGCAGCCTAGAGCCAACTCGAGCCCCTGCTGTCACACTGTCTGGATGTCAGCTAGAACCCAGACAAGAGCTCACAGTCAGAATCTGGCTCAACTGGGACCAGAGAATCAGAGGTCACTAAGGTAGGACAGGGAGGGGTGCAGGGTGAGGCAGGATACAGAATGTTGAAAAGCCCTCTCTCCACAGGAAACAAAACAACAGGGCGGGCAGGTCACTGAAGGACACAGATGTTTGTGCTCGGTGGCGGGAGGGCCCCGTGAGCAGGCCCCTCGGAGCGCCCAGGACGAGTAGGCACGGCCTCCACCAGCATCACTGCGCTACTGCTTCAAAGCAGCCCGCCTGCTCCAAGGTCAGAAAAGGATTTACAGTCGAAGAAGAAAGGACAGGCTTTCTTTCCCTTTAAGTAATGGGGACTTGGGGTCCAGAAGAGATACTTGGTTCACATTTTGGGGGGGTAGCTAGTGAATTTATGGTCCAAGTCTACGAGGAGACAAAACGTCATTAGCGCGTCCTGGAGGAAGAATGAGTGAGGAGTTGCGTTTGCTCAGCTGAACTCTTACAGTTCATACTGAAGCAACAATATTCCCCAGGTAATCCTTCAAAAACTAAGGAGGGAGCCCTGACTGGCTCAGCTGATTGAGCATCGGCCTGCAAACTGAAAGGTCACCAGCTCGATTCCTCCTCAGGGCACATGCCTACGTTGCGGGCCAGGTCCCCAGTTGGAGACGTGTGAGGGGCAACTGATCAATGTTTTTCTCCCTCCCTTCCCCTCTCCCTGAAAATAAATATATAAAACCTTTTTTAAAAAAATTAAGTAGGGAGCTTGCTGGACATGAACCCAGAGCATTTGGTTCGGCAGGTCTGGGCAAGGCCCAGGGGGCTACAGTTTGTACATGAACCCTAGGTGGGCCACAGACCAACTCTCAGGAGATATGGCCTTGGAGTGAACTTTCCACTTGGGTGGCAGCAGACAGACACACCCATGGGAGTCAGAATACCTACAGAAAAGTCGTGGTCACCTAGAGCGGGTGGCCATTTAATCAGGTGTAGTCCTGCACCCACTGCTATAGCAAAGGAACCTATCTCTTCTTCACAGATCAAAGCAGAGTCACTGTCTTCTCGGGAGTCCCTCCCTCCTTCCCAACCACCATGAATCTTAACTGGACCAGCCCTTACAGTTCACTGTGGTTCTCCAAGCGGGGAGAGGCGAAGAGGGTCGAATGTCTCACAAACCAGACAGAACAAATCAATCCCAGCCTGTCCACAGGGCCACAAGCTGGAGCCAAGAGGGAGCTATTACCCAAACAACCAGAACAGCAGCTGAGACATTCCAGTGGCTTCCACCTTCCCTGCCCCCCAAAAAATGTCCCAACACCCAGATTTCCTCTGGTGAATTCAATGGCCTCAAAGTTCTGA
Source organism: Trachops cirrhosus (assembly GCA_028533065.1). Classification (NCBI taxonomy): domain Eukaryota; kingdom Metazoa; phylum Chordata; class Mammalia; order Chiroptera; family Phyllostomidae; genus Trachops; species Trachops cirrhosus. Next base: position 171,380,890 of record CM052538.1, read on the forward strand.
TTGTTCACAAACCCTAGACATCGGAAAACTGTTCCCCAGCCATGTCAGACGGGCTGGCCCTAAGCTACTCGGCACTAGGGACAGCAAACGTCCTCTGGGTGCACCTCCGAGAGAGCCTAAGAGTTCCACACGTGGGCAGGGGTGACTCTAAGGTACCACCATTTGAGTACCATCTCTTCCTCCCCCAGGAAACACCTGTGGACCTCCAGCTGCAGTCCTGCCCAAATCCTACTCAACTCCAAGGGAGGGCCAGCGTCTCTGGAGAAAGGAAGCTTCGGAGCATCACCTCCTACATATTGAAAATGACACATACATCCAGGTGTGTCACTGCCGTGGACACAGCACCAAACACTCCCCATGTATTCACTCATTCTGGCATTTGAAGCCACCTAAAATCCTCAGCCAGTCCCTGGGGACGGGCACCTCAGTCTCTACAGCCCGACTTCTTCCCATCCCAGCAGCTGTGAAACGCAATCGGGTACTTAACTGCTCAGATGACAGTGGAGCTGCCCAGTGACAGAAGAAACACCGTGGGTTAGGGGTGTCAGCACCCCCGGGGCCAGAACCAGCGCCCCGGTCAAGAGTTCAACAAGAGGGCAGCCAAGCACAGGAAGCGGTCTCCGGCACCCGGGGGGCTTCCTCCTGAGATGGGGGGGTAGAGAACAGCATCACCTGGGCCGTGGAAGGTCTGGTTGAGCGAAGTGACGTGGGGAAGTGAAAGCCGGGTGCAGAGAGGGCAGGTCTGGGTTCCCGTTTATGACTCTCCCACTTCCTTTCAATTCTACCAAACCCCCTGGCTCTTCTGACAAACCTTACAGACGGACAGGAACTTGGGGTACGTGGTCGGGAGCCAGGTCTGAGCAAAGTCTCCTCAGACACGGACCCCACATTTGACCACCTCTCCCACGCTGCCGGCCGGAGCCCCTGCCCCTTCGGGCTGCTAGGTTGCCAGAGGCTGACACTAACTTTGCGTTTTCCTGCCAACTACTCGCATCCTGACCGTGTGGGAACCACCTTCTGTGCACCGAGCGCTGGATTAAAATGTTGACGAGGCTTTCAGAACCTTAGAAACGTAAGCCCACAGTCAGGACAGGCCGGGGGCCGAGAGGATATTTTGGGTCCGTGGAAAATCAGGTGCCCCTCTACCAGGTAGGGGGCACCCGGGGGCCTGCAGGGCTCAAACCCCACCTGACCACAGGCGGGGTCACTGCAGCAGCCCACACTCCGAGTGGCACAACTGCAGGTCATCTTATTTTCTTCGTACTTGGCTGTATTTTCCAAACTTCCCACAATCAATACTACTTTTCCTTTTAACTAGTAAGGAAAAATAGGTGTGTACTGCTGGAGGTACATGAAGCTAATCTGTCTTATAAAGAGAACTGATTGATAGGTAAAAGGACACATAAAATGATCATTCTCTTTTGACCAATTAGCTCATAGATAGTATTCTAAAATGCAGGAAGGTGTCCACAGCAAAGGAGTATTTATAAAGGAGTTCCCTATGATAGCCCCAAACCGGAAACTGTGAAAACGCCCAAGAATGGGAGCATTAGGAGAGCGCACGTCCCCTGGCAGAGGGGTGAGGCAGCACCGGGAAAGTGCCACCGCCAGCCAAACCCCGACGGGCCCAGTGCTTCCTTCCCAACGGGCCTCCTCCCTGCTCTGCGGCGAGGCCTGAGGCCAGGATCCCCCTGCTGGGACACAGAGCAGAACTAAGAGGGCTCCTAGCATGCAGCACTGGCCTCCACGGCCTTTCTCCTGAAAAGGTGCAATGGGCCAAACTCACGGAACTCTCATTTTCCTAACAAAAGAGCAGCTGGGGCGCTGCCCTCCTGTGCCCAGCACCCACACAAACAGTCCTCTTCTGCGCAGAGGCCTGGGAGAGCCCCAGAACACCAGCCCGGGACACGCACGGGCACAGCCTGCTCTCCGGCTCTGTCTGATGGCGTCTCTGGGAAAGGCCACCAAGCATCTCCACGGACCGAGGTCTTGCTTGGGAGGCTTAACCTATAGAAACAGGAGAACGAGATTTCTTTCTTCAGTTCTCGCAAGCGTGATTTCACACCATGCCTCCGGCTCCACTGGGGGTTGGTTGATTCAAGGACCATTGTACAAAAATGGTCTCCGTGGGTTCCGGGACAGGAACCCTGACAGCGTCAGCCACCACTCGGCCCTCCCTCCCTCCCGGGACGAGCCCTCCGCAGCGCTGAGCTTACACAGCGCCTCTTTCCCACAAACTGATGCACTTCCTTCTCTCAGGGACTAAACCTATGACACTCCGATCTCCCCTTTTGTTTTGGCTGCCAGGGAGCTCAGAACAAGGGTCGTTGCTGACTTACAAAAATAAATATCTTTAACATTGTTTTCTCAGTTACCTCACCCCAACCCTGACAGAGCTCTGGATCTTCTGCTATACACGAGCCTTTTCAAAAATGTGTTCTCCTCAAATGCTTTTTGGAAAGAGGCAGGGGAGTACAAATACATACATACCCATGAAACTATCTCTTTACTTGGATCTCACTTTCTCCCAGGAAGGAACATAAAGGCTGTGTGGCTATGTAAGAAAAAATGTCTTCGCCCTGGCTGGTGTGGCTCAGTGGATTGAGTGCCAGCCTGAGAACCAAAGGGTCGCCGGTTCAATTCCCAGTCAGGGCACATGCCTGGGTTGCAGGCCAGGTCCTCAGTGGGGGTCAAACAAGAGGCAACCACACAGTGAAGTTTCTCTTCCTCTTTTTCTCCCTCCCTTCCCCTCTGTCTATAAATAAATAAATAAATAAATAAATAAATAAAATCTTTAAAAAGAAAAAAAATGCTTTCAATAAAACACCAAGTGGGGAAATAAAAGATCAGGACTCCACTGTATACATACTTTGATTATGACTATTGAAGTGATGCAAGCATGAGGATAAAAACAAAAATAAGTTTCTGAAAATAAGTACTTGCATTTGGGTAAAAGGGTTAAAATGGCCCATCTTTCCCCCTGAAGTTGTGTATCTTCTCAAAAAAAGCAGAGGCTGACATGGGCGAGGCAAGCAGACAAGCAGGAGCTGGAAAAGCAGTCCCCTGACCTGTCCAATGTCCCCCCAGACTACCACACTGGGAGGGAGGGGACAGGCTACAAGGATGCATGGGGACTGGAACCCAGTAGGTGATTTCTTATGGTCCTGGGGAAGAGGCCTGGTGCTCTGACATCAGAGCTATTTGAGATTCCTGCCAAGCCCTGGACACCTGGCTCCTGGGGTGTGGGGTCAGGTGCCAGGAGCCATGACCCCGACCTCCAGATGCCTAGGACTTGATTGGCAAAGAAGCTTTCCTCATCCGCCCCAGAAACTACCCCCACACCTGACCAACAGACATTCACAAATAGCCGCCCTTCTTCAAAACCCTCAGCACACCTGAAATCACATCCTCAGTGTCCTCCAGGTCACAGGGCTGCAAGGCCCAGCAGAGCTATAGCTGGTGCCCAGCCACATGAGCAGAGTGGCGTACCAATAGGATGGTCTGGTCCTGCTAAGGGCCAATGTTTGGCCACCTGCACTAAAGGCTTCCTCCCGCCTCCCGTGGAGTCAGGATCCCCAGGGCTGCCAGAGTGGCTGGCTGCTTCTTCTACTGCCTTCATCTCCTCTCCCATGACAACAGTCCACACGGGCCAGAGAAGGACAATGGTCAGCGAAGGGGCAGAGGCAGGGTCTGCTGCTCAACTCCCTGCTTGGTCCTAGAGAGCAAACAGGACTTCAGAGGCGGGCTGACTCATCACCTGGTAAGCAAAGTGAGCTCATTCCCTTCCAGGGCATCCTCCAAACGAAACCCACAGCAGAGATGGTTCCCATGGTGATGGGCCAGCACCTCCTCCACAGCCACCTTCCTTGGAGCACCCTTGGCCTGTGCCCACAAGCCACTAAACCTGCCCTCCCCCAGACTCAACCCTGAGAACACAGAGTGAGGAGGACCAGGCAAGGCAGAGTCCCTCCCCCACCCCCAGTCTCAATACCTTGAGTCTACCTGACCCCATTCAAAATAGGAAACACATCTTCAAAGTTATAATCACTGTGTTGCACATCTGAAACTAACATAGTACGTCTGTCAACAGTAAGTGAAAAATTTAAGTATTTTGAAAAGGTTATGAGACAAAGGATGTTATATATTTATAAAACATCCAATACAGAAAAAGAAAAAAAAAAGACCAGGAAACTCATGACCTGATAGTTCATTCCTTCTCTGGAAAGTGTGACTAAGAGAAATTCTGCGCCAGAATCCATCCCCACCCAACTCTCACTCCCACCAAGTGCCACTTCTCCCTGTGGGCCAACCAATGTGGCAAGTCCAGCAGGCCCTCTTCCACAGGACAGCCAGGTTCCCTTGGTCCTGCTGACATAGCCCTCACCTTCCCCACCCTCTACATGGAATGGTATCCGTCTCTAATCCCCTCCGCTCCAGGTGTCCAGTTCAGCCGAGCGCCGAATGGGGCTGAAGACAGGCCCACTGCTGCCCCAGAGATGGCCCGAGCTTGTCCCTCCACTGACTCACCAGATACTGTCACCCACCCCCAGGCCTCTTTGTCTCCAGCTGCTCCCTAACCACTCCTTCCCATTCGTCTCCTGCTCCTCCCTTCCCAGAGCCTGACACTCACGTGTTAAGATCTTTGGTCAGATTTTGTCTGGCCCACCTGCCCCAGCCTTCACCACCAACCCCCAGGGCGCCTGACTCACTCTTACACATCCCAGATTTAAATCTAATTCACAGTGTCACCTCCTCCAGGAAGTCTTACTTGTCTCCCTTCACTCTATGGGATGTGAGATCTTTGACCACGGCAGGGAAAGGCCGGTTCATGCATCTCTCACCCGCTGGCCTCTTCAGAGGCAGGGATCGAGCATCCGGCCCTGATCAAGAAGGAGCCAGTGCTTCCTATTTACTAAATCTGGGGGGCAAGCACATGGGTATTCACTTTACTATTCTCTGCACCTTTTTTTTTATTACAGATTACATTCGATATTATTTTGAATTAGTTTCATGTGTACGGCACAGTAGTCCGGTAATCGTACACTTCACAAAGTGCCCCCCAATACTTCAAGTGCCCCCCAGCTCCATACATAGTTATCACAATATTATTGACCATATTCCCTGTATGGGGATATGCTGTATTTCCCATCCCCATGACTGTGTTGCAACTACTAATCTGTACTTCTTAATCCCTCACCTTTGTCACCCATTTCCCCAACTTCCCTCCCCTCTCTGTACCTTGTCTTATATTGAAAACATCATTTTTTTTAAATGACCCCCAGCAACTGTGATTTGAGTGGATGAACTATCGCTGGCTGCAGTGCCTTCCGCCCAGGGTGTAATTTCGTGTCTGCTGACCTCATTCTTCAGAAACTTTCCGCCACCCTGGGGCAGGGGCGCAATGCCACCTGGCCAGGCATTGGGTGCAGTCAGTTCAAACCTTCAGTGAGCACCCGCAACCTTGTGCCTGGCGCAGTGGGCACAGGCGGCGACACAAGGTGAGTTTTTATCAGTACTGTAGTATCTTTTTATCTCTGCCTGTTCATACCAGCGTGATCATCTCACCGTAAAGTAACCCGGATGACTAAATACGACAGGCATGCTCTGCTGCTGATTGTTGAAGCTGGGTAATGGGCACATGGGCATTCATCACACTACTGCCTGCCCCATGCTTGAATTTTTCCATCAGTGTTTCATTCATTCATTCCTGCCACTAACATTCCATAAGTGCCTACTGCATACCAGGCATCGTGAATAAAGCGAAATGAGAAACAAATCCCCCTGCCCATGAACTGATAACTTGATTAAATTCTAAATTATTTGCTCCTATCCCTCCCTGGTAATTAAACACCTAACAGCACTTGGGCCACGCTGACCTCCTGAAAGGAATGAGGGAGTTAATGAGGGGCTTCTGTGTCTCCTGAATTTGTCTTCCCAACCCTGCCCATTCCTCCATCCTTGAAGTCTCTCCACACTCCGGGCAACCCCCCATTCAGTAAGTGGCTGCAGGAAGCAAAGGGTGGGCTACGCAACTTTCCTTCAAAGGGCAGGATCCAAACGCCCTTCGTTCCATTGTCACAACTTTCCCTAGAGCCCACTGGCAATCAGGTGCTAGGCCGGCTTTGGGGATAGAAATGAAGGTGACATGGAGGCTCCTGACCTCAAAGGAATCCTGGTATTATTGGCTGGAAATCCTTGGATTCAAATCCTAGCTCTGCCACTTAATGGCTTGGGCCAATTACTAAACAGCTCTGGGTCTCAGTTTTCCAATCTGTAAAATGGGGTGACTCATGCTCACCTCACAGGGTTGTTCTGAGGATTATATGGTCTGTACACGGAAAGTCCTTGTCCCAGTGCTGATATGAAAAAGCTAAAAACAGTGCCAGGCACACAGCATTAGAAGAGTTAGTGTGCGGCCCTGGCCATTGTGGCTCAGCTGGTTGGAGCATCGTCCTATAGACGAAAGGTCACAGGTTCGATTCCTGATTGGGGCACATACAAGACGGCAAGCAATTGATGTTTCTCATATCAATGTTTTTCTCTCCGGCCCCCATTCCTCTCTCTCTAGGAGCAATGAAATAAATGTCCTCAAGTGAAGATTTAACCAAAAAAAGTAAGATTTAGTGTGCACAGGTCTTAGAGTATTTATTATTATTATTATTATTACTCATAGGTCCACGTGACAATGGGCACTGAAACTCTTTGCAAAGAGGCAATCACAGAAGCAAGGCCAGATTCAGGGACAGGCTCAGACCGGCTTCCAGCTGTCCCCGCGCTAGCGTGTGCCCTTGCCTGAGCCTCTCCCAGCCCCCACGTCCTGAGGAAGAAGTGCCCCCAGGCCTGTGAGAGCCCTCCAGCTGGCCCCTTCTCTCAGGAGGCCCGCAGCACTCCTCCAGCGGGAGACACCCGCCTACCGCACTGGGATGCTGCAGCCAGGCTGCTTAGAGCTGGTTTGTTCTGTTGCTGTTTAGGGGTTTTTCCTTGTTGTTGGTCTTTTGTTTTGGGGGATTGTTTTTGAGCCAGCTGCCACTTTCTGCTCACTCTAGGTGTCAGAGGTTCAGGCACTTCAGCCCCACAGACCCAGGTGTGACTCACAGTGCGCCACATACTAACCCAGTGCACGCTGGGGCTTCTCAGGGCTCTGCCTCCCTCACTTACAACTGGGACTAACACCACCCCCTTGTTGTGGGGATGAAATAAGAGTGTGTGTGTGAAACAGGGCTTGCAGCAAAGGGGGAGAAACACTGCTGCGGCTGTGTCACAGGGTGGGGACCCAGAACACGACTATGGTCACAGGAGCACCCGATCTTGACACAGCCAAGAAGTAGCCCCAACCAAGACAAGGCCAGCACCCCTGCCCCCAGGAAGATGAGGAAAGCACCCCCCCCAGAGGTAGGGACCAGCACAGCCTCACCCCAAGGTCATCTTTGGGGGTGGCCAGCGCCTGGGGTACCCTGCAGAGCAAGAGGGAAGGGGAGCAGATGAGAAAAAAGGAGGAGGGCAAAGAGGTGCGTGGGAGGTGAGCACAACGCCCCAGGTGATGCTGAGCCACTCCACCTTCGCCGCTCAGCGCAGCACTGGGACCTGCGGTGTCGGGCCCAGAGGGATGCCCCTTCCTGGTTCCTCAGGAATATGTGTGAGGACAGAGGTATTTGGGAGGATGGAGACCTGGCTCCACCTCTGGCGAGGGGCTTCCCCTCACCACACAGGGTTGACTCACCCCCGAGCAGGAGTGTCCTGGAGGGAGGAGATGGCAGGGCAGTGAGGGTCCTGGGCAGGCAGCTGGGTTCAAAGGCCACAACCCCGCTCCAGAGCTGTGTGGGCTGGGGCCAGTCATTTAATCTCAATAATCCTCAACGCCTTCCGTAGGGTGGAAATGAAAATGTGATATACCTTATACTTCACAGGGTGGTTATGACCACCCATTGATAATGCACTCAGCACGGGGCTGGGAGCGTGGTTGAGCGTTAGCTGCTGAGACCAGGACCAGCACCACTAGCGCCACCAGCACCACCACCGCTCGTCCCTCTGGCTCATTCCCTGCTCCCCTCCTCACCAGCCAAATGAGGAGCCAGTCCCAGGAACGTCTGAGTGCTGGGGCAGCCATGCCAGGGCCCACCTGCCCATCACCACCTCCAGCCTGGCAGAGCACAGCTGCCAGCATGTGTGAAATTCACCTGAACTTGACCACCCACACACCAGCCAGAACCTAGCAGCTCCACCTGCCTTCTGAGCACATCGGCTCAACCTGCCTGTCTGTCAACAGGCGCTCGGCAGCCCACCCACAAGGATGACTGCCGAAGGTGGTTTACATGTGCCCGGAATACAGAGTCCTTACCCAAACCAGCCCCACATGGAATGACATCATGGCAGAGTGTCCCTTGGACAAGTCTGATCACCGCTACGGACCTCAGTCCCTTCATCTAAGGGGTCGGGAGATGGCATAGGTGGTCCCTTCTGGCTTGGACATTTGATGATTTGATTTCTTTCAACTGCCACAAGGGAGAGAAGGGATGGAGCTGAGTTCTGGGAGTAAACAAAGTAAAAAACAAGGCTGCCTATTGGCACCAGCCTCTTGGGCAGATTCCAGGCTGAAACTCTGGCTCCCTGGCTCTGACTGGGGCTTCTCCTACCCACAGCAGGCCACCTCCCTCACAGCAGGCCTGCAGCAGCCGAGCCTACACAAAAGACCAATTATGAACGGTCCACCTTGCAGTGGGCAGAGATGCTCTCCTGACTCCTCCTGAGCCACCCCCACCCCTGGAGCTGGAGCCAAGGGACCTTCACCAACCCCAAACAAGGCCGTCTCCACTCTCTCCCCAGGGCCCTGGCCACACTCCAGCAGGCATTTCCAGAGTAAAAGAGGGCAGGGCCCCAGACAGCAGCCCTTCTGGATCCATATGAAAAGCTCAGTCACCTGACCCACCCATGCCCTCCCTAGAGGGTAAGAAAAAAATCCTGAAAGCTGGTGATACAGAAGACCCCTAAAGAGAAGGGATTTTGTGTTAGCATAATAGTTAGCTTCAGGGCCGGGCTAGGAAGCCCTGGGATCAACCTCAAGGTCACCTCACGAGTGGCTTGACTCTGCTGAGGGACACCCCTGTCAAGAGGACAGAAAGGCAGAATGCTAGAGGTCACCTCCACGCAATAACCCAAGAGGACATTTACAACAGAGCATCACTGCCGTCCCGTCGCCCAGGCCCCTCCTTTTCTGGGTAAGGATCAGGCATGACTTGTCAACGTCAAGTAGCCACAGGTGGCTCCAAGATGAGACCCAGGTCTCCTGGGACCCTGGGACCTAACACACAATTGTTCTCCCTGTCCGGAGGGGACGGGACAGGGTCCTCCCAAGCACGTCTCTGGCCTAATAGTGCAAAACAGAGTCTCTCCACGCCTGCTCCTCTGCTAAGTGCCACTCATAGGGTCCCGACAGAAAAGCGGCAGCAGAAGGCAGGTGAGCTGAGGTCCTGCATGCTGGCGAGCTGGAAGGGCCAGAGGCTCTGTCTGGTCCCACACCTCCCTGGTTGCCGTGGCTAAAGACAGAAGGCTGCTGATGTCCCTCACTCCAAGGGCCCTCAGCGCTGGGGCTAGAAGAAGGAAAACCGAGGCCCAGGTTTTACTTCCTCTGAGGCCCCTGAACCCACAAGAGGACAAGAAACTCCCTAAGATTTTCTGAAGTAGGGGCCCCAGCCAAGAGCAATGGGCAGGGAGTGGAGGGACACGTTAGCGTGGCCAGTACCTCAGGACAGGAATCCAAAGTGGGCCGCAGGCCCAAAGAGGAAAAAACACAGCTGGACTGCCTCCCAGGGAGCGGGGGCCTGTGCTAGCTCCCGCCACCCAGCAATCTGACACCCAGGGAAGGGGTGCCAAGTGGTTTGGCAGGCTGGGACCCCATCCCGAGCCCAAGGCTCTGCTCTGGGTGCTGGACTCAGGCCCATCACTGGAGCAGCCCTTGGTGACTCAGAGGGTCACCACCCAGCACCTTAGCATCTGTCAGGCATCTCCCGTGGGACTGTGGTTGTCACACTGCCTCCAAAGGCATGCACCCCCACGGTTCATCACATCTAATGTCCGTTGAGCACCTACTACGTGCCAGTGGGAGGCTCCTGAGGAGTTACCCAGGCTCAGGGTGTAAGAGCACATCTCCTCCCTGAGCCCCGGCCTCCTAAATAGAGGAAAAACACAGTTTTGACTATTTCCGGAGGAGGGAAAAGAGGCAGGAGGCAAAAAATATCAGCAAAGTCACAATCTGGCTCAGGACCTTCCTGGTGGAGTGTACAGACAGCCCCTGTTCTTCTGTACCCCCTCCTCAGCCAGCAAATCTGCAGTGTCCTCTCAGTTGCTAAAAATGCACATTCTCAGACCCCACCCCAGACCTCCCAGATGACAGGCTCTGAGGATGGGCCCCCGCAATCTGTGCTTTAAAAAGCCCTCCAGGTGATTCTGATTGACGTTCAAGGTTGAGAACCACTGTCCTACCCCACAAGCCACCCCTGTCCTGCTAGGTTCCAGGGCATGAGTGTGTCTGGATCTCATGAGCTCAGCTTCAAGGAGCCCCGGTAACAGATCCCTTACTAGGGTGGCCCAGGAGACCCCCACAAATACACCTTCAATCATCCACGGAGTCCCAAGTCACACACAGATCAGTGACATCCCCTGAGAACACTCCAAATGTCCTCAGAGCCAAGAGTTGCACAACAGTGGCCAAAGCGAGCGTGATGAGGCTGCCAACACGCCTGTCCTTTCCAGCTCTCTCCAGCCCATCCTCTCTACCCAGGCGCGCAGTGAGTGAGACAAGAGCTGAGTGGCTCAGAGCCAGGGGGAAGGGAGAAAGTGCCAGAGCCAGGAAACCTGGCGGGGACAGGGAGACATATCTGGAATCCCACTGGCTGCCCCTGGGTCCCAGCCGAGAGGGGCTCAGCCGTGGCTCCCCTCCCCGGCCTCTTTCAAAACTCTAAGCATGGAGAATGACTAATTTCCAAATGCTGCAAGGTGCTACCGTGGGACGCAGAACAGAATCCACTTAGAGGCATTCCCTAATACAGCCACAGTAGCTTTCTGTCGTTGCGCATTTGCTTCATCAAGGAGCAATAAAAGAACAACTGCTACTCTGGGAAAAGAAAAGCTGGCAAAGTGGTGTGAGTCCCTAGAACCTGACTCCTGGAGCCCCAGGAAAAGAGGGCACCGAGCAAGGGCGCAGGTGCCCCCCGGGGACAGGAACCAGATGCCAAAAACCCATGTGGGAGGAAAGAAAAGAAACTGAGTCTGACTTCTCCTGCCCTCCCCTCATCAAACACCACCCAGTCTTTGAACTCAGACAGGGCACAGAGTGGCCACCGCATAACACAGAGCACCACCACAGAGGCGGGAAGCCCAGCTTCCAGTGCCACCTGCCACCTGCCACCTGCGAGCGCTGTGTGACCTGGGCCAGCCCCCAAGTCCTCCAGCCCCTCCAGGCTTCAGCCGTCTCATCCACGAAATGGGCTGCTGAGTCCGTCTCAACAGCTCCGGGCTGGGGGAGAGGTGCGAGCACAGGGGGCAGGGTGCACAGTGGTGTGATACCATTTGTGGGATCTTTTAAATGGGCGCAAAAGGACAACCACACAAGCAGGAACTATAGAAACATGTGCTTAGCATGAACACACCAAACTGGACAGTGAGGGAAGCGAATGGCCCTGGAGAGAAGCGCGCGGAGGCCCCCACTCTACCTATAACATTCGTGGTCTCTGGGAACCGGTCTCGAGGGCAGAAAACCTAGAAATCATGGCTGTGACCAGCTGAGCCTTTGCAGGCCTTTCTAAATGTCCTTACCCCCAGCTAAACCGCCTCATAAGGGTGTTGTGCGGATTAAACGGATCAGTATCTGTGAAATGTGCCCGGCCCCTAGCACAGTACCAGGTTAGTCCGTGCTGGGGGTGGGGAGATGGGTGCTCGGCTCCATATTCCCAGATATATTCTGAACCACAAGGTGGCCAGCCCTAAGCTGGGCCTTCTGAACCAGCAGCTTCGGTGGAAAGGGAATCGGGGCAGGGCCCCCAGCCAGGCAGCCCTGGGGCCCACCGTAGCCTCACCGCCCATGCCAAGCAGCTGCACTAACGGGCTTCCAGCCAGGCCCACTGAACTGAGACCCCAGCTCCTTAATTCTTTTAAAGCTGATTATATACAATAAACCTCTAAATTTACTATTGCTTAACTTAAAAAAAAAAATGGGTGGCTTTCATTGGGGCTAAAGTTCGGGAAATTATCCAAATTTCTAAAGTGGGGTCTTGGGGTCTTGGGGTCTCGGGGCCCCGGACAAGGGAAGCCTGCTCCGCACAGTCCCACCACGGGTGAAGGGCAGGAAACCAGGGGTCTGGCCCAGCTTCCCCTGCTCCGGGAAAGCAGGATCCATGAGCCGCCTCCCCCAGCTCCCAGGGCCAAGTCTGCAAAAGTACTTTGGGTTCCTGGAAAGAAAGGCCTTTCCGAAATATCGGGAACTCTACTGGAAAGTGCCATTATATATTATCTGGAGGATGTCTGTGGTGTTTGAAGGGGAGCCACTCCTCCGCGAAAATCAAGACGGTGGCCAAAAACAACAAAGGGGCTTCTCGGAGCAACACACGTGTGCGCACACACACGTGCCTGACTCACATGCCCACTGACAGGCCCAGACAGACAGACACAGAGGTCAAGAGAGTGGGACCTTCGCAGAGCAGCTGCCCCGCTCCCCCGGGGATGGTAGGGATCCTGTTTCCTGGTGTTGGGACTTAGAGTTAAAAGCCCCACTTCTCTCTCCACCCCCAAACCACAAGCTGTTCCCTGTGGACGTTTCCACATGGGACATAAGGACGAGAGATAGAGTCTGCCTGCAGCAAGCCCCTCCCACCCACACGCAAGGCTTGCTGCCTCTCTTCCCAGATGGCAAGGCAAGTTCCACTACGAGACCTGCCTGCAGGAGGCCACCCACCTCCACGCTCCCTCCCCTGGTATAATTTCACCTACAGAGGATTTGAAAATAGAGCTGAGCACCACTCCACTCTACGCCCATCAGTTATCATCAGCTTTACAGATGGCTTTAAAAAAATAAATCTTCAGGCTCATAAAAATGCTCCCCAGCAAGCCCTGGCCTGGTCTCAACTCACAGGCCTGTGACCAGCCCCTGAACAGCCCCATACCACCAACCACCCCGAAACAGGAAAAGCAAGGTAGAAAGAGGGCCGCTCGTCAGGAAGGCCCTTCCGCCAGTGGTGGCGGCTCCGCTGGGCCCTCGGCCAAACCATTTGGGGCCTTGCATTTAGACCCTGGGCAGCAAAGGTTCAAAGCTGGGGGTCAGGAAGGGCACTGTCTTCTCCCTGGCCTGGCCTGGCCTGGTCCGGCCCACAAAGCTTAAAGCCAAAAGCGCTTACCCCAACCTAAGCCCCCACGCCTTCCTTCACCAACTTTCTTAACAGTCTCAAGGCTTAAACACAAACCTCTACCTCCAGGTTCACATGCACAGGCTTTTACAACCAAAACAAACACTGAGATCGGCTACCTGCTTCAAGGCCTGTGCAGTCCCCCTGATGACCAAACAAAGGGACCAATGGGAGCAGGTGACACTGAAGGAATCAATGCAACAAAGGAGGAGGATGTGGCTGAATCTTCAAGCAGGGAAACCAGTTGCAAAAGTAGGGGTCAGCTCTGTGGAAGCCACCGGGTACATGGTGGGGTGGGAGGGCTTCCAGGTTGAGGGAACCTGAGTCTCTTCCTACTCCTGACAGTCTGACACTTTTTACTGAAAGTGTGAAGAAATACAACTAAAATCCTCCTCCACTGCCTTTTTGACCAGGAAAAAAAAAAAAACTTCAGAAAGACCCATGCCCACAACCTCACAGACCCGCCAGTCACAGGCCTGGATTCCAAACCAGCTGCTGCCAGCTCCGGCTGCGAGGGAGACCTGGTGAGGCCGCTTACCCCTCCCGAGCCCCACCTGCCCTGTCTATGGAAGGAGGCGGGCCTCACAGGGGGGCACATCACGGCTGATGGAAAGAAAACCACATGTGAAAGCATAAAAGCTTAAAATCATGACTCGCGTGAGTCCTTGATTTTACACCGCCTTGAACTGTTGCTTTTTATTTCCCTTACGTAGGCCTTATCTGTCAATTACAACGAAAACTCCAGAATAACTAAGGCTGGGTCTGTACTTCCGGTGAACAGATGGGCTGCGAGGTCAATCCACCTGGGTTCGTTCCACATCTGGCTTACTACTGAGTGGGCCAAAAACTCCGTTTGTTTTTTCCGTAAAATAAAAGACACGTTTTCCATTTCCACCAATAACTTCGTTGATTTGGATATTTTGAGTATGTTAGCTATCTCCCCGCATGGCAGAACATTGATTTTCTCAATTAAGGTCTTGATTTCATCGTTATCAACTTCAGCTGGTCTACCCGACCGTGGAGCATCGTCCAGCGAGAAATCTCCAGTATGAAACTTCACAAACCACTTTTGACACATTTAATCAGTCACAGCACCTTCTCCATACACTGCACAAATCTTTTTTTTTCCTTGCATTTCAGTTGCATTTTTACCTTTCTTGAAATAATAAAGCATAATATGCTGAAAATGTGTACTTTCTTTCATCTCCAATATTAAAATGGCTACACAAAAATTCACCACTTTTGATAAGTTTTTTTAAATGCATGCTGATATGACAACTGTCATGATACAATCTAACAAAATTGTTTCAAATGAAGTTAATGACAACTAAGCACTACTAGAGCCATCTTGAAGGAAAAAACAAATGCACTTTTTGGTCAACTCAATAGCTGGTTAATTTGTGCAAGTTACTTAACCTCTCTGAGCCTCAATTTCCCTGTCTGAAACTAGGAAAATAACATCATCTTCCTCAAAGCGTTGTTGCCCAGACGGAAGTAATCCAAACCATGCAACCTTCAATCAATGTGAACTATTAGTCTTTTTACTTATTCGGGGAACTGAGACATTTTTAATAAACACTGATTGATTGGTTGGTTGGTTGGTTGGTTGGTAATAAAACAGTTACCTCTCACTCTGACTGGTGTGGCTCAGGGGATTGAGTGCTGGCCTGCAAACCAAAAGGTTGCCAGTTTGATTCCCGGTCAGGGTACATGCCTGGGTTGCAGGCCAGGTCCTCAGTGGGGGGCGCAGGAGAGGCGTCCACACATTAATGTTTCTCTCCCTCTCTTCCCCTCTCCCTCCCCTTCTCTAAAAATAAATAATAAAACAGTTAACTCTCCTTTCCAGACTCTTCCTCTTTCTCTCATCTCCTCTTCCCTTCCCAGGAGGTGAGCAGTGCTAACATTACTTCCCCGATTTTGGACTTGTGAAATGCTTTAAGTCAGAGTGAAAGGTTTCCTCTAAGGACCAAGGGTACCAGCACCTTCATCCCAGCCCTTTCTCACTGTGAGGCTGTGAGCCTGTCATTTTCTCTCTCTAAGCCCAGGATCTTCCTCTCGCAAGTGTGATCATCCCACATACCTTACAAGACTGCTGCAAATGTTAAATGTGGCTGCTGACAGAACATGAATAACACATAGGCCATGTGCAAGAAGGGTTTCTGTCCTCCATCCATTGTCACTGCGGGTGACAGGCCTGGAGAGGACCCTACAACATCTCACTGAAGAGCGGATCCCAGCCCAGTAACCCACTGTAGCCAAGGACCAAGTAAGTGGTTTCCAAGGTAACAGCATCCTCTGCTTCTACTCCCCACTTCCATCTCTGGCTGCCTTTTATTCTCCCCCCACCTCTGTAGTAGGCTAAGTCACCTTTTCCCACTATTGCTAGGCAACCCAAGATGATGTAGCTGCCTCCTGGGGGAGCACCCTGGCCCTCTCCTCCCTTCCCCTCCGCCATGCCTCAAGCCCTGGAGAAAGCTGCCCTTCTTGATTATTTTCCTCTTCCGTTCTCCCACTCAGTCACCGTGAACCCGTATCCCTGACCTTAGAGTAAACAGTGTGGGGGAGAAAGGAGCACACACAGAGAGGAAGAGGGACTCAGAGGGCAGAGAACATCAGAAACTCTCAGGTGGGTGCTTACCTCTGGGAGGTGGGCTGACAGGCAACTGTCATTTTCTTCTTTCTATTACTAGCATTTTCTGAGGGCTTTTTGAGCTATAATTATTACACCACAAAAGTCACCCATTTAAAGCATACAATTCAGTGGTTTTTAGTGTATTCACACACACTTGCCCACCATCACCACTACCTAATTCCAGAACGTTTTCACCACTGGGTTTTGTTCTGTATGTTTGCCTTTGGTTAAATGCCCCTAGGCACAGGAGCATTTTGTTTCATAAGCAGCAGCACGAAGTGGTGAGGAGGCAAACTCCAGAGCACACAGCCCGGCCTCGGATCCCAGTCCCCCTCTGGCTGGCTGGATGACCTCAGAGAAGTGGTGCAGCCACTCTGAGCTGGTCTGCTCATCTGTGAAGTGGGTTAGCAGCAGAACTCCTGCCAGGGTTAGATTCGTTAATGCAGTGTAGGGTCCTGAGGACAGTGCCTGATACTTAGCATGTGCTCAGAAAGCGTGAGAAGCTATGATTATTATAAGAAAAAGAATTTTCTAACTTAAGGAAAAAAATCCAGTCCTGCTCCTGGGAAGATGAGCCTGCCCAGGTTGCTGGAGACTGCCATTGTTTTTCAAGGTTTCTCTAGGAGGGGCTAGAGCTGGACTAAGGCCTGTCACCCCCCGACCCCACCATCCCCTCTACAACCCCTTGCAACTGCAAGGTCCATTGGGAGTGGCTGAATGGGGCACACAGAGGGGGCAGGTTGGGGTCATGGCTTTGGGGCCTATGCATTACTGCATCAGACTCATGGTGTCCCACACATTGAGATCCTGCCAGGTAATTCCCAGCCAGGACATGACAGGAGGAGAGCAGGTGAGGGAGAGCAGAGAGCACCTGGCCAGCCCTCACTATGCGTTCACCTCCTACCTATTGAGAAGGAAGGATGCTGGCACTTGACGCTCAGCTTGAGAACCAGTAAGAAAGCTTGGCCGTGTGTTAAGAGGAAGGTAGGCTGCCAGGGTGGCTCTGAGCCCTGGTTTGCTGGGTCTCCTGCCCCTGCCACTCCCGAGCTCCTTGCCTCCGTCAGGGCCAGGTGTGGACAACACATGCTTAGCAGGATGCTGGTACCTGAGCTGATGGAAACAGAACCCTGGGCTGAATCACGGGTCCACCTGGGGTGACCCAGTCTGACCAGGACTAAGGAACCAGGCCATGGAGGTTCCCTCTGCACTCGGCCTCTCGGCATGATCTTAGGGGACCTGGTGGGCCCCAGGACTGCTCTAGTGTCCTTGACCAATAAGCTCAGCTCACGAGCCTTCTGCAGATGTGACCACACTGAGAGGGGATAAGAGCAGGGTGGTGGGGAAGGTGCCCTCACACCACAGCCCCTTGGCCAAACACCAGATCCCAGGAAAACTGGCTGGTTACATGTAGGGGCAGCTCACGCAGGGTTAACTGGATGGGACGGTCCCAACAACACCTGCACCAGAGGTGTGGGGCTGCAGGGCCCCACCTGGGAGCTGTGCAAACAGCCTGGCTTCTCCAAAAGGTGAGAGAGCTCAGCTCCGGGAGAAGGAAAGAGAATGGGAAAGAAGGACAATGAGCGAGAATAGGACTATCCCCAGGCTCCAGGCCCTGAAAGGAACACATGCAGCTGCCCCCACTGGGCCCTTCCAGTCTTCTCCCTGACCCATCCTGTCCTACCCCCTCTACACATGCGCACACAGCCTGGCTGCCAGGGAAAGAGGAGGCCTCCCAGCGAAACTGCCATCCTGCCTCTCCTTGGAGGTGAAGTTCACGTGCCCCCAGCCCTTCGCCTTCTCCACCCCCACAGGCCACTCCTGCCCAGCTGTGACCATGGCACTTGTCTTCGTCACACTTCTGGCCATTATAGGTGCAACCTAGTGTCATTAAGTCTCTGTCTTTCTGGCTCCCTCTCCACCTAAACCACAAATTCCATGACCTCGGATGGGGAGAGCACCCGACACTTAAGAGGGTTCAACCCGCACTCACTAAATGACTCCCCAGGAAACCGTCAACATTCTCACACTGTTCAGGGACTGGAAGGTGGGGACACAGACACCATGGTACATACCCTAGAGACACACGGCAGCAGGTCTGTGACCGTGACCAGGTCCTGGCTCAGGCTTGCGCCACCCCACCCTGGCTCCGGGCACAGAGGAGGCACCAGGTCTTGTGTGACAAGTCCTTCAGCCGAGTTTACGGTTTGTGGCCACTGGCCAGGTGCCCAGCCCCAGATCTTCCTCAAGAAGATGGAAAGAGGGAGCCCAGATCCCAACCACAAACCCCAAACTACAGGATGCTCATTGGTCTGACCTCCTCGTGCTCGGAACTACCTCACAAAGAAGGGCCCAAGGGTCAGGACCTCCGTCCACCTCCCACCCCACCCTCTAGTGGGAACAGCCTCTCTCGCCTCTCCTCGAGAACCCGGACTTCAGGAAATGTGTTTCTTCCTTTTCCATTCAAAAAGGCTGGTGACTATGGATCCCGTAAGAGCCTGCTAGCCTTACTCCTACAAGCTCATCTCGAGTGACCCCTCAAGGTCACCTCATTTCTCAAAACTGGAATGTCCAGTTCTCGGTGCAGCCCAGGCCTTCTCATGCCTGCCTGTCTGAGGGCGGCCGGCCTGCCTGGTGTGGGCCAGCTGGCCTCCACGCCCTGATGCTGCAGGCCCGCGTCCATCTCTCCACCAGGCTTTGTCAATCACTTGGACAACCAGTGGGGCACCTGTTTTCACTGCACCCACATGGGACAAGCTTTGGAGAAAAAGCAGCTGCAACAGGTCCTGAGGCACAGCAAGGCTGGGCAAGCTGCTGGGGGGTGGGGAAGGTGGGGCTGGCCAAGAACGCCCCAGCTATTCAACAATGGGCCTGAAGGCACCCCCAGCTTGTCTTTTCGAGAAGATTCCTACTTTGAGGTCATTGTACCTGTCCTATAACAAGCTAACAAGCACTTTAACATGCATTTCTCCATCCTGTACATCTAGGAAATAGGGAAAGGCTGAACAGGAGTTTTACACCATTCTATAGGTGAAGGAACTGAGCAGAAAGGTCAAGTGACACTGACTTCAGGGTCAGAGGTCAAGGACAACACAACTCCCTAGGCAACCTCGGCTCCTTCTATGACGGGTTTATATACTGCACCTATCTCAAAGCATAGTGGGTAAAGGCCACAGACACTCTGGTACCTCAAAATTGTTAACATTTATTGAGCAGTGGCTATCTGCTAGGTACTATGCCGAATTCCCTACCTATATTACTCAGTTTAAACCTCCACCCAACTATATCAGGCAGGAGTGATTACAGGCAGGAGTGATTATCCGTCTCCATTTCCTCATTTGCATCATCCAGCACAGAGCAGGTAAGTGACTCACCGAGATCACACAGCTAATCAGTGCAAAGGCCAAGATTTGAACCCAGTGTGCCCAGAGCCTGTCTATCTCCAGGGCCTGGAGCCAGACACAGCCCCAGGATGGGGTGGGTGGTTTATCTGGAATGTAAAGCATTTCATCCCTATCTCCAGCCCCCAGCCCAGAGTTAAGAGCTACTCATGACACCAATAAGATGGCTTGACCACCCTTTAAGACAGCTGACTCTTGCTAGGCACTAGGGATTCAGAAGAGAACAGGAGAGGCTGGGTCCCTGCCCCCACGGACACAGGCGAGGGGTGAAGCAGGCAGCAGGCAGAACAGTGAGGAGCACTAGAGCCAGCGCTCTCCTCTCCCAGATCTTATTTCTGCCAGGCATCGCCCTGGCTTTAGGAGCCCTAATCCTCAAGACAGGCGGAGGTCATCTCCCCATCTTTGCAGTCCTCCACATTGAACGGTGGCCTTGCTTAGCTCCTGTGATGATCACACAGTCCAGCAGCAAGTGTAAACAGGAGGCCACTCTTCCTGTAACCTGGATTTCCAACCTTACTCCACAGGGGTGCAGAGTCCAGACCTGGGCCTCTCTACAGCCATGTTCTTACACCTGCCAGGGCTGCCTCTGTTTCAACATCCATTAGCTCAACAAATATTGATCAAGGTCCTACATGTGAGAAACCTCAGGGCTGGCACCTGTAAAATACACAGTAAACCAGAGCATCCAGGATTCAAGGAGGAAGAGAGAATAAAATTTAACAGCAGAAGCTGCCAATTTGCATATCTTCTCCATCAACGGGGAAGAGGAAGGTTATTAGCTCCTTTTTTTAAAATAAGGAACTGAGAGAGTGACAGAGGTTGAGTGATTTGCCCAAAGTCAAAATCCTGAATCTGTAGAGTCTGGATGCAACTCAAAATCTATGCTCTCTCCAGCCTGCTCCCCCTCCCCTGCCACACACACACACACAAGCAGGGGCAAGATCCATGGGAACTGTGGTCGACCCAGAAGGATGGGCGCCCTTAGGAAAGGTGACTTTGGGGCTCAGCCTCAAAAGTCAGGAAGACTATGAAAGCCAGTAAACTGCTCTAATCCACTGAATTTTGTGTCTGAAGCCAGGGAGGGAGTCCAGCCTCATGAACTCTGCACTGAAACATTCTCTGAAGATGGAACAAGCCACGGTCAACCGCCACAGGTTCTGAGTCACGCCTCCTGCCTGCACAGACCTCCACCTGCATCTGTATCAGGCCTCACCATTCCCAGAGGAAGCGCTTCTACCAGGTTATTTAATCCAATCCCTGTAAGAGCCCTAGAGGGTTAGCAGGGCAGGAATGCAGCCCCTTCGCAGAGGAGGAAACAGAAGTGCCACATACCTCATCTGCCTTGTTCATGGCTCTATCCACAGCCCCTTGAACCATCCATGGCACAGAGATGGTGCTCCAAAAGTATTTGTTGAATGAGCTAATAAAAGCTCAGAAGTGAAATGACTTGCCCAAATCTTAAAGTTATGGTTGCACCAGGGCTAAAAGGAGAGTCTTCTGCCCTCAACTGCACTGTGTCCTCCCTCCCTACCCCCCAACTCACTCTTGTGCCTCCATCTGGAATGGTTGTGCTCTGTCCACTTGTCAGCTCTGGTCCCTCTCAGTCCTTGCTTCCCAGGGTAAGCAGGGAAGGTGTCAAAAGCAGCAAGTTAAAGTCTGATTGTCCACACATAACACCACTTATTTATATTCCGCTGAGAACTAGGTGGAAACTACAGATAAGGAAACTGAGGCCCACGCAAGGCGAATTCATGGCAGAAAACAAACTTTGGACTAGATTTTCCGAGCCAGGCTCAGAGCTTGTCCCGTCCCACCACCCCCTCCCAGCCTCCGTCCAAAACAGGTGTTGGCTCCTGTTCCTTCAGATTCTGGCAGATCTGGATGCCAGGCCCAGCTTTCCTGCCTCCTTCAGCCAGGAGGGACAAGTGAGGGGAAGCTGCCTGCCTCGGACATGGCTGCATCCCAGCCCCCCTACACACCAGCGTGGGACTCTGGGCTGGTTAACTTCCCCCTCTGCCCTTCATTTCCTCATCCTCATGTGTGCCTGGCTCACAGAGCTGCTGGGAGTAACAACTGGAACAATGTATGCTCCCAGATGAGAGCAATGCCTGGCCGACATCAGCCACTTGCCCAGACAACTGGGCAAACTGTTGATGTGCCTCGTCGATTACCAAATTTCCCACATGACCCCGTTCCCACCTGGCTACCCAGAGGCCTGGCACACACCCACACCACCCAGGCCAACGTTTTATGAATGTGTGTGTGTTACATGTATATATACAGAGACGATGTAATTTTTCTTCCCAACTACATTTAATACATTCATTCATTCATTTGATCATACTCAACAGTATGGTGCAGATTTCCTGGTCAGTGCTGAAAAGACAAGAGTTCCTGCTGCCCAGGAACTTAGTCCTCCCACAGTCCTTAAAAGGACCTAAATCCTAGCTCTGGGGCAGTCCTGTCACTCCTGCTCTTCTGTGTGTCTGTCACTACTAGACACACAGTAGGTACTCAAGGTACACAGTAGGTAAACCAGGACCTCCTACACTTCTCACTCTCCATGTTAGATACCAAGGCATCCACCACCCTAATCCCACCACTCTTGCCCAATTAAAATCTATTCTCTCTTAAGAAGACCTCACCATGAACTTTTTAAAAGCCCCTCTGTCTTGCCCCCACAGGAATTTCTCAATTATCCACTCCATTCTCTGTTCCTCTAATGCCCAATTGTCCCAGGAAATAAGCGGGTGAGTGGGGGGCAGTCACATCTCTCCCCAGCTCTCCTAGAGGGGCAGACAGGAAGCGAAAGAGGGGTGTTAAGTAACTGTGGCATTTCGGAAAAGTTAGCTCAAAGCCGGGGGACCTTCCAATGTCATATAGGGCTGGACTCAGGAGAAGTGGGCCCGGGTCTCAGGTCACCTGACTTTGAGGAAGCCCTTTGTGCCTGAGTTTTAAATTACCTCTGCTTGTCTGATGAAGTGAGTAAAAAAGGATTCCTGAGTGAGCTAATACAGGATGCCTTTGGCTGAAAAAAAAAAAACTTCAGTCGGCTCCCTAAACTCCCCCCCTTTTAAGTTTAAAAAAGGGAATGAATGTTACCATTTTTGGACATGAGCGTTCTCCCTCAAGCCCAGCCCTAACCGCACTATCCAGAGGGACGCGCCATCCTGTCCCCCCCATTCCCAGATCAGCGGGGGTGGGGGGGCGGGGACGGGGGTGGGGCAAGGAGGGACGGAACGAGGAGGGACCGGATGGGAGCAGGCAGCGGGGGAGGAGGGAAAGAGGGGTGCACAGGGTACGTGGCCGCCTGAGGCAAGAGCTCACCGCGCCGGCAGGAAGCAAAGGCTGTGTTGGGGCGCTCCCCCACCCCTACCCAAAGAGTGGTTTCTGATCTCTTCCTGCCACTGGCCACTGTGCCGATGTCCCATCGTCAGCTGCGAGCCTTGCCCTGGTGGCGGAGTGTGCACCCGGTACAGGAGCCTGGGACGTGCGGCTGGGCGGCTAAGCAGAGATCCCCAGTGACTGACCCTAAATATCCCCGGGAAAAACCCTCTGCCCTGGAGCCCCTCAACTCAAAGCAAGTTGCCCGAATTCGCTTTCTCCCAGAATGAGCAGGGATTGGAGGGGCAGGACACAGACTCAAGTCCACCTCTGATCGCAGCTACCAACCCACTGAGTTAAGCAATTAAAACGGTATGCCGTCCGGATCCCGCCCCCACAGGGCCCGCTGGTGAGCCCACTTATACCCCTGCCTTTCCTCGGCTCCAACCCCGCTTCAGCAGGTCCACCTCCAGGCCGACCCGGAGGCAGCTTCCAGCCCCTTCGGCTCCCTCTTTCCCCTCCGTCAGTGGGCTGGGAGGTGCAGGGTCCCGCGCAGCTTGCCCCCTACAAGTCCCCAGCCTAGGGTGGCCCAGGAAGGGCGCTGCCACCGCATGCCATATGGAGAGGCGGCCAGGGGGCGGGGAAGGGAATCGAAAATCGATCCGGAGCAGCAGCCACCGAACCGGGGTCTCAGCCTCAGCCTCCCAGGCACCGCCCCCGCCCCTGCCCACGCGGGGATGGTGCAGAGGCAGCGGTGCGACCCAAACCACCGGCCCCAGGGCGACCTGCCTGCCGGCGGCCCCACTTCCCCCTTCGCAGGCTCTGGGGCAGGGGCGCTCCCCCTTCCGCCCCGCGCCTGTAACCCAACACCCCACCTAGCAGCGGCCGCGCATCCCCCGCCCCCGTTCGTGCGCGCCAGGAACCGGTTCCCAGCCCGAAGCCGCTAGCGCGGCTGGCGAAGCCGGCCGGGGCGGGGGGCTGCGGCGGGCTGGGGCAGCTGCTGACCTTTCTCTGCTGCTTCTCCCAGGCCGGGTCCAGGAGCAGGTCTCGATCCCAGTCCTCTTCGGGCTGCATGTAGTCGTTGGTTTGCTGGGAATCATAATGGTCCATGATGGTGCGCGCGTGCTAGGACTGGATTTCTTCCTCCACCTTCTCCCAGCAGCGGCGGCGGCGGCGGCGGCTGCTACTGCTGCTGCTGCCCCGGCGTGGGGAGGGAGTCGGGCCGGGCTGGGCTGGCGGGGCCGGGCTAGCTCCCCAGCGCCGGGTTCCGCCTCGGCGCTGCTCGCGAAGTCTGCTGCTGGCGGCGGTGTCGGCAGCAGCTGCTTGAGCTCGCAAACTGCCTGCCTCAGGGCGGGCGCTCGGACCTAGCCTCCACGCACACTGAGCCAGGCAGACACACCAGCGCTGCGGGAGCTAGGCAGGCAGGGGCGGGGGTAAGGGGCAGAGAGCCCTCCCTAGGTTCTCCATTGGCCAGACCGAGTTGCCCAAACTTCCCCCCATCGCCTCTCATTGGGAATTCCTGGCATCCGTCAGCTGGGCCACGGCGCATATAGGTGGACTTCCAGGCGCGCACGCCCCCGCCCACTCCCGAGGTTCCCACTGCCCCGGGGCTCATGTGACACCACCTTAAGCTACACGGGACAGAAGCTGGGGGACGCCTCCTAGAGCTCCCGGACCAAGCGGTAGCGCGCTTCCCAGCTGCAGGAGCCTCCAGGGATCGGTCACACTCCCCGTCGGCCGGAAGGCCCCAAACTCCTGCGCGCCGGCGTTTTTGCGCTCCCACGCGCGCCCCGAACCCAGATGGCCAGGGACTGGAAAAGGGCCGTGAGGAAACCCAAATTAAGATTTCATTTTCTGTTTCCCAGAGTTCGGAGAGAGGGGCACCCAAGGAAAGGGGCGGGGAATGCGGGAATGGAAAGGAATTTCCTGGGAATTTCCTGACTCCGCCGCCCCCACTCCCCACCCCCTACCCCTCCCTGCCCGATCCGCCTGACCCCTGCCCTGCGGGAGCCAGGTTTCGCGCCAGACAAGTGCGCTCGGAGGCCACGGAGTTTTCCCTCCTCGCCGCAGGGTCCTTTCCCGCCCGCCCTTGGGCTCAGGACACCGCTAAGCCAAGAGGCTTCCCGGGTGGCAACTACCTAGCCCAGCTTCCCGAGATCCCCTGCCGGCCCCGGTGGACTGGCGGACCCGGAGCTACGCACCCCGGCTGCATCTTAAAAACTGGGAGGAAGGGTTCTGACTGATGTACCTACTCCACTCCTCTCGCCTCTGCCCACCACGCACACCTGGAAGATGGGGAGACCGAGGCTCCAAGAGTTGAGCTTGAAAAGAGATTGAGCAAGTTCTCGGGACTCCAGAAGCCAACCCTGTAACCTTATGCCAAAGACAAACAGAGGTTTATTGTTGTTGGAGGAGGAAGGAGGGCAAGACTGACGAAACACCTCTTATTTCTGAGGGCCTGCCTGGGCTTCTTTCCTCTGCCCAACACGTGCCAGAGGCAGACCTCGCATCCTGGTGGGCTCCTAAGAGGTCCCAGAGCAAAAAAAAACAACAACAAAAAAAACAGCAAGTAGACCTCCAAAAGCGTATGCACATAATGGTGCTTAATTTGTATTTGTGGCCCCAAAGGATGACTGAGTCAACTGCAAAAACCTGGGCAACGGTGACAGTTCAGGGGTGAATGAAGGCGTTGGAGGAAAATTCACTGACAGAAAGAGTCATGGATTAGGATCCTGGGAAGGCCACAGATGGAAACGGTGAAGAAAGTGCCTCTGAGTCTCAGAGAGGGCCAGCTGATGCTACTGTAAGCAGATACCCATGCTCCCTGCCTCACGCGTGGACCGCACATGCTTATGCAAGTGTTACCCGTCAGCACTATGCTTGCCACAAGTCCCTTACTGAGAAAGCACGCTTCTCCTGAGCCACAGAGACAGCAGATTTATGGGCTATTTTATAACTGCTTCTAAACTATGGCTATAAACCTACATAGAGGGTAATGATGCTGCTATATCCACTTATTCACTCAATAAATATTTGCTGAGCACCATTTGTGTCGAGGGAGGTGCTCCATGTTATAGAGAGATGAAAAAGACACACTCCCGGCCCCCGTGCCGCCCAGCAGAGACAGACACAGAAACAAAAATATCCTGCAATGGGAGAGGCTCGAGGACCCAGCTCTGCCTGTGGGGGCACAGAGGAACGCCAAGCCCAGCCTGGGAAAGGAGGCTCCGGGTACAACTTTTTGGAGGAGGTGAAATTGAAGGGAGCCTTTAAGAACAAGAGTCAGCCAGACAAAGAGGAGTGTGGGAGGTTATTCCAGGCAGAAGGAACAGTGTGAGCTAATACATGGGGGCAGAAACTGCATGGTGTGAAAGGGATGCCTATCATTTCAGTGTGGCTAGACTAGAAATTCAAGGCTGAGAGGGGCACGAGGCGGGACTGCAGAGGTGGGCAGCAGCCAGACCATGAAGGGCTTGTGCGCTGAGCAAAGCGTGGGACTGAGGGGAGCAAGGCTGGCTGGAAGCTGTGACACTCAGTTGCAAAGCTGTTGCAATAATCCAGATAGAAAATACTTAGTCCTTTTGGGCTACAGTAACAGAGTACCGTAGAATGGGTGGCTTAAACAACAAACGTGTATTTCACGGTTTTGGAGACTGAGAAGTCCAAGATCAGGTCCAGTGTCTGATGGGAGCCTGCTTCCTGGCTCAGAGAGAGTCATCTCTCTGCGTCCCCATGTGGCAGAGGGGGCAGGGACCTCTCTGGAGGCTCCTTATAATGACACTAATCCCGTTCATGAGGGCTGTGCTCTTATGACCTGTTCCCTCTCCTAATACCATCACACTGGGGATTAGAATTTCAACATATGTATTCACCGGGGGTTGACTCTACAGCAAACTGAGAACAGTGGATGGACTTAGGAGATACAGCTGAGAAACCCAGCAGTCTGGAGGTGAGAATGAGAAAGAAGAGTCTTTGTTGCTCTCGGCAAATGCCCAGTACGGACAGACCACGCACTTTACCTCTATCACCTTATTGAAGTTCCACCCCTGAAATGGGAATCATCTCCGTCTTACAAAGAAAACCATCTAGGTCCCCAAGAGCTAGCCAACTAGTCCAAACTTACACAGGCACGTGTGGCTGCTAAACCCATGGTTTTAACCCAGAGGTCCTCAAGCCAGGGGTAGTTCGACAGCCCCCTCTCAGGGATGTGCAGCAATGTGTGGGAACATTTTTGGTTGTCCCAACTGGTAGGCTACTATTAGCATCCAGGGGAATGAAAGCAGGGATGCTGCTAAACGCCCTGCAGGAGACAGGGCAGTCTCCCAACCAGAAAGAATGATCTGGCCCACAATACCAGCAACACTGAGGCTGAGAACCTCTGCTTTAACGGCGGTTTCTGGTCTGAATGATCTGGTGAGCGGTGGGAATACAACCACTGAGAAAGACTTTCAGGTGTGGGGATGGGATCATGGGTGGAGTTTGAACACATTGAACTTGAAGTGCTCTGAGAATGTCCAGATTCAGCTCTCCAGAAGGAAGTTGACTGCATAAACCCAGCCTGAGGGGAAACAAGGATTTGAGAGTCACCTGTATAGGCGCAGTACTGACACCATGAGACCATCCACAAGGAATGCCTGGGTGGGGCTGAGAAGAAGACCAAGGACAGAAGCCAGGAAAGCGGTGCTTAAACAGGGCGTGGGAGGAACTAGAACCCCTGAGGGAGGCAGAGAGGAAATGGTGGTCAGTGGACCATGGAGAGTCTGGACCACATGGTGTTGTAAAAGTCGAAGGAGTGAACCTTCAGAGTGAGAGGAATCGGCTACCTCAAGTGTTCTTTGGATGTGACAGTTAGAAATTCCTTGGTGGCCTTTGCTTGTGGAATTTGAGTGACATGGCCAAAGCTGTGAATTTAAGAGCCACTAGGAGCTCAATAAATGGAGACAGTGAATGTAGAAGGGAAAAAGAAATATTGGGTGGTAGCTAGAGGGGAACTCGGGTCAAAGGAGGAATTTTTTAAGAATAGAAAAAACTTGAGATCTCTGTAGTCGGAGAGGAAGAATTCCGTTGAGATTAAAGGCTAGGAAATGTAAGCTTGAAGGATGGCACCGAGTTCTCATGAAGACAGGACCCTCTGGGTCCGAGGAGGCAGGCTAACGGATGGGCCAACAAGAAGAGGAAAGCCCCTCATGTTCTGAGAGAGGGGAGGGGAGGAAGGATGAGCAAGGATGTCCATAAGTCTGTGGGAAGAGGGTAAGAAAGTGAGTTGAACCAATAACCGGTGAGTTTGTCTTCTCAATAGGGAGGAGGCCCTGAGGGATGGACCAAAGCTGATGAATTGACCAACCTTTCTATCCGGGACTCGTGGGTGGCCATCACACTCATGATGTTAGTCCCACTTAACCCCACCTTCTGGAGAGAAAACAATTACTAAATGTGTTGATTTCTTAGGGATACTAACGTACATGCATATTTTTCACATCCATTCTTTTTTTTAAATTGGAGTATAACAGTGAAATGCATGAGTCAGGTGCACTCATCTTAGGCATATAGCGCAGTGAAATCTTACATGTCTGCACTCATGTGAAGCATCCCCAGCACACCAAGTTTTCTCGTGCCCCTTCCCAATCTGTACTCCCAGTCCACGTAGGACTTGCACTTATTTTTGAACTTGATAGAAGTGGAATATACAGTATATGCACTTTGGTTTCTGGATGTTGACTCAATTTAATGTCTATGAATTTGTTTATGTTGCAGCTTGTATTAGCTAATTTTTTGTTTGTCTGTTTGTTGTTTGGGGATGTTTTCCCTTCTGTCGTATTCCATTGATAAGTATCTCCTAAGTAGTTTATCCACTCTCCTGTCGATAGGTATTTTTTCAGTGCTTCCAGTTCGGAGCTACAACAAATGAAGCTGCCGTGAACATTTTACGTGTTTTTCTAGTGAACGTGTGCATTCATTCCCAGTGGGCATGTACCCAGGAATGGAATTGTTGGGTCGTATGGTAGGTGTGTTTCATTTTAGTTTGTATTGCCAGTTTTTCCAATTGACTGTAACAATTTACCCTCTAAGCAGCCAGGTGTAAAAATATCAGTCGCTCTATATCCTCCCACCACCCTGTATTGTCACTTTTTTAAAAAAAATGTTAGCTGGCAGCCCTGGCCGGGTAGCTCAGCTGTTGCGAGTACTGTCCTGAAACGCCAAAGCTGCAGATTTGATACCCATTCAGGGCACATACAAGCATCAGCCAATGAATAAATAAATGAATGGAACAACAAATCGAAGTTGCTCTCTCTCTCTCTCTCTCTCCCCCTTACTCTCTCTCTCTAATTAAAAAAAGTCAGTAAGAAACAAATAATTTTTCTCCCTGGTATGGCTCAGTGGTTGAGTGCCGGCCTGCAAATCAAAGGGTTCCGGTTCGATTCCCAGTCAGGGCACAAACCTGAGTTGTGGGCCAGGTCCCCAGTGCGGGGTGGCGGGGGGCATGCAAGAGGCAACCACACATTGATGTTTCCCTCCTTTCCCCTCTCTCTAAAAATGAATAAATAAATAAAATCTTTAAAAAAATAATTTTAAAAAAATTAGGCATTAAGGTAGGTGAGTGGTGGTCTGTTTTAAAGAGGTTTAATCTTTTCATGTGCTTGTTCTCCATTTGAATAAACAACTCTCATCGCTGCTGCCATTGACTCTAATAGCAATTGACTCAATGTATATTAGCTGCTTGAGATAAGGGACAATAGCAAGCATACACTAATTTCTCCACATTTAATTTATTCAACAACTATTTACCGACCAACTGCTGTATGCTTACTGTCGTGCTTGGGGACTGAGGTGGAAGAGCGGACTGGCAGGCGTGGCCCCGTCCCTCTTAGGAGAGATGGCAGATGCTCAACAGATATTCCGTGAATGATTGTTTGGGGAGGCTGTTTCGTTTGCTCTGGTGGGAAGCTGAAGTAGGTCTATTTCATATGAATTTTCAATAAAAAGCTTAAAAAATGCTCTTTAAAAAAAAAATCTCTGAAGTCACGTGAGCAGCCAAAGTGGAGTGAGGTAAGATCATGAAGGAAACCGGGAGGATTCTTCTGGAAACAATCCCGACTCCTTTCTTCCCAGTTCAGTGCTAGTAAGTTCCTTTACGTACCCTGTTGTGTGGAACAGGTCATGCAAGGGACCTGTGCGGACACACAAACCAGTAGGATCGCCCAGCCTGGAGATCTGGGGGTTTCCTTCTTGGGGTCCTGAACCTCTAACCATAGTCTAATGGTAATGGACTCCCTGCGGGCTTTTCCTCAGAGCTAAAACCATGGCAGTGTTTGCACAAGGCCAGGAGGGAGGGACCATCACTATGGTTTGGGGGTTTTCCGGCTCAGAAGGCCAGAGACCTCAGTCTCGTTCCCAGTCCCAACAGCAGTCTAACCCACGATCTCGCTCTCCCCAAACACCTATAGCAAACCATGTATAACAGAATTCTCTGCTTTACTGTGGTCCTTTATCCACATTTTATCTCCTACTGTCCCTATGTGGTCTCATCCCCTCCCTTCCCCACACAGCCCAACACAGGGCCTGAGACACAGTAGGTCCACTTGGACATTTGCTGAATAAAAAATGACCTTCGTCAAATTCTATCTCTGTGCCTCAGTTTCTCCCACCGACCACAGGAGGCCATGGGAGCCCAGTTCTTTGCCACCATCCACTGAAGCATTCCCTAAGTCCTCTGACCTCTCAAAACTCCAGAGCCGGAGAAAGCTACTTGGCTGTCACCCTCATCATCTGCCCCACACTGCAGTTTTCGGCCCTTACCAGGCCTAAGTCCTGGACCACCGGCGAAAGGCTGCTTGTCTCTGGGCCAGTTCCTGCCCCTCCCACACCAGGCCAGTCAGGGGAGCAAAGAAGACAGCTGGCAGTTTCCCTCTTGCCGGCTCTCTAGTAAGAAAGACTGGCCTGGAGGAGGCAGGAAAGTGTCTTTTGTTCTGGGGCTCTACCTAGCCAGCCCTCAGGTATCAGGTCTCAGGTCATGGAACAGGGAGCCTGTCTGGTGCCTTCTTTTGCATCTTTTTGCATATACCTCTGCCCCAAATTCCAAGGGTCAAATTCAGGCAGAGCGCTCAGAACTCTCCTCCTCAAATAGCTACCCTGAGGCCAGCTCTGTGAGCAAGAGATAGGCATATCTAATGACTGCCCAACCTAAGCCCTCAGAGAAGGGTGGGGATCTCTCCCCCACCTATCTCCAGTTCCCAGCAAATACCAGAGCAAAAACACCCAAATCACAGCTGGGGAATTCCAATGACTAGGCGCCCCTGCCCCGCCACCAGCCCCTTTGGGAGCCGGCAGGCAGAATCCTTGCTGGGGGAGTCAATTGCAGGGGAGTCTGATTAATCCCAGCTCCACCCGCCCCCCCACTCCAACCCTCCCAATATCAGCGGAGTCCACAGAAGCTCAGTCCTACGGGCCTGCCCAGGTCACCCCCATGGACACAATGGGATGGCTTTTTGGAGCAGGTGTCCTTATCTGGGAGGCAGAGGAAAAGCCCTGAGGTAAGAAGACCTGAGCTCACCTTACTTCAGGTCCTTGTCTGCAAAACGAGAGTCCTGCACTCCCAGGTGATCTCTAAACTCTGAGCCTGGACAGGAGGGGTTGAGTCTTCTGAAACAGTGTTTCTCAGTCTTGAATACTAAGCAAATTCCTTTAGAAAGGATACAAATTCTCACAAAGTTACTTCATTTTTGTTTTGATGTTCCTTAAATGTGCAAAGACATAAAAAAAAAACTAGATACAAACTTCTTAAGGTTTTAGGTTTATAATCAACAATAAGATCAAAACATGGTTATAATTCTCTCTAAAAGAAACTTGAAACGAGTAAGATTCAAATTAGTCATATTAATTTAACTGTGACTGTTGCTATTTGCTGAAACTGAACTTGCTACTCCCAGCACGATGAAGTGCTCATCAGAGCAGGTGGCTCTTTTACGCCCAGGACGCCTGCATCACCGTGTGCCAGAGGATGACTCAGTCTCCCACCACGGTCTCTGTTTGAGCCGCTTCATCAGGGCGCCGTTTAACCTTCACTGGGTGGGAACACACTGTCATGCATTGGTTCCCCTCTGCTGTTTTCTCATTAGCACGCAACAATCAAAGTGATTTTTTTTCTTTTTAATCATTTTGCCAGTGGAATCCTTCTCTCAGGTTTCACGTCTTTATTACAGAAGGAGAATTCACCTTCATCCACCTACTCCACAGGATGGCTGTGAATATTCAACCATTCATCCAATATTATGGATTGAGTATACACTATGTGTCAGAGGCTATTCTGGGCACACAGGGTGTGGCAGTGACCAGAATGGACAGAAATTCCTGCCCTGTGCAGCTTATATTTCCATGGGAGAGACTTATAATAAATAAATGATGAGAACAACAGGAAAATGTTTAGGGGGAAAATAAAGCAGGGAAGGGGAATAGAGAGTATGGGGACCCAGTATGTGGGTTTTCCCAGGGCCACCATGCAGCTCTCTGACAGCAGCTGGGTGTTCTCCCGCTCAGTCCTGACACTATCTACCAGGAGATAGCATCAGACTCCACAGGCTAAGGGCTCAGTCTTATAAGACTTTAGATGCCAATCACAATGCAAGTCTGGAGTGTTACCTGTGCTTCTTACCGATGGACTATTTTTAGGATGTTGCCACTACACCCTCCTTGGGTTTCATTAATTTGCTAGAGCAGCTCACAAAACTCAGAGAACCGTTTTACTCACTAGATTATGGGTTTGCTATGAAAGGATATAAATCAGGAACAGATGAAGGGATGCATATGGCAAGGTATGAGGAACCGGTACCTCTGTCCCAGAATCTCCACATGTTCACCAATCTGGAAGGTCTCTGAACCTTGTCCTTTTGGGTTTTTATGGAGGCTTCATTTCATAGAAATGGCTGATCAAATCATCGCCCATTGGCAATTGATCCACCCTCCAGCCCCTCTCCCCTCCCTGGGGGTCAGGGCTGTGGGACTGAAAGTTCTGACCCTCCGGCTACATGATTGGCGCCCCTGCCCCCATCCTTAGGTGTTTTCCAAGTCACCTCATTCACATAAACTCAGGTGCGACTGAAAGGCATTTGTTATAAATATCAAGTCACCTCATTCACATAAACTCAGGTGCGACTGAAAGTCATTTGTTATAAATATCAAGGCATCTTTATTGCTCTTATCATCTAGGAAATTTCAAGGGTTTTAGTTCTGTGCCAGAAATGCAGACAAACACCAAAAAATGTATTTCTTTTTTTTTTCTTTATTTGTTTTTAGAAAGAAAGGAAGGAGAAGGAGAGGGAGAGAAATATCGACGGGGATCAGCTGCTTCTTGCACGCCCCCAGCCAGAGACCTGGCCTGGCAAGCCAGGCACGTGCCCTGATGGAGAATCGAACCAGTGACCTCTTGGTTCGCAGGCTGGCACTCAATCCACTGAGCCACACCAGCCAGGGCCAAACATGTATTTCTTAATATATTTCTTCATGTAAATCATAATAGCACAGGAAGTAGAGGGAGGTTACATTTTTTTTTCCAAATGAGG
Organism: Trachops cirrhosus; assembly: GCA_028533065.1. NCBI lineage: Eukaryota > Metazoa > Chordata > Mammalia > Chiroptera > Phyllostomidae > Trachops > Trachops cirrhosus. The sequence continues at coordinate 171,414,194 of CM052538.1, forward strand.
TGCCCAGGGAAGTCTTGGTTGAGAAAGTAACATTTAAGACCTAAACAGATGAAGAAGCAAAAGCATTAAAGGAACAGCCAGTCAGGTGGCTAGTGTGGAATAATGCACACGAGACACACACAGAAAAATACAATACAGACGTGGGTTTAGTAGATATACACTGTTTCACTGCCAGGCAACCAGTTTCCCTCCTAGCAACTGATCCTCTAGGATTTTTCTCTGGGGAGGCACCTCCCCTGCCCAGTCCCTGTACTGTGCAGATAGAGTTGATTCCACCCCTAACCACCGGGGATGGGCTAATGATGGGCTTGACCAATCAGAGCCCAACAGTTGGTTTAGGAATAGTCATGGGGCCCAATCAGAATGAGTGACACACAAGGAGACTCTTGCCTTGCCCTCCTGGGACAGAGGCACAGACTTTTGCCCTGGAGATCTCAGCAGTGAGGATGATGTGAGCCTGGGGTTTCCAGGAGCCACGGCATGGAGTCTGAGTTAAAAAGCCCGTGCAGAGGAAGACAGATCAAAGAGGTAAAGAGAAACTGAGTTCTGGGAACGTCTTTTGTCATTGATCCCTTGCACCAAGCTGTACCACTTATGGACTTCTCAGGAGCACCAATTAATCCCCCTGCCCTCTCCTTTTATTTGCTTAAGCTGGCTGGTGTATTAGTTGCCTATTACTACATAACACGTAACTGCAAAACTTAGTGGCTGGGAAGAAACAAGCGATTGTTATCTCACCATTTCTGTAGGTCAGGGGTTTGAGAGCAACCTAAAGTGAATGGTCTGGGCTCAGAGCCTGTCATAGGATTTGGGTCTAGATACTAGCAAGGATTCTAAAGGCCTGACTGGGCCTGAAAAATGGGCTTTCCTCCTGGCTCACCCAGGTGGCCGTGTGAGCTCTGACCCAGGAGTCAGGTGGCCTCAGTTCCTTGCCTTGTGAGCTCTCCACAGGCCGATGGTCCTCAGAACAGGGCAGCTGACGCCCCCCCAGAACAAGCCGACCGAGAGAGCAGTGAGGAGAGCCCTGTAGGCCTCGCCTCTGCAGTGCACTGCGCTCCCACTCACTCTGTTTGTTAGAAGCGAGTTACTAAGTCTACGCTGCGTGCAAGGGGAGGGAAATCGGGCTCCACCACTTGAAGGGAGGAGGATCAAAGAGTGTGTGAACATGTTTTTGAAAACCACCCCACCTAGTTTGAGTCTGGTTTTCTGTCATGTGCAACCAGTAGAGTCCTGATAGATATTCAGGAGTTTATCGCTGTTGCATTATTACTGGTACAGTATGGCTCTTGGCAAAACAAACAAACCAAACACCAGCGGCCAAGGAAGTGCCAACAAAGCATATGTTATAAATGCCAATTGATCCTTTCCTACTGGAGCTTAAAAGTCTCCAATGGCCCTCACTGTCCAAAAGTGCAGGCTACTTTACATGGGACACAGGGCCCAGCACAGGTTACTCCGTGAGCCCTCTCTCCCACTCTGCCGCAGAGCCCTGCTTCAGAACCCCCAGGCTGCTGGTTCCTCCCCGAGTACGCGCGTTTCCACATCTCCATGCCTTCATCCACGCTGTTCTAACTTCTCCCTGTAAAGTTCTGTTCAGCTCGCAAAACCCAGTTCACATGTCTCCTGGAAGATTTCTCTGACTTCTTTTTATTATTCTCCTTTACTGATGCCTACTGAGTGTTAGGCACTTCATATATATTACGTCCAATCCATAAACCCATAACCCTGAATGTATGAGCTCTTTATATTAGCCCATTTTACAAATAAGAAGAACCGGGCTCCCGTAGAGAGGCCGAGGAACATGCTCACCGTCGTCCAACCTGTAAGCGGCAGAATAAATTTTAGTACACCCTGCTTAGTTAGGTATTCCTTCCTCTGCTCCTGAACCACCTGTGTATATGCACCGAAACGTAGCTGTTGATGAGTCTGGCTTCTCTGAGAGACCAAGGACTTCTGGGGGTCCTGGCCCACCCTTACAGCCGCCTTATGGAGTACTCACTGTCTGTGTTAGGCACCGGGATCAATGTCACCCCTTTTCCAGATGGAATAGGCTCAGAGGCACTAAGTGACTGAGGTCTCACGTCAAGCTCCATGCCCTTACCCCTCGAGTGTGACAGTGCATGGGATCTAGTGAGCACTCAGTGCACATTTGAGCCGGGGCTGCAGGCTGCTGTGTGCCCGCCTCCGGGCATTCGGGGCCCGCAGACGAGATGGCGTGGAATGCTGCGAATGGGAGCCCAGGGCCCCTGCTCCAGTCTTGGTTCAGCCTCCATTTAACTGGGTGACTGTGGGAGTTCCCTCCACCTCTCAGGCCTCCTCCTTTTTTTTTTTTTTTTTTTTTTGTTGGTTAGAGAGAGAGGAGGGGAGGGAGAAAGAGAGAGGGAGAAACATCAGTGTGTGAGACATCAACTGGTTGCTTCTTGCACTCCCCCATCTTGGCTCGCAACCCAGGCATGTGCCCTAACTGGGAATCGAACCAGCGACCATTTTGTTCGCAGGCCGGCACTCAGTCCACTGAGCCACACCAGCCAGGGCTCAAAGCCTCCTTTTCTAATGTAGGGTGAAGAGGTAGAAGTGCCAAGATTTCACCGAGCAGTGCCAAGTGGGATTTGATGTGACTGCAGACAGGAAGGGGCAGCCCAGACCCCTGAAGGTCCAGCAGCTGCTCAGGAGGCCACAGCCCAGGGCCCCCCTGCAGGCGGCGGGCTGCTTGCTCTGGAGGTGAAGGGGGGCCTCAGCCCTGAGCTGAGTGAGAGCCCACTCTCTGTGGCCTGCCGCAGCTTCTGGGGCTCCTCCCCAGGGCCTGCGTCGGAAAGGAAGCTGAGATGAGCTCTCACTCCAAGTGCCTTACCTTGAATGTGTTCAAGTTAAATTTTAGCTGCCACCCTTGCCTGGGACCCGGAGAAGATTAACTCCATCTGGAGTTTCTCGCAGGCCTCGACCGCCTCCGCCAGCTGAGACACATTTGGATCAACAACAAATTTTATCAACTCATTTCCGCCTCCAACCCTTACTAAAAGCATTAGGCCACAGCAGCCCCTGGGCTGACCTTTGCAGCATCCATTGTTATGGCTGTTATTACAGACACAAATAATAGCCAGGATAATAACTCACGATTAAATGGTTCTTTTTAGCCAGAGGGCTAGAGGACTCCGGGGCCTTTTCTCAGGGCCCTCTTCCACACCCCTGCCTTCCAGAAAGCCCTCCTCCAGGAATTTCCCTCTAATTCCATGTTGGCCCAGCTTGGCCCATGTTGCCAGGTCCCAGCTTTGAGGAGAAGCCTCATGGAGGACGTTGTTCAGGCTTCAAAGGTCTCGTCTCCCACCTTAACCCTGAGCAAGCCTTCATTGACCTCTTCCTCTGTATGCTCAGAAGCAAGAAGAATCATTAACAGTAGCTGTGTTGAAGTGTTTTCAAAGACTGAGGATGGAGAAAAAAACTGGGTGAATACAATCTCGTAGTTGGTACGTGGCTTGCTGGGCTTGTCGGTGCCCCTGCTCTTGGTTGGCTGCAGGTGAAGTCACCTGCAAGTACAAGCTGTTCTTGCAGAACTATTACCGTAACGTACTTCTTATCAACTCGGTTGTTGGGTGACTGGTTTTGTTTTCTTGCCTCTCCTTTGTTTTTCCTTTCTTTCCCCCATCTAAAAGTCAGAATACATTTGCTGTCATATCAAACCACCCAGCCTAAGTCAGGAAGAAGCTGGCCTACTCCCTAGATATCTCCAAAACATTCTAGAATCACAGCAGTTCCAAATGCACAGGCCAAACACCTGAACTGTTTTTGGAACTAAACCTACAGGCAGGGAGAGATTATCTGGAGTGAGAAAGCAATGTACAAAGGGGTGGGGAAAGAAATGGAGATTAGAAAGACAGTCTCCAGGAAATACAGCCTTCTCTCCAAAACCACAGTGGGGCTTGACAACCAAACGGAGTATGTGGGTTCTGAAGTATTTGCAGCAGAACCAGGAAAGGCCAGTGAATGTGTTTAACTCTCCCATGAATGTTGGTTTGCACAACTCTCTTTGAAAGAAACGGGGAAGAAACACAGATCCTAGATTCAGGCATGCGGTGCTCCCAGTGGGGAAGGGGGTGGGGATGGAGCTTCCACCTGGACCAGGTGAGCTGCAGAATGCACAAAGACCTGGGCAGAAAAGAGAGAAGGAGGAGAGCGGAGCTAGAGTGAGCGTGATCCAGACAGCTCTGCTGGACAGGGCAGGGCAGGGACACCTGAGTGGGTAGTGGTGGCTCTGGCTCGGAAACATCTTATCCACCTGCAAAATGGGGTATTAGCAATATCTCTGAGGCAAGGTGTATCAGTCAGGGTTCTCCAGAGAACCAACAGGATGAATAATTGGCTCACGTGAATACAGAAGTGGGCAGGTCCCAAGATCGGCAGGGTCAGCAGGTAAGCTGAAGACTCTGGAGAGCCGATGGTGTGGCTCCAATCTGACCCTGAAGACCTAAGAATCAGGAGAGCTGATGCTGCATGTCCAGTCCAGAGGCCAGCAGGCCCCAGACCCAGGCAGAGCCAATGTTTCAGTTCACTCAAGCCCAAATGCAGGGAAAAAGCCAACATCCTGTTTGAATGCTATTGGGCAGGAAGAATCATCTCTTACTCAGAGGAGGGTCAGCCCTTTTGTTCTAGCCTGGCCTTCAACGGATTGGATGAGGCCCACCCACCTTAAGGAGCACAATCTGCTTCACTCAGTCTATTGATCTAAATGTTTTTTTGTGGTTTTTTTTTTACTGGTTTAATAAAGTTTTATTATTCAAAATGTATAGCTGGTAGGACCTGTCATTCATGCATCTTCACCAACAGCTGGAGCGTCCCAACCTTTGGTGTTTCTGGTGCAAATTACTTGAGCTCTGTGCTTTGGAACTAGTTGGATAAGTCCTTTACTAAGGAGCTCCTGAAGGGCTGCCCTGGCCAAGGAACTGCGGGTCTTCAGTCGCTCAGAGACAACAGCTGGGTTATAGTAAGCCTATAGTTAGGAACTTCCTTACAGAGTTTGTCATGCGTCGCTTTGTCAAACAAGACTGGGTTGTTGAGCTTGCCCCGAACTTTGCCTTTGGACCCCTTCTTCGTTTTGGCCTGGCCCCCGGACTTGTTTACTGGGACTGTGTCTTTCTTGGCAGCCTTCTCAGCATCTTTCCTCTTCTTGTCATCCTTGGGCGGCATTGTGAAACTCGAGGTAAATGATTTTGTTTTTTTTTAATTGATTTGAGAAAGAGAAAAACATCACTTTGTTCTTCCACTTATTTATGTTTTCATTGGTTATTTTTGTATGTGCCTCTGAGCCAGGATCAAACCTGCAACCTTGGCACATCAGAATGATGCTCTCACCAACTGAGCTACCTGGCCAGGGCTTAAATCTCATCCAAAAACACCCTCACAGAAAGCCCTAGGATAACGTTCGATAAAATAGCTGGGCACTTGTGGCCCAGTCAAGTTGACCCATAAAAGCAACCATCCCACGAGGTTATTTTGCGGGTGCACCAGCTGAATTGAACGTGTGGAGGCAATCCGATTGCACCCAGGCGTGCAGACGGGGTCAGCCAAGTCGTCGCTATGCCTGTGCCTTGTTCTTGGCCAGAAATTCCCTCCTGTTGCTTCCAAGGTAAAGTGTGTCCTTGAGCAGAAGGAAGGGGATGAGGACAACCATGAGAAGGAAAGGGAAGGGAAGTGGCAAGGAGATGAATGTTTCTGTTAGTAGCAGAGAGCCAACAGAGAGCCAGGACCAGAGCATCTGGGGGAACTTTAGTGTTAAGTAAAAAGACAACTAGAATGGCTGAAACATAAGGCTACAGAGAGAGGGACCCAGGCAAGACAGTGGGGCGGGGGGGACACTGTCCCCTGAGGATCCACAGGGGAGACAATCCCCGCCTTGGCTCCTTGAAGCCTTATTCCTACCAGTCTCAGTGCCAGGGTCAGGAGGCCAGCCAGTCCTCATGCCCAATGGGTGCCATTGCTCACAGACACACATGCACACACAATCCTTATAAGGCTAGATTAGATACAGTTAGAAGAGGATTCAATATCTTCTCAGAAGCTGGGCAGCATCAGTCCTTTGGCCTTCAGCGATCTGGAGGAGGTGGGGAGGGGCTCCTGCCTCCGTCCCTGGTATACAGGATCTCACTGGAAAGTAGGCGTTCTTACCTTATCAATGTAGGGCTCAGGTCACTGTTCCGAGAATGTGCTTTTTAACACTCTAAGTGGGAGCCAAGAGAATGTTCACAAACACGGCCTCTACTGCTTCTGGACCCAACTCCACGTCACCTAGCCCACGTCCTCACGTGGGGCTAAGCAGGGTCAGTGAGCAGGAGCCCCTGAGCATCTCTACAGCTAGTTTCCCAGCGTTCCAGACAGCCCACCCCATGTGGACGCCTTTTGTCACAAGGAGTCCAACGTTGCTGGGGTGATGAGCAACACCTTAGAACCAACCAGGCGGACTGCAGGGATCACCAAACCCTATCACCCCACCCCCATGCCACCCATGCTGGGACCCCACGCTCAGGGACCCCCCACATGGGTCAGGAGAGTGGGTATGTCCAGAGAAAGTGAAGGGAAGGTGGATGGGAGCTTGAAGCCCAGCTCTGGAATGTGGGTTCTGTAACACCTGGGCTAGCTGCCCAGCCCCTCGGTTTAAATTCTCATCTGAACACAGTGGTTCTCAATCCTGGCCTGAGTCACTGGCTAAACTTCAGAAAACAACCATGCCCGTGCCCAAAGCCAGACCTATAAAATTAGACTCTTTAGGTGTAGAACCCGGGAACTGGTAAGTTAGAAATGTCCCAGGTGATTCTAAAAGGCATGTCAATCTTTTCTAATTTGCTGCTTGGAATCTGCTGGCTGGGCAACCAGATAAGGAAGCTTATTAGGGTGGAGTAGGGTGGGGAGTGAGAGAATGATGAGGCCAATTTCACGTGACTCCACGGCTCAAACTAGAGCCACAGGAGCAAGTTACAAGAAGGCACATTTGGGTTCAAGATTAGAGGGGAAATTCTAACCATTCCTGAAATGCCTCTTTGGGACTTGCCTTCATGACCAGCCTGTGAGCCACACAGGATGCTCAGTCTTGTGTAAATTTATAGCGAACACGTCTAATTTTGCCGAGCTGGATTACCTAGTTTAGAAGACCTTGCTCCAAACAGCTTTTGGCTGCTTCCAAACATCAAAGCCGTTCCCAAGAGTTATAGCAGCGCCTGTAGTTAAGGACTGCAAGTTCCTTAACCGCTGAGCACCCTGGCTTCCTCCCTACCCCAGCTGTGAGAGTCACCCACATGCCTCGCGATTTCAATGACGTAAGACAAGAATGTGCAAGCTCCTGACTTCCCCGGTGGAAGCTGAATGTAGGTGAAGCATCTCACCACCAGTCAGGATCTGATGGGACAGCATTCATTCCAAGTTCTGAGGTCATTCCAACCCTGGAGCGGAGAGGGCTTTGGGCCAGGGTTCAACCCCCAGCTTTATCACCCAGTAGTGACAAGATCTGATCTCCCTGAGCCTTCATCTATTCATAGGACTCTAAGGATCAAGTGGGAAACACTTAGAAAGCTCTTAGTTAGCCCAGAGCCCAACATTTGGCAAACGCTCCATAAAGGCTGATGCCCTGTTACTATTGTCACCGCTGAGGTAAATGTATGTATAACCTAGCCAGGTGGCTGTTTCGAAGCAGACACAGACAACGTGGACGTGGACGCCTGGAACGTTTACGTGAGAGCAGTCCCACCCCTCTGCTCACAGCTCCCGCGTAAGTCAGTGCGCTGTGTCCCATTCACGTCCCAGGTCCTGGCCTCAGGAGCCCCACTCCCGCAGCGCCTGTCTGGACGTGAGAACCCAAGCCAAGGCAAGCGTTTGCTTTGGAACAAAGAAGGGACAGGGATGGATTTCGGGAGGTGCTCGCCAAGTCAGAGAAAGGAGCCATCTGTTTCTCATAAGACGGAGCGTGGGGAGCGGGCTCCATTTTCCTGAACCGTCTGGGACAGTTTGTTACTAGGTTGGCTGCGGCTTCTGTGGGTCAGGAGAGGGTCTGACGTATGACTGGGGCCTTCCACGGCCAGGCCTAGACTTTGAGAGTATACTAGAAAATTTTTTTTGAGTCCTCAAAGGCTAGTCTACAGGCATTTCTAAGCTCCTCTCCTCCACAACTGGACAAGAGTGTTTGTCTATGTGTGAGCATATGGGTGGGGGGCGGGGGCTGTTCATGGTGAAGGTGTCCAGGTGAGCAGTTCCATCACTGGCTCTGGAAAATAGTGCTTTGACCTCTTCTGTCCCTCCTGTGGGATTTAAGAAATTGCATTCCTGATGCAGCCGAAAGTGTCATCCTTGTGGCAAAGCCCCCACGTACAGCCACGCCTCTGACAGACCTGCCCACTATTACGAGGCCAAGGAGCTTCTCCGTGGGGGTTTTGTTTCTCCCTATTGAGCTCTCCTGTTCACATTTTGCTTCTAACACCATTTCATTAAACTTAAAATAAGATAGAAGGCACCCACAGCTCGGGGTTTTGCTATTATTTTTGTTTATCTTCTAAATGTTGTTGTTACAGCCAAAGTGTGGACCCAGTGAGGTTCAGAGGTGCTACGGGATGTTGACATTCCCAAGGCTTTTGTGCAGCTTGGCACTGAGGGGACAGTCTGTGGAGAATGAGGCAGGAAGGCTCCCCCTCCCAACATTCAGCTCCCCCCACCTGCCCCAGTCGGTGGCAGTGCTGGGGAAGGGGAGCTGCCACAGCTTGCTGCAAATGGAAGGTGGATGCCAGAGGCTGTCAGTGCCCCATCTCTCCACGGCTGCAAATTACTGCCCCGGGACTGATGTGGAGAGAACTGGGAAGTGTGGAGAGACAGAACCACCAATGCCTGCTACTTAATAAGGGCTGTTTGTCTGCTTCCCTGAGGAGGAACTATGACCTCATTGCTATGCCCTTGGGGTCCATGGGAAGGTCTGGTCAGGCAGACTTGTCTGCCTTTGCCAAGAATGACCATCTTGCTAGGCGAGGGCAAGAATCAATTGTTTAGTGAGCTCATTCCATGAGCCAACTTTGAGCTAAGAGCTTGACACACTCTCTCATTAAATCTTCACTGTAACTATGTGAAGTGGGTATTATTCCCCCAGAGGAGGAGAAACTTATACTCACTTTCTGCATTAGCCAGGAGATGCTAGGTTGTGTGGCAGTAACAAATGGCCCCAAGAATCTCAGTGGTTTTATGTAATGAGAGTTGATTCTGCAAAGCCTCACCGAGGTCAAAGATTTTTTAACGTACATTGGTTCACCAAGTCCCTAAAACACCATAAAGAAGAAAGCAGGGCAATTTTCACAGCCCCATCTCTTGAACTCCACAGCTCAAGAAACTGTGATCAGGAAGGTGAAGAGACTTGACATGCTCGGAGCTAGTCATCGAAAAACCCGGACTCAACCTAATGTGAAGCTCTTCCCAACACACCCAACTCCTGTCACTTTACTATCTGGAAAGACCACCTTTGCCCCCAAATTATCTCCTCTCCTCTACCTGCTCACTTACGCTTAAACTCCTGACATCAGGACATCATGGCTGCCCTGCACCCTCCTGTTGGGGAGGTCATCATTCCTGCAGACAAAACAGTTAAAGTGTCATATTGTGTAGCCTTAGGTTTGAGAATATCTGAGACAGCCCTGGCTAGTGTGGCTAGTGTGGCTAGTGTGGATTGAGCACTGGCCTGCGAACCAAAGGGTCGCTGGTTCAATTCCCAGTTGGGGCACATGCCTGGGTTGTGGTCCAGGTCCCCAGTACAGGGAGCGTGAGAGGCAACCACACATTGATGTTTCCCTCCAACTCTTTCTCCATCCCTTCCCCTCTCTCTAAAAATAAATAAAATCTTTAAAAAATAAAAAAGAGTACCTGAGACAGAATTTAGAGAACAGAAAGATCAGGATGAATGGGAGCATCCAGCATTGAGAAGCTGCTGACTTTGGTAAGATGTGAGAATTCATTCCAGATAAAAATTCCTTCCTAATTCTCTCTTTCCTCTGTTCTATTCTGTTGCATTTTAAAATGTGCAGCGCCTTCGCCTTAACTATTTTACTTAATTTCCTGAAAAGCTCTGTTAGTAAATCGAGAGGTTAGTCACATCTTTTTTCTCATGTGACCAGAAGCTGAGACCTACAGCCGTGGCCCGTGTGGCTGAGTGGGTTGGAGTGCTGTCCCACAAACCGAAAGGTTTTGATTCCTGGTCAGGGCGCGTGCCTGGGGTACGGGGTTGGTCCCTGATCAGGGAAGCAACTGATCGATGTTTCTAAAAAACAAAAAAACAAAAACAAACAAACAAACAATCAAAAGCACCCCTGAAACTTAGAGGATAAAGTGACTTTTCTACCACCAGAGCAAACTCAGATTAAAAAGGAAAAAGTTAAAGAGTAATAATCATCAATCATTGTGTGTATGAGTTTAAACTATCACATTTAGAGCTACCTCATGCTGTATAAATTAATACATTTGGTAAAACTAAGGTTTTTAGCATGAAATATTTTATACATACAAGGGAGTTTATATAATGCATATATGATATTTAAAATACTAAAATGCTATATCTACCACCTGCTTATTACCAATGTTCTAAAACATTAGGTCACTTTAAATTATAAAAATGATACATACTCTCGGCACAAAATTCAAATGATGCCGAAGATAGAAACTTTGAAGACCCTTCTCCCATTCCGTCAACTTCTGGATTCCACCCCCAGGGCTAATGACTGTTACCGATTGGACACATGATCTTATATCTGTTCCTTTTGGAAAACAATTCGGCAACATATGTTAAGTCATAAAAATGCCTATAACTTTCGGTCCTGTCACCCCATTGCAGTAATTTATTTCCGGAAAAGACCTCCTAGTCTTCCTTCCCTTCTTACAGACAGACAGTCAAGCTCATCACCACATGCATCTTTCTCCTCGCTGTTTCCTCTGCCTAGAACCCTGTTCCCCTAGAGGTGCTCATGGTCGAATGTCCACTTAAGTCTCAGCTCAGACGTCACCACCTCTGAGAGGCTGCCCGTGGCCACGCGCCGAGACTGGCTCCCTCCTCACAAACCACCAGGCACGCAGCGGGAACGCACACCTTAGCTGAGGGGATGCACGTGCGCTCGTGAAAGCACCACCTGATCTAACAGGGAAGGGTGTTATTTGATTCACCTTGGAACCCAGCGGCTACTTCTGCAGAGATACAGTTCTGACTGGCTTGGCAGCCTCCGGGAAAAGCCTGTGAGGGAGCTCTGGCCGGCCTGGGACTGCCCTGGCTGTCATTTCGTCCAGCAGAGGGGCTGCCTCTCAGATGTAGGCACTGCATGGAAGGCAATCCACCCTCCCTCTAAACCCTTTTCATTCTTGGCTTCTACAACAAAGAAGAGGTAAAGAAAATCCTTGGGAGAGAGTCTGTATGCCCTAGTTAATTAGGATGAATAATTTAACACTCTCAAGTCAGACAATGGAAACATTGAGTTTCCACCAAAACATAAACTTGGCCAAGTGGGCGGGGTCTCCAGAAGTCTCCAGAACATCGGGGGTTGGAGGAACTTCTTATTTAATTATGAAAATAAAACTAAGGGAAAAAATTCTTAATTAATATTCCCATTAAATGATTAAAATGACAAAGAATACTATGCTAGGTACTATCATTACTTTTAAAATCTAAGTTCCTAAAAGTTTTATTTTTCAACCAATAGAAAATTGATCTGGTTCCCACTATTAACTGCCACACGAACTTTATATTTAAAAACAATATTTTTTGTTGAAGAGCAGATTACAAGACGTGGTTTTTGTGCCCTTAAGAAAACAAACAAACAAACAAACAAGATTCTGATATACATAATGACTCTAAATCAAAAGTCACAAATGGTGGTTGAAATTCTGTCAACTTTCAGTCCAATGCAACATAAATGCAGTTACTCTGCACGAACAATTTAAAGTTTATCATGGAAACGTCCATGTAGTTTATCATGGAAACAATTTAAAGTTTATCATGGAAACGTCCTAGTGAGTCGTAACTAGGACATTATTCCTAACGGGCTCCACTCTCCTTCAAACAGGCACAGCAGATGAGCCCCCGTCTGATCCACAGACTGTTCGAAATGGAAGCCATTGGATCGAAAAATAAAGAACACGTGGATATGAACGCTGTAACAATGCCAGAGCATGGGAGCTGTTTAGAAGAGTGAGATGTGGCATGAACACATCTGATAGTTCTCTGAGTAAGCTGCTTTTCACTAATATATAAAGCTATGGTTTTATCATTCTTTAAAAAAATGTTGCTATGCTGCTGCATGCAGTAACTTCATTGTACGTTCTTGACTACAATGCAACCTTCAAATCCTCTCGCAGTGCTTGGCATGTTAGTAGGATTTCTCCAGAAAGTCAGCTTATATTTTCAGCAGCCTTTAGTGCTTCAGTAGCCTTTTGAAGTTCCTTTATAACTGATGATAAAACTTCTGGTAATTCCTTGTTCACAGAGCCATACACAAATGGACAGAGTCTCCACATCTAAGCCAGTCTTCAAAATTCTCCAAATCTCGAGCAGAACGTCCACCACCACCGCATTCAGATTCACTGCTGCCCCCGCTGTCCTGGTGGACGCAGGGGGAGTGTCCCTGCCTTCTCATCTCAGAGAAGACCTGCGGCCGCCCCACGAACACAGCACTGCCCCATCTCTGCCCTGCAGCTCTGACACCTCCCAGCAGCGGCCACAGGATTCTCCTTCTCTCTGCAGGTCCCACGGGCTCATCTGTAGCTCCATTCCTCCATTCCCTTGTAAATGTCCCTCATCCCTCACGTTGATTTGTCTCTCTGTCCTCGTGCCTTCGTCTCCTTGGATCCCATTCACTCCTGTCCTTACTCTACTAGGCCTAAGTCCCGGCCACCCTGCTGAATCTCTCTTGTCAAGGTCATGATGACCTCCAATTCGCCAATCTAAACATTTCAGGGTGGGTCCCTATCTTACCTCGGGATTGTAGCTTTTGGCCCAGTGAGGCCCTCCCCCTTTCCTGCCTGTCTGAGTTCCCTTTGTCCGCAGGCCCCGCTCCCCTGGTTCTCTCTCACCTTGTGGCTCTTCTTCAGTCCCCTGGGCTGGTTCAGCCTCCTTTTCCAGACCTCTTCCAGGGGGAGAACCAGGGCTCAGCGCTCACTCCCCGTCCCCTCCCTTCTAAGTGTCCCCAGGGATCCCATCTGTCCCACAGCCGTCAGTTCCAACTACAAGCTGTTGAAGTGGGTGTCTTCAGCCTGACCTCCCCTCCCTGACCCTCACCCCAGCTAGGGACTCAGAGCTTCACACAGCATCTCCCCTATGGCGCCTGACACCTCCTCAAAGAGAATTCTTAACATCCTTCCTCCCAGCGGTGCCACCAACCTAGAAGCTCACCTGGAGAACCTAGGAGTCTCCTTTACCTCCTCATTCCTCACACCTGCCTGCATTCCATTATCAAGTCTGTCAGCCCCACGTTGGGTATACAGCAGCCGCTCTGGAATCCACGGCTCCTAGCACCTCCGAAGCTCATCCTCTAGTTCCCACCTCTCTCTCCCTGACCCACTACAGAGGCCTCCTGACAGGTTTCCCTGCCAGGCCACTGCTCTCTACATAACAGCCAAAATGAATGTTGTAAACATAAGCCAGGCCTTGTCACTCCTCTGCCTAAAGCCCCCTTGGCCTCCAGAAAAAGAGGCCGGACTCCATAAGCCCCACTGAGGCACCTGCCTACCTCTCCTCCCTCACTTGCTACCACCCACTCCTGCTTCCCTCCCTGGAGCCATCCTGGCCTCCTTGTTATGCCTCAAGCACCTGATTCCTTCTGGCTTCAGAACTTCCATACCTGCTGTTCCCTCCCTCAAGTCCGTCCTTCCTTCCTTCCTTGCTTGCTTGCTTCCTTCCTTCTTTCCCTCCCTCCCTTTCTCCCTCCCTCCCTCCTTCCGACTTCTGATCAGCGTGTTCTCTTCAGAGCCATTCCCCAGCCTCTGAGCACAAACAGCTCAGCTCTTCCCACCCCAATCACTCTGTCCCCTTCCTTGCTTCGTATTTCTTCCTAACACCACTAGACTTGATTATGTTAGATATCCATTCGCCTATCAGTTGGCTGTCTGTTCCTTTCTTGTGTGTAAACTCCATGAGAGCAGGGCCTGGTCTGCTTCCTTCTCAGCCAGCCTGCAGAGCCCAGCACGGTGCCTGGCGCGTAGAGAGTGCTGAATGAGTGAATGAGTGAAGGAATGAATGAGGAAGTGAACATGTGCTGCCTCGGACACTGTACACAGCTGTGAGGAAGGTGCCTTAGCTCAAGCTGCTCCCCCTCAGAGACCCCATGCCCTCCTCCCTCAGAGCCGCTTTTGGAGAAGAAGCCAGAGCCTGTTCAGGGATGGTCCCAGGGTCACCTGAGCCACGGCTGCGGCCCTTGTGTCTGGCCCCCAGGAACCCCTCAGCCAGTCCTGGAGGCCAATTAGACCCTGGCCCCTTTCATTCCCATTTCTGGGTCTCTACAGCCCTAGGGACAGTCACATCAGGTCCCTGGACTAGGAACTAGAGCTCCAGGAGCCTTCCCGGACTGAGAGCCAGGCCCACAGCCTCTGCCTCCTGGGTGCGGTGGCCCTGGAGGATGGTGTGAGTCCCTGCACCGGTCTTTTCAGCCCCAGCTAAGAAGTTACAGAAGCATCCTTAAAGGAATGCGCATGACGTAGCCTTACCTCTCCCAAGGAGCCTCCCAGCTCCCTGTCCTCCCACCTTCCCTGGCCCCTGGAATGAGCTGTCCTTCAGCGAAGGTGCCGCCTCCTGTCTCCCAGGCCTCTCCACTTCCACCTCCTCGACCTGCCCAGATGCACCCAAATGCTGGGCCCGCTTGCTCCTCATACTGGTTCCCTACACCTCACTGTACAAATAAAATAGTAATACGAAAAAAAGAAAGAAATCCCTCAGCAAGGGGTTAGAAGTATAGATTCCTGGGGCCCATCCCCAGGGTCTGATTTGTCTGGTTTGGGGCTTATGCCTAAAATCTGTGTTTGAAACACACACTCAGGTCTTCTAACACAAAGACCCTCAATTGGCACTGGAAGACATCCTGTGAGAAATGCTGGTTCCTGGGCCTCAGCCCCGGAGATCCTGATTTGGTTGGTCTGGGTGGGTGGAGCCTCAGTACTTTAAAGCCCTCTTCCCCACCCACCCCCACCCCTCCCATTCCCTGCAGGCTCTCCTGGGCAGCCTGGGGTGGAAACTCTGGCTTACCGGTGCTCATCTCAGGCGTTGATTGGAATGGAGTGGCTGGCTTAACGTGAGCATCTCTCTGGGAGGGGTGACTCACTCAGCCACGCTGCCTGCCATGAACAATTCTGCCTGGCGGGTGTTTCCGTAGGAGCCCTTGCTGGTTGCTTGGGAAATACACCAAGCTGTGGTCCCTCTCAGAGTTTCCATTCGCCTTGGAAAGCCAGGGTTCAGGAAGTGGTTTGCCATCCATGTGGGGTTCTAGTGATGAAGTGCAGGGTAAAGAGAGGAAATGGCTGCCGTGATGGGGTGTCGACCCTGTGCCAGGCCGGCTCAGTTGGTTCAGTCTTTCCTGCAAACCTGCCAGGAGGACATGTTCTGGATGAGGAAGTGAGATCCACGGAGTTGAGTAGGGCCCTGAACCCAGGTGTGTCTTAACTACTCTCCTGTCCTCCCTACAAAGCTGTGTATTAGTGCAGAGAGGGCCCAGGTGGTCAGCCCTAGGCATTTGGCCCTTGAGGACTGGAAGGCCTTGGACACTTGCTGCCCAGGGTTAGGATCCTTCCAGCCCCAACCCCTCTGCTTTTCAACCCTCTGCCCCCCAATCCTCTGTTTCCACGTGCCCCAGATCTTGGACTTAAGTGTTTGAGCTCCTGCCCTCAGCTTAATCCTGGGAACAGTCAGTTCAGGTAACCCTTAGCCAAAGACCTTAGTAGACTTAGGGCTTGATACTCAGGAAGCCAGTGGCATTTAGTCTTTTTTAAAAAAATTGATTTTATTTTTAATTAATTAATATATTAATTAAATTATATTTTATTGATTATGCTATTATAGTTCATCTGATTTTTCCCCCTTTGCCCCCCTTCACCCAGCACCCACTCCCTCAGGCAATCCTCCTACCATTGTTCATGTCCATGGGTCATGCATATAAATTCTTTGGCTACTCCATTTCCTATGCTGTACTTTACATCCCCATGGCTATTCTGTAACTACCTATTTGTACTTTTTTAAATTAAATTTTTAATAAAGATTTTAGTTACTTATTTTTAGAGGGGAAGGGATGGAGATAGGGCGGGGTACATCAGTGTGTGGTTGCCTCTTGAGCGCCCCCTACTGGGGACCTGGCCCACAACTCAGGCATGTGCTGTAGACTGGGAATTGAACCTATGACCCTTTGGTTCTCAGGCTGGCACTCAATCCACTGAGCAACACCAGCCAGGGCCCTACTTGTACTTCTTAATCCCCTCATCTCTTCACCCATTCCCCAGCAGTCCCCTCCCATCTGGCAACCATCAAAATGCTCTCTGTATCCATGGTTCTGTCTCTGTTTTTCTTGTTTGCTTAGTTTGTTTTTTACATTGAATTATTGATAGATATGTATTTTTTGCCTTTTTATTATTCATAGTTTTGATCTTCTTTTTCTTTTTTAATTTTCTTTTTTCTCTCCTTTTGTTTTTTATTTTTATTTTATTCTTTTTCTTTTTTTAAAGATTCATTTATTTATTTTTAGACAGAGGGGAAGGGAGGGAGAAAGAGGGAGAGAAATATCAGTGTGTGGTTGCCTCTCACGCACCCATCACTGGGGACTTGACCTGCAACCTAGGCATGTGCTTAGACTGGGAATTGAATGGTGACCCTCAAGCCAGCATTCAATCCCCTGAGCCACACCAGCCAGGGCTGATCTTCTTTTTCCTAAGTCTCGTTAGTATTTCATATACTAATGATTTGGTCATGATAAACTCCTTTAGTTTTTTTTGTCTGGGAAGCTCTTTATCTGCCCTTCAATTTTACATGATAGCTTTACTGGGTAGAACAATCTTGGCTATAGGTCCCTCCTTTTCATTGTTTTGAATATTTCTTGCCAATCCCTTCTAGCCTGCAAAGTTTCTTTTGAGAAATAAGCTGACAGTCTTATGGGAACTCCCCTGTAGGTAACTAAACACTTTTCTCTTGCTGCTTTTAAGATTTTCTCTTTATCTTTAACTTTTGGCCTTTTAATTATGATGTGTCTTGGAGTGGGCCTCTTTGCATCCATCTTGTTTGGGACTCTCTGTGCTTCCTGGACTTGCATGACTATATCCTTCCCAAAATTAGGGAAGTTTTCTTTCATTATTTTTTCAAATAGATTTCCAATTTCTGCTCTTTCTGTTGTTTTTTGGGCACCTCCATGATTCGAATGTTGGAACACTTGAAGTTGTCCTAGAGGCTGTTTATACTACCCTCATTCTTTAAAATTCTTTTTCCTTCTTCTTGTTCTGATTGGTTGGGATTTTTTTTGTTTGTTTGTTTTTTGTTTTTTTGTGCTTTCTTTTGTTCCAAATCATTGATTTGAGTCTCAGCTCCATCCACTCTACTGTTGTTTTCCTGCAAATTGTTCTTTATTTCAATTAATACATCCTTTGTTTCTGACTGGGTCTTTTTTATGCTGCTGAGGTCCTCACTAAGTTCCTTGAGCATCCTCATAACCAATGTTTTGAACTCTTCATCTGACAGATTGCTTATCTCCATTTTGTTTAGCTCTTTT
Organism: Trachops cirrhosus; assembly: GCA_028533065.1. Taxonomy (NCBI): domain Eukaryota; kingdom Metazoa; phylum Chordata; class Mammalia; order Chiroptera; family Phyllostomidae; genus Trachops; species Trachops cirrhosus. Next base: position 171,431,926 of record CM052538.1, read on the forward strand.
TCTGGAGTTTTGATCTGTTCTTTCATTTGGGCCATGTTTCTTTGTCTCCTCATTTTGGCAGCCTCCCTGTGTTTGTTTCTATGTATTAGGTAGAGTTGCTTTGACTCCATGTCTTGGTAGCATGGCTAATGTAGTAGGTGTCCTATAGTGTCCAGTGGCACAGCCTCCCCTATCACGCTAGCTGGGTACTCAAGGAGTGCCTTTTTTGTGGGTTGAGTATGCCCTCCTCTTGCAGTTGACCCTTGGTTGCTGTTGGCAGATCAATGGGAGGGATTTACCCAGTCTGGTCAGCTGCAAGGACTGGCTGTGACCACTGACCACCAGCCTCTACCCTCCGTGGAGGATCAGCTGTGCGGGGGCAGGGTGGTGGTTCTCCGACAGGGTCTGTAGCTGTCCACTGAGTATACTGGCCCTGGGGTTTCCCGGTTGGTAAGGGCCAAGCTCAGCCCCCACTTGCGTTTTTGCCCAGGGCCACCCTTCCTGAGCTATAAAGCTACTACTTTATAACATAATATGGTTGCTACTTGTACTAGGCTTGGAGATTCGAAGACAAGCTACAAATCTAAGCTGGCTGCTGCTAGTGCTGGGCCTGGCACTCACTGAAGCCAGCTGTTGCTTGTTTGATAGGATTTAGGAAGTTATAAAGCATGAGCCTAGACAAGCCATTCATTTGGAAAAACAGTTTGGGTGGGCAGTAAGTTAGGTGGGGCAGAGTCTCTGGGGATCTTCAAAGCAGGTCTACTGGTGTTAGCCTGGTGATGGAGTCTCAGATATGGCACCAGCTTGCTGGCCCTGTGCAGGGGAGGGTTTAGCAAAGGGACAATGGCCTCTGCTTGCCCCAATGCCAGACACTTAAGTTTCTCCCTGT
>CM052538.1:171433293-171459198 GCA_028533065.1 Trachops cirrhosus
GGGGAATGTGGGTGGGAGAGGGTGTTCAGGGTGGAGGGGAATGAAGGGGGAATAATAGGACAACTGTAATAGCATAATCAATAAAATATATTAAAAAATAAAGTGATCTGTATAAAAGCTTTGGGTGGGAGGCTGGGCAAGTATCATTGTTCCCATTTTACAGAAGAGGAAACTGAGGCTCCATGAGGTTAAGTGAGAAACTGATCATTGTACTTAACTCCAGCGTAGGCACTGATGAATTCTGAGACAGGGGTGGGAGGGTAATTATTTGCATGTTATACAAGTGCATGGATTAACTATTCAAACAAACACATCGAATGGTTTTTGTGAACGAGGTCAAGTGACTTTCCCAAGGTCACAGAGGTAATAAGTGGTGACACTGGGATCCCAGCTCCAGTAGCTGGGCTCCAGAACCACATCTTAACCACAATGTTTTCTGACCTCCTAAAATATGCTATTTTCCAGCCTTAAAAACTATGACACATGGACACAAAAAGACAATTCTTTATCATTATTAATAATGGCATTGAATAGAGGGCTTTTTGGGAGGCTGAGACTTGGGTTTGTCAAGAGCTGCTTTTGTCTAATTCGTGGTGGCAGATTGGGCCAGGGACAAGGAAAGGGAGCACCAACTTGGACACTGGGGAAGGACAGCTCCTCTTCAGCCCCGTGCTGATCAAGCAGAGAAAGCCAGCGCACCGAGAGAGCAGGTGAGAGACGATGGACCACCGAGACAGATGATGGGGGGTTTCACCAGCTGACTTGCTCGTTCCTAAATCCAGATTCCCTTCTGTCTTACTAACCACCACTTAGCCCTGACTATGTTAACCTGAGAAAGCCTGAACGGATTTCTGCTCCCAAAGCTAACCCAGTCCCGACTGAGTCCATGCATTAGGCACCTGCTGGGCCTGCACTTTGCTCTCACACTTTATATGCTTCCCTGGTCAGGGTTATTGCAACAGCCTCCCAGGTGGGTCTTCCTTCTCCCAGGTGGTCTTCCTGTTTCAAACCTTGCTTCTCTTCGTTTATTCTCCACACAGCAGCACACACAGAGTGAGTCTGCTAAAATGTCAGTCAGATCACTTCACTCCTTTGCACAGAATGCTCCTGCCTCAGGGCCTTTGCATGTGCTGTTCTCTCTGGCTGGAACGCTCTCACTCCAGGGACCTGTGTGACTCCCTCACATTTTTTTAAACTTAAAAAAAATCCTCACCCAAGGATATGTTTATTGATTTTAGAGAGAAAGAGGAAAGGGGAGAGAGAGAAACATCGATATGAGAGAGAAGCGTCGATCAGTTGCCTCCCGTACATGCCCCAGTGGGGGATTGAACCTGCAACCTTGGTGTATCAGGATGATGCTCTAACTAACTGAGCTACCTGGCCAGGGCCTCCCCTAGAGCCTTTGACTAAATACCAACCTGTGCATGCTTAGCTAAAACTCCATGTGGTCCAGCAAAAATAATTTCTGAGGAAAGAACCATGATTGGGGAGCTGTAAACAGAACAATTCCCAGAGCTCATGCAGGGTCTAGAACGGTTAAACTTTCCTCTAGTCAGGGTGGAGAAACCTTGCAAAACACATTGGCATTCAGTGGAGACCCACCTCTTAGAGGTGGAGCTAAGCCTGCCCTGGAATAAGATTACTTATTGTAGTCCATCCCTACAGGAGCTTGAACACAAGCCTGCAAAGGATTGAAATAATCTGCATGTTACTTAACTGCCTGCCAGATAGAGTCTGTCATTCTTTAAAGGAATAAAACAAAATCCAGCGCTCAACAATGTAAAATTCACAATATCTGGAATCTAATAAAATATTAATGTATGGTTAGGAGCAGAAAAATATGACCCATAATGAGGAGAAAAATAAGGCCATAGAAACACACCCAGAAATGGCAGAAGTTCTTCAGGCAGAAATAGACCGCCATGTATATGTATATGTATATGTACACACACACACACACACACACACACACACACAGTCAACATTTTTACAAAAGCACCAAGGTTATTTAATGGAGAAACAATTTCCAACAAATGCTGCTGAAACAACTTGATATCCACATGAAAACAACTAACTTTAACCCTTATCTCACACCATATGCAAAAGTCAACTCAAAACGAATTATAGAAATACAATCAATTTTTGTATGTTGACTTTGTATCACGTGACCTTGCTAAACTGTTAGTTTTGTCTAAGGAGATGGGCAGTCAGGACAAGGGAAAGTGGGGTGCAGTCATGTGGGAGTGGCTAATTTATTTATTTACTTAATTTTTTAAATATATTTTATTGATTATGCTATTACAGTTGTTCCATCTTCCCCCTTCACTCCTCTCCACCCTGCACACCCCCTCCCACCCATATTCCCCCCCTTTAGTTTATGTCCATGGTTCATACGTACGAGTTCTTTGGCTTCTACATTTCCCCTACTATTCTTACCCTCCACCTATTTTCTACCTACCATTTATGCTACTTATTCTCTGTACCTTTTCCCCCTCTCTCTCTCTTGCACTCCCCTGTTGATAACCTTCCATGTGATCTCCATTTCTGTGATTATATTTCTGTTCTAGTTGTTTGCTTAGTTTGCTTTTGTTTTTGTTTTAGGTGTGGTTGTTAAGGATTGTGTTTGCTGTCATTTTACTGATCATATTTTTATCTTCTTTTTCTTAGATAAATCCCTTTAACATTTCATATAATAAAGGCTAATTTAGATCAGGTGGTCAGGGAGGCCCTCCTGGGAGAAGTGACATACGAATGGATTCGAAAGAGAGGCAGGCAGGGAGCAAAGTGGGGAGAGCCAGGCATGGAGCTCTCTGAGAGTGGGACGGGAGGGTGGGTGTCTTCCAGGGCTCCCCAGAATCTGCACTCACGACAATGGTGGCAGCAGAAGCAGGGGGCTGAGCACGGGTCTGCCCTTTGGAAACAGCCTGAGAAAAGGTGCTCCTTTAGGGGCTGAGGGGTAATGCAGGCTGTACCTTTGGGCGCTCAGACTGATTCTGGCAGCTGGCTGACTGGGGAAGCAGGTGCCTATTGTCTGGGTGAAGTGATGCACCGAAAGTCACTTGTCACTTCCCAGACAAGGAAGCCCCAGCTCAGCGCTTAGATCACTTGTCCAAGGCCACACTGCTAATAGGTGGCAAAACTGCTTCTCTCCAGGGCCCAGTGTCTTTCTTTTCACACTGCTACACACCCTCTGATGCTTGGCAGGCTGAGCTTTAGAATGGGGTTCACAGCCATGGTGGTTGTTATAGCGATGGAGCAGGTATCCCAAGGGGCTGTGGGCTCCTGTTAGACACCAGGAGCCCTTGGGTAGGGGAGGAGACGTGGGCCAGATCCTGCTTCACATTCAGACAGCCATCTCATCCTGGAAGCACTGCTGCTGTGAGGATTATACAAGAGTTGGCCAAAGGCCCCAGCCCAAGGGCAAGTCCATTCACATAGAGGGAGAGCCCTGTGATGAAGGGGATCATTGGCCCAAGGCCTGACTTGGAGCACCTGTGAACTCACAGGGCTCACAGCGCACCCGTTGAGTCTTCAGATATAGAAACACCTGGTGCTGTGTCTGACACACAGTAGGTGCTCAATCTCTGGTTGTTATTATTACATTAAAGACTTAATTTCCTTCTGTAGAAATTGAATTGGAAGCTGGATTTCCTTCTGGGCTAAGACCTGGGGAGCTCTCCAGGGCCAGGGCTGGGGGAAGCAGATGAAATTTGTTCCTAATGGGGGTTCTGTGGAAGCTCAGCAAGTACTTCTATCAAATTAGCAGGCCCCACCAGACACGGGGGAGCAGATTTCTTCCTGAGCCTGGGCCCTGCCATCCCTTGTCCCTTGAAAATCAGATTACCAGGAGGGCAGGGCCAGGGAGGAAACTGAACTAACACAATTACCAGTCCCAGCATGTCCGCCCGAGCCTGGGGACAGGGTGGGGAGGAGGGGAAGGCAGAGGGGAGTCAGAGCCTCTCTCAGGAAATTACGAATCTGAGAAAGTAGACCGGATGAGCCCATCCCTGCTGCAGGGCCCGTCTCCACCATCGCACCTCGGGAGTGGTTGCCTCATCTCCGTGCTGTTCCCACAGAGCGCCAGTAACAGAGGCCTCTGTCCTCCCTCGAAGATCAGTGTGGGAATTCCTTTTATAGCTGTGACGCCATCCAGCCTCGGCTTGCCTCCCCCTGGTGCTGGGGTGTTTGTTACCCATCAAGGCCTTCCACTTCATTATTGGTTCAAAACCAGCCAACTGCAGACTTGGGGTGGTGAGTGTACAGATGAGGTATTATAGAATTGTACACCTGAAACCTATATAAATTTATTAACCAATGCCACCCTAATGAATTCAATTTAAAAAAATAAAACAAAACAAAAAAACCAGCAGCCAAGACCACTGACATCTGGTCTTAGGTTGGCCACAAACTAGACGTAGAACCTTGGGGGCCTTTGGCCCCGATTTCCTCATCTGCAAACGAGGTTTGCGGCCCTGAGGATGGCATTCTGTCTATGTTCTCAGTGTCCTTCCACCCTCTCCCATGGCTCAGTTGTGCTTTTCCAGGTGGACTCTGATTTGTCAAAGTGCATCAGCCCAGCGCCAGGCCTCTTGCCATCTTAGCGTCAGGAGTCGTGACGGGTGTTGCCCTGGCCATGGCGGTCCCTTCAGACTCTCCCTCAGTGACTGCGGGAAGCTGCTCTTGCCCCACGATGGGAACGAGGCAGTGTGTCGCTCTGACTGATTGTGACGGAGGAAGCCAGCCCGAGACGAAGCAGACACGCAGGGAGGCAGGGCTGAGAGAGTGGCAGGGAGAGAGACAGCCCTGATGAATCACAAGGCCACGCCACCACAGGACTTTTCATTCTGTGGGGAGCCAGCCAGTCACTGTCATTGTTCCTGCGGTTTGAGCTGCATTTTCTGTCGATTGCCACCACCAGTCTCCTAATGGGGAGGGGCTTCTTTCAGGCTTAAAAGTGTTGGAATTCCTGAGAGGAAACTGGCTTCTGTGTCCTTTCCATCCAGAGGTATCAGTCCCAGCCCTGGACACACCCACTCTGTTTCTCCCTGGAAGGGAGATTAGGAATCTGCTGGAAGATTCCTCTCATCTCCCACCTGGTCAAGAAGCTAGGAGGGATAGGAATCTTTCTAGGCTATCCACAAAAGACAACGCAGACGAGGAGGAGGAGGAGGAAGTCCTCATAACTCAGCTTGGTACTGAGCCACTGCATTCCCTTTCTCTGCTGCTGCCACTTTAACTTGGGTTTCTGTCACTTGCACCCAACACTTGACTGAAAACCATTCCATCCATCTTTGTTTCCCAGCCACCAACACTGTGTCCAACACATAATAGACTCTCGGTTAAGACTATGACTTTACTTTACCCACGATCTGAACTCTCCCACCAATTTTGCCAGGTCAAGACTGTATTCATATTTTTGGTTGTCTCTTTGGAGAAGCAGGTTAGATCTTTGTGGAGGCAGATTCAGCAAGCATCTGCCAAGTACCATGTGTTAGATACAGGGTAGGTGTTTTCACATGGATAACTTCATTCACTATCCCAAACAGCTCTAGATAATTTTATGCCCACTTCTCACAAAGAGTAACTGAAGCTCAGAGAAGCTAAGCAACTTTTTAGTCACACAGTTAATACTGGCCAAGCCAGGAAGGAAAGGCCCGTCTTCTTAGAGTCACACTCTAAGCGTGTGGTTAGGTGATAAGCGTATGGTTAGTTAACAGAACACCCAAGGCCCTGGATGTCCTTTCCAGCTTCCATTACTAGAAAACCCTCCAAGGCAGTGAGCCTCTTCAAGCACTGGAGGAAGTGGTCTGCATGCAGCCTGTTAGTTCTGCCCTGGAGCCTTTGGCCAGTGCTGGGTTTTCAAGCAGGAAGAGCCAGAGGCAAGTAGGCACCATTTAAGGGCAGTGGCCTATGGACAGGGTTAAGGTAGGTGAACCTCACCCAGTTCCCACATGAAACCAGAAGCACAAAGCAGAAGGACCAGAGGGCAACCATGTGAGTATGCACTCCCCCTTCTGCTTTTCTTTGTAAATGTGTTTATTGAGATATAATTTGTATCCCCAAAACTCACCTGTTTAAAGTATATGGTTTTAACTCTATTTTCAGTTGTACAACCATCACTACAATATAAGTTTAGACCATTTTTTAACACATTTTATTTATTTATTTTTAGAGAAGGGAAGGGAGGGAGAGAGGGAGGGAAACATTAATGTGTGGTTGCCTCTTTTGTGCCCCTACTAGGGGCCTGGCCTGCAACTCAGGCATGTGCACTGACTGGGAATCCAACAGGTGACCCATTGGTTCACAGGCTGGTGCTCAATCCACTGAGCCACACTAGCCAGGGCAGTATAGAACATTTTATCACCCCCAAACAGAAACCCTACATCCATTAACAGTCACTCCCTGCTTATCCCCAACTGCCCTTCACCCCAGCTCTAGGCACCTTAGTCTTGCCTTCATCCTCCTATTTCTTTAGATTTGCCTATTCTGGACATTTCACATAAGTGGAATCATACAATATGTGGTCCTTTGTAATTGGCTTCTTTTACCTAGCATAATGTTTTCGAAGATCATCCATGTGGTAGCATGAATCAGTACTTCATTCCTGATTATGGCCAAGTAATTTTACGTATTGAGGTCTGTCCAGAAAAAGTCCAGCCATGGACTTTTCTTGTCCTACTGTAACAAGAACAGTTGCATGACATCAATGTAACCTGGCATCCAAGGAGAGTGGACTGGAATGTGCATGTGTGAACTATGATAACTTCACTGTATTAGTCAGTGGGGGTGGTAGACACTGTTGAGTGAGCATGTGTACTGTGTGGCCATTGTATTCAACATGACTGAGTGAGTAGAACAACGAATCTGTATCAAATTTTGCATTAAGCTTGAACATTCCTCTATGGAAACTATTCAGATGATTCAGAAGCCATAGCGACGGGCAACTGGTGATTGGCAGCTTCATCACAACAACATGCCTGCTCAGGCATCACGTCTTACGTAGTGTTTTTTGGTGAAACATCAAATCACCCAGGTGACTCAGTCCCACTACAGCCCAGATTTGGTGTCCTGTGACTTCTGGCTTTTTCCCAAAACTAAAATCACCTTTGAAAGGGAAGAGATTTCAGACCATCAATGAGATTCAGGAAAATACAACGGGGCAGCTCATGGTGATTGGGAGAACTATGTGAGGTCCCAAAGTGCCTACTTGGAAGGGGATTGAGGTGTCACTGTTCTATATACACTGTTCCTTGTAGCTTCTTCAACAAATGTATCTATTTTTCATATTAAATTGCTGGGTACTTTCTGGACAGACCTCATATACCATGTTTGACTTACCTATTCGTCAGTTGGTGGACGTTTGGGTCATTTCCACTTTCTGGGTATTATGAATAATGCTGCCACGAACATTAGTGTGCATGTCTTTGTACGCTCCTCTCCTCTCCAGGCTTATTTCTGTGTGCCTCCCCACTGCCGTTTTCCTTCCCACATAAACATTTCCAGTGTATGCAATGTGTAGCTTTAGTTTTACATGTTCATGATAAATGGGCATGCCTCTTGTGTGAGTGCACTTTTAATTTATGTATGTGATATTATGTTATAATTCTTATTCTATTTTTTCTTCACTCAGTGCTGTGTTTTTACGGTCCATCCACGCGGCTCTGAGCAGCACAGGTGACTCAGCAGTGCTGTGTGGCCCTCGGGGAGGGCTGCTAGCACATTTCGCACACCCACTCCCTCAGAAGCAAACATCTTACTGCCCCCACCTCCCTGACATCACCCACAAACCCGAGGTGGACGTCCTAGTACATGTCCCCTTCGGGATCTGGTGAGAAGGCCTAGAGTGTATGTCCAGGAGTGGATTGCTGGGACATAGGACACGCACACACTTAACTCTGAGTAGTGCTGATGTGGACGGTCTCTGACCTCCTTGTTGTCCCAGGCAACAAGACTGGGGATGCAGGGAGGAGACAGAATTGTTTTCATCCATTTTTCTCACACAGAAATAACAGCCAAAACACACTCACCACGCAGATCTGCAAAGCTTTAGGACAGCAGCACTGAGACGCAGGGCGTCCAGGGGAGGGAAAAGGTAGACACACCTGTTTGTCTCGTGTCTTACATATTTGGCTAAGTTTCTAGAACAATGACTCCATTTAAACATTCTGGTCTCACAAAGTGAGGTTTCTCTTAATCCCTCACAGACTAAAATTTTGAAGCAAAACTACTGGTCCCAAAACTCTCCTTTGTGCAAAGCTCTGTGACCTCATGATGACCATTTTTGTGTTTTGTGACTGAAGAGGAGGTGCTAGGAGGGAACTGGCTCCTAAAACCCTCCTCAGCACGCAGGAGCACCGAGGAATGGGAAGGGAGGGTTCAGATGACCAGCTGGGAATTTTCACCTCTGATTTGGGCTGACTTCCTAGAGAGAGAGGCTGAAATCCGTATGCATAGTGAAACCTGAGAAATGTCTTCCCTGGGGCAATTCCTCTATTATGGGCCGACTGACCGTCTCAGCAAAGCTCAGGACAGTCCTATCACTGCAGGTCTACTGAAGAGGAGGTGGTTTCACTTTATTTATTTATTTTTAGAGAGAGCAGAAGGGAGGGAGAAAGGCAGAGAGAGAAACATCAATGTGTAAGAGATACATCAATTGGTTGCCTCTCACACGCCCCCAGCTGGGGACTTGGCCTGTAACTCACACTTGTGCCCTGACTGGGAATCAAACTTGTGACCTTTTGGTTCACAGGCTGGCACTCAATCCACTGAGTCACACAAACCAGGGCATTTTTATTTTTATTTTTTAATATTTCATTTATTTATTTTTGGAGTGGCTTCATTTTAAAGAACTCACTGTAAGGTTACCCTGCACCCCCATGCCCAAGGGTGCCTGTTTTTACACAACAGACGGGCACCATCATTAATTAGCCTTCTGCAATGAAATCATTTGTACATAATATGAGTCCCTTTGTCCTCATTTTGGTTTTTCCTAGGTTCTAACTTCTCATAATTGGCTTTTCTTAAAGTACAGGCCATACTTCCACTGGACAGATGGAAGCTCTGTGTGCACAGTCCCAGTAAGTTGCAGGAAGGACAGCTGGGAGGGGATGCGGTGCCCGGTGCTCCCTCTACCCACTGCCACTCCTTTCCTTTCGCGGGCCTCTGGTTTTCAAATCCTAGCTCTGAGGCACAGCTGCTGTGGCTGGCTTTATTTGGAAGTATTCAGGACGGAAAGAGAACCCAGCATTTTACAACACTGAGCTTCATCTCAAGTGCCACTTTCTCATAGATGCTGAGGCGGAACAGACTAGGAGGAAGAGATGACATCTTTGGAGAAGTCATCAGGACATCTCTACTGCCACTTATCCTCAAAATTTTGCATAATACCAGCAGCATGGACATCGGGTTAGTGGTCAGCAGGTCACTGGTCCTGAAAGAAGACACAATTATGATGACAATAATAGCTCTCTTCATCCAGTGCCAGTGACCTGCTTTATATATATTTTTACTAATCCACACAGTAATATTGAAGGTAAGCCTCATCTCAACTTTGCGTATGAAGCAATTCAGGTTCCGAAGCCTGTCCTGTGTCACAAAGCAGAGATTTACCTAAGTCTCTCTGGCTCTTCAGGCCACTTTCTTTCTACTACTTGAGGTACCCTGGACCCTCACTTTTCAGCCCACCACAGGCCTCATCTCTCCCTGACTCTCTACTTCTGCTATTCTGGGGCAACTGGGCTCTAACTCAGAGCACAAGGGAAGGAGGTTTCTTGGCACCAGGAAGGTACACAGGGCTCAGCTGGAATAAATGTGCTAGTTCCCTCTCTGCTGGGATGGAGGGGAAACAGCAGTAGCAGAACAGAAGTGCCCAGAAGTAGGGGCGAAGGGGTGAAGGGGCAAAGGGGCATGAGGTTACGAGAGGCTGCTTCTCAGTCTCACCCTCTGGTCCCACTGCCGCACACAGCAGGGCCTGCAGTGCGTCCTCAGGGGAGTAGGACCGAGCAGCTGAAGCAGCCTGGAAAACCGGGCAGCTGGACTTCTCCTAGGCCTTGAAGTGACACTGAGGACCGAGAAGAGGAAGGTTGCTGTGACTGTGGGCTCGGCAGGTGTCAGTGTCATGGATGGTTTCCCTCTCCCCCTGCCTTTGTAACAACCTGGGCTCCCGAGCCTGACTGCTCATGGGGCTAGCGGGCTGGTCAGAGAGGGGAAAGGAAGGAAGACTGGGGAGGGGAAGGTGCAAAGCTCTGGGGAGCATCCCTAGCGCACTTGGCGTGGGGGGCAGGGACTGAGAGTTCCACTTGATGGAGCCTGTGAGACGGTGATGCACACCTGAGCAGGTCATGCCTCCCACAACTCTGGGCGGTGCCATTCAAGTAGACCACCAGGCATGCCCTGGGCCGTAGAAGCATAGGAGTGGAACTAGCCCTAGGCACCTGCCCTCAGGTGCCTAGACATCATCTTAGAGAGGCTTACCATTACTCTAGATTTAGACTGCAGGATACCTGGAGCTTAAATCCCATCCAGGAACCAAAGAGGCCATCTGCTGTTGTGAAGTGAGCTGCTCCTGGCAAGGGCCTGGCCAGAGATCTCCTTCCTGGTTGTCAAAACCTTGTCCCTGGCTTTCTAGGCACCCAGGGCTGAAGGGCCAGCGTCCTTGATCTATCACTGCATCAGCATTCCAAAAGCCAATCCCAATTAAACACAAAGTCTAAATGGTTTCTTTGGACACAACAGCTGATCCTCTTGAATGAAGACATAGGTTGGCCTCTCAGCCCTGCTGTTCCAACAATTCCCAGCTTTCGTAAATTTGACTTCTTTCCAAAGGAGATTCCAGAGGCAGGCTTGCCATTGGTCCTCTGCCTTTTTGGGTTCCCATCCTCCTCCTGAGTCTCCATCACTCCTGTTGCCCATTACACCAAGTTCAGGATCAGCCCTGCCAACCCCCTCTTCCCTCCCTTCTGAGAGGAACCCAAGAACTCACTTTTCCCTGAATTCTTCATTGCACACGTGTTCACCTGAAGGACGGAGAGGTGAAAAACAGTGTATGTGTTCAGCAGGCAGGGGTTCTAAACATCTCCCTTCAGGGATGCCTCAAGTATACCTGCCAATCTTAGGAGGGTGAGCTGCCAACTGTACCCTGAATCAGGAGAAAGTCAGTGGGTCAGATGTAGCTGCTGACTGGGCTCAGCTGGCCTCACAAGAAATCAGAGCACCCTGATTCAGCAGGAACCCAGGCCTGGGACATCCTCACCAGTCTCTCCACTGAAGGACAAGCTGGGGGAGGTGTGGGATTTGGATTCCAGCCCGAGCAGGGCAGATCTGCCTTTGTGCCAGTTCTTGCCCCTACAGTCAGCCAGACCTGGAATGAGACAGTCTCCACCAGCTGTTCTACCTACTGGGGCTGGGCCCACGGCTGTCACATTGGCACTGACCAGCCTTCCGCAGCAATGCTAAACTTGGCAGTGCTTGCCCATGAATTCCAATCCAGGCAGCTGCTTGAGGAACAAAGCGCTGGGAGTCTCCTTTGGACAGGGAAGTTGAAAACTGAGATAACGATAAAGGGATCTGAGCTGTAAGCTGTTTCTCAGAGCTAGTTCAGGGGAAAGATCTTACCAGGACCCTGTAGCCAAGGAAAGCACAGCATTGTGAACCAACCAGTTTTCTTGGGCCTGTAACCAGGTAGATCCCACTTAAAATTTATTCCTTCCTCTTCTGGTCCTTGGGTGCTTACAGTTTGAAAGGTCTTCCGTTGTTGAGTCCCTGCCTTCCTAAAACCTGATGACCTTAGCTCCCACCCTCTGGTCCCCTTTTTTCTTGCAGTTTCCCCGTGTGTTGATTGGTCCTCTCTGAAAGTCCTCCAAGGGATTTATTGACAATTCCTGGTGCTTAAACATCAGGACAGCCAGCATTCGGCCACCAGAGTTGCTGAAAGGTACAGGGACAAGTCACACGTTCATCTGCGTGTAGGCCCCTTGGTTGATTTTGTGAGGGTGGTCCAAGCTCAGCTGGCCCTGTTTCCTTTGCATAACGCTTTTCCCGCACACCCTGCCTCCTCACAGGCCATTTTCAATCCCTTGCGACTGCTGGGTGAGGGTGGGGAGATCAAGGTAAGCTCGCCCCCACACCCCCAATTAAACCACATCTAGAACAGCAAGACGTGGGGAAGAGCACTAGCCTTAAAAGCCAGAATAAGCCACTATCTGGCCGTGGGCTCTCCATCTCTAAAATGAGGGGGCTGGACTGGATGATGTAGCTAACCACCCCCACCTCCTTCAGGTCAAAATGCTAAATTAGGCCTGAACTCATCTATGACCTCCCAGTCTCCCCGACCCTTGCTCTGGCATTTTTTCTCGCAGATGTTTTGATTTGAAAAGCTTGTTCTCCCAAGTATAATTCCATCGCCTCTTTTCCATCAGCAATTCAAAACCTTCCTCTCTCATATTTCTCTGCCTGCCCTCTCCAAGTGCCACGAATGTGCTCCTGGATCACTATCCCAGATCTGTCCTGAGGGTTTAGTGGGATGGAATGAACTCTGACCCTTTTCCCCTTGGCTAAGCCTGACATTGCAAAACATTTCTCACACACACACACACACACACACACACACACACACACACACACACACCCTGCATGGAAAACTCTGGTCAAAACTTTCCTTCAGCACAACACAGAGCATTTCCGTGGCCTGCCACTGGTTCTCCAGCGCTGGCCCAACTCCAGATGGGGGGATTTCAGTTCAGAAGGCGAGAGGTCTGCTGTCCCAGCTCTGAGGTCTGGGTCACCTCCAGCACCACCATATTAAGACTACAGTTTACACTCCTCCCCCAGCCACTGCAGACTTGCTGCCTAAGCAAGGATCTGTGAGGCTTCGCTCTGCCAGCCCTGGCTTTTTTTTTTTTTAAGTTCCCAGCTCTCAGAGTCTTTAGATAGTTGGCTCCCCAATTGGAGTTGGTGTCCAAGGCTCCAAATTCAGCTTTACTCAAGTCCGCTCTGATGGGGATAACTGACTTTTTTTCCCTGTGGTTTCAGATTAAGGTTTGCTAATAGACAGTAAATTCTTCCTCTGTAGAACTCACTTTCTATATTCCTTGGCAGACCCCATCCAAGAATGAATTTTCTGTGGTGTGCATGTTGCTATCAACAAGCAGTGAGACCTGGAAAGAGAGGATGTGCTAATGAAGTGAACACCGGTGCTCTCTGTTCAATCCCTTCACACTGGGCCAAGACAGGCATTCTTTCCCCATACTACGTATGAACCTGGGGCTCTAACTGTTACACACTTGCGAAAGACCGTGGCTCACTGACTGGTTCTGGTGGGCACTGTGGAGGCATCCTGAGAACTCATCTAGACAGCCCATGGAATGGGAAAAATCAGATTTTAGAGTTGAGAGGGACCTTCGTATTTCAGTTTCCAAGAGTTTGAGTAATTTGCCCAAGACTCATGTAGCTACTCCACTGAAGAGCCAGTACAGAATTCATTACAAAGCCATTGCTAGCCCACTTGCAGGTCTCTCTTAGGAGGAAGAAAAAAGAAGTCACCCTTAAAAATTTAAGGTAGGGCCTTGGAAAGACTAGAAATGTTAGAAAACATTGATCTGAGCCTTGGCTGTGTAGCTAAGTTGGTTGTAACGCCATCAGGATATGCAAGGTGGCCAGTTCGATTCCCAGTCAGGGCATGTACAGGAGTCAACCAATGAATGCGTAAGTAAGTGGAACAGCAAATGAATCTTGCTCTCTCCCCCTTCCTCTCTCTAAAATCAATAAAGAAAAATAAATAGGGACAACTGTAACTGAACAATGAAAAAAAGACAAAAAATAATAATATAAAAGAAGAAAACATTGACTCTGAGATATGAAGAGAATATAAACAAAAATGGTGCTGGGGTGGACACAAACGGCACGACTAACCTGTCTGGGAAGCCAAGTTGGGAGAGTCTGTTTCCCCGTGGAAGCCTATGCCAATCACCAACAACCACCCACTTACCTGTTTAGGTCTATCTTTAAGTGTGCTGGTGTTCAGGTGATTATGTGATCGTTACTTAATGGAACTTATGCATTCAAGAAAAGAGAGTTTCTCCCAAACCAATGTGCATTTTTATTGATGTGCAATATTGTAAATTCGGTATTTTATTTGGGGATTGTGGAGTGTTGATGACCAAGTGTTTCAGATGCCAGTCCGCGCCATGTTCAATGCCAGCTCTGTGGATCTGGAAAGCTGTTGAACCCACCTAGCATTGAATTTCTTCCATTGTGGTCTTCCTAATCTCCTTCCCCCCAAGTATCTTCCCTCCCAGTTTCCCCACGCCACAAGAATGTCTCTCATGCCTAAGAATCCTGGGTTGGCACCCAGATTTCTTAGTATTTTACTGACTTTCTCTGGTGTGGGGTACTAACAAAGCCACATAGTGGGAGACTTGCAAGCTAGCGTTCTGTACTTCAGCTGAAATATTCCATTAGCTCATGGCTCTGGGCTCCAGAAAGAAGTCATTTCCCAACTTTAGTAATTTGAAATGCTAGATATCCCATTTCCTTACAGCGGGGCCGTCTCGCAGATAAGCACTGCCAGACCCTGAAGCACAGCTTGAGTAAAACCTGTCAAGTGAAGAAAATTGAGCAACTCCTCCTGCTTGCTCCTGGCCACGTAGTGCTGGCCCCGTGAAGTTTATCTTTGTCTCTAAACCTCCATTTTCAGAAGCATTTTACCACCTTTGTCCTAACGGTAAAATGCAATTAGGGTACCAATGGCTCAGGTTTTCTTTTCATACATACTTTTCTTCTGTTACTAGTGGAAAGCACTGTTCTTTAAAGAAATTCAAAATCACTTCCAAGCCACTTGAATTCACGTTATTTCACTCCAGAATGAGCACTCGAGGACAACGAACAAGCACTTAGGCTGCAACACGCCTCCTGGGAGAACCACACACCTCGTCCAAAGCTATTATCCTGCTGCTGTGGGCAGGTCTGGACTCACCGAGCCTTTCTTCACTCGAGTACCTCAACCCTGGCACAGTGTCTTGCTCAGGCCGTAAGGTAAGGACAGGCTTTCTTTCTTTCTTTCTTTTTTTTTTAAATTTTAAATTTTTTTATTTTAGATTATTCAGTACATAAGGACAGGCTTTCTTTGGAAGGTCTGTTTTCCTCACAAGAATCTTGGTTGGTAAGAATTTCTCAGTAAACCGAAGGAGGCAGCTTTATAGGCAGGATATATAAAGTTTTGTTTTATTTATTTTTTTTAAGAAAAAAAGTTTTCAGTGCCTGCCTGAGACAGGGCACGAAAAGCAATCTGATATTTGGAAACATCAGAACACATCATTTCTTTGGGGGGCAGTTTGTCACTTTGCTTCACTGCCTCACTCCCTCAGTGTCAATTAATAAAAGGGTCAATTCCAGGATCTCGCTATTCTGAGACCATCTAAGCCTGGTAAAGGAGACCAAGTCGATACCTCTCCCTACCATACATTTTGTTGTCCAGATGTGACCTTTGTCCCAATTCCAAAAGTGACAGTGACCACTGGCAGGGATGTGGAGTACCAGTTTGTCTTTTGGTCTTCGGCGTAGCTTTGAATCAAGTTTCCAACTAGGCAACAATTAAAACCAGAAAGAAATGGAGGAGGAGAGGTGTCTAAGCAACTAAGTCTTCCCTGGCAGAGAAGAGGAGGCCGTGAGAAGTGAACAACAGGTTTATTTGCATACACACAGGGGAAGAGTTAGCATCGCTGGGTGGGCCTATGAGGGGTAAGGCTTCAGCAGAGGAAGGCACCTTGACAAACAAGGGGCTCCCGGCTCAGTAAATCAAGCACAGTAGCAGCCTTCGTTTGCCCCTTGCCAACTACTCATTTAACTCATTTACCCGCTGCCCTAGAGACACAGGAATCACAAAACCAGGCGGAAAATAACGTGAAGACGAACGGTTTTTTAGGTCTGGACCAGCCACTTAAAATTTTAGGTTACAGGATGCAGAAAGAAACATAAGAGGCACTTCTGAGCAGCTCTCAATTTAATCAGTGCCACTGTCCTGCTAGTAAAAATACCTATCACACAAGAATCCGGGGATTAAATGTGCCTCCAAAGTCGGAACATCAATTCTACCTACAAGGGGTTAGCAACGGGACCCTGGAAGTGGTTCCTGCTAGGTTTCCAGGACCACGACCACAGACAGATTTCTGGAAATGAGAGTGGAGTGGCTACAGAGACAAGCGTTTCTCGGCCTGCTCCTGTGGGGCCTATTTCCTGGCATGCTGAATCTGGGGTGCTGGGAAGAGTCTCTCCCAAGGATTAAAGGCATCCTTATTAAAAAATTATCTTTCTTGAATACTAAAGTTGAACCAGAATGAACCTTGACTTCTGAGTATCCAAATGAGATTAAGGCTTTTAACACGAAAAGACCGAGTTCTGTATTTGGGAGCAGTAACTGCTAAGTGACTAGTTCACAAGAGAACTTGAACTATTTCTTTATTCTCCAGGCATATATGCGGATTATCCTCAGATAAATCAGGAAAGGATACCCACTGATTAATTAAAACAGAAAGATTGGGTATGCTGACTAGGAAGGGGAAGAGAAACACACACTGAATGATTGTATTTTTTTGTTTTTTTGTATATAAAGGATTAAAAAATTCCAATTTAATAAATTTTGGAAAAGCAAATGTAAAATGACTTGGGCTTATAAAACCAGAATTTACAATAATCTGTGAATAGTCAAAAACAAATCATAAAACCATTTGATTACAAATCCAAATAATTCTAATGGTTACAGAATCACTTTTCCCACTTCCCCAGTGAGATTACAGGTGTTAAATTGTAAGCATCCCCACTGCTACTCACACTCCTTCATCTCCTTCTCCTAAGGCAGTGTTTTCACACCCAAGTCACATCACACATACCGGCACATCTTTCCTTTCCCAAAGCTTAGCAAAATGGTATCTCCCTTTGGCTCAGGTCAACAACCCTCTTTCAGAAATCACCTCTCTTCTCTCAGTGCCTAAGCCCATCCAAGTCTTCATTCTCCACAGGTTGTCTTCCCCTGGCCCCAGTTCCAGCAGGACAGGCCCTCTCTGAAAGGATCAGTGAGGCCACACCAGTCACACCATGGGTCCTCCCTACGCCAGTGCCGGCGGGCTGCCAGCTGGGCTCCCAACTGTCTAGCATCTTTGTGCCCAAGAATGTCACAGTGCTCTCCTCTCTCTCTCCCTCACTTCTTGCCAGTATTCTGCCTTTTCATGACATCTATGACAAGGTATCTGGTCATTCCTGGTTCTTCCTGTCCTGCACAACCCTCCGCTGACAACCAAGTGACTAACTATCATTGCAATGCTGCGAATCTCCTGGCCTTTCTCCCCTCGCAATCTTTTATCTACCTCCATGAAACGAAGTCTCTTCTAGGAGCCAGGAGTCTTACACCAGTGACCCCTCTTTCCACATGCTCTGCCTCCTGACAGACCTACTCAGTAAGGAAGGATCTGTTACTTCAAGACGCCCACTGCTCTGCAAGATCTGGTCAGAACACCACAGCCTCTGTCAACTGCAAGCTTGAGGGAAGATGCCAGGACCGTCAATTCTCACCACTCATGTGGGGTTGAATTAAATTAATATAGTACCATACTCTGCTCTTTACTATACCTCTTAACACACATATAACATTCCCTTTAGTAGTTTGAGCACAAAGCTCTTGAGAGCTGTCTTTCCCCCTTCTTTCGATATGCTTAGACACCACCACATGTCGCCACGGAAGCACCTGCAGGCCTTCTGGGTGCCTCTTAGAACTAAGTATCTAACTGGTTAAAGTGTTACCCACAACTAGTTACATTTTATGGCCTCCGTACAGTACGTTTTGCAGCGTTGCTCAATTTGCAATCAGTGAAACTTATCAAGGATCTATGTTCTCTTGAATCGATCTTAAGTACTAACCTCTCATCAGCATTAAAAATGCTCCACTTTTAGTCTGTCTACGTTAAATGCTAATGTAGAAGTACTACTGGGAGAAAACATGGAAGATTTCTTTAAGAAAGGAACCATGCTTTCCTTTCCCGCTCAGCCAATGGGCTGAAGGCCTGTCTCTGGTCTCCTCTCCAGTCTTTCAGCCTAGACCCACTACTCACTGGCGGCACCACTGGATTTCGCCGGCACTCGTCGTTATGGCCAGAACAGTGAAGACCAGACACCTACGGCACGTAAACAAGGTGAGATGGCAAACGACATGGGTCCGCGGACCCTTCTCTGATGGAGGATGAAGGAGAGGTCTGAAACAGCGAGCTCACGCGTGCTGGTGCGCACGCACAAGAACGAGTCCCACGTCTCAACAAGGGTTTACTTTAACAGAATCTGCGCGGGCGCCTATGCTTACGTTTGACTAGAAAGGAGTCACTTGGATTTTTCCCTTTCTTAACACAGCACAAGCCAATGGCCAACTAAACATCAGACCCATTGTTAAATAGAAGGGAGCAGCATCAGACACAAAATTCAGGCCCTGGTTTTATGTGCCTTTAATACTTTTTTTTTTCCTTTCCTCTGTGTTCACTAAACAGGATTAAAAATTTTTTGTAAAGCTCCTTTTTGTAGCTTTTTTTTTCCTTTGTATTTATCATGTTTTTAATTTCTTCTCTGAGGACGAATTCTCTGAATCTGTATCTTCCAATTCAACTCGGTGCCTTTTGAGGCCACTATGGCCACGAACAGCCCTGCTGCTGTCCACGCCTGGGGGGTCAGCGGGGTCCTCTCTTGTTCCAGCACTGGGGGTCTCGCAGGCCATTTCGGACCCACAACAATCTTTGTGTAGGAGTGTCCCCGTCAGGGACAAGTTATGGTCAGTGTCTGAACATCCTGGGGAAGAGCAGGCCACGGCTTCCAGCTCCCCGAAGTTCTGTCCATTGTTGTGGAGGTGAGGGGGGCGGGGGTGTAAGCGTCCATTGTTGTGGTTAGCACAGACGGTTTCGAGGCTCCTCTCTTCACTGTCATCAGCCTGGGTCCTGGGACAGTTGCCAGTCTCACTGTTGAAAGTGGAGCCAGATGCCTTGGGGACAGGAGAAGAGGGTGGCTCCTCAGCCCGGCTGCTCAGGGCCTTGCTCAGGGCCTTTCCATTGAGCTTCTTGGTTTCATAAGAGTGTTCTATAGAGCCACCATTGTTAGTGTCCTGAGAGGTGTCCTCTGATGCCTCTGCCCAAGAGTGGCAGCTGTGCTCATGGCCTGGGGCAACGCTGGGATTTCTAGAAGTCTCTTCTTTTAAAGCATCCTTGTTCTGGCCTTCAGGGGGTAGGTCCTGGTTCCTCTGGGCCATGGTGGTGTTTAGACAGGCTTCCTTACTGGAAGAAGGGGCTGGGTTGTCCTTATGGCTGGTTCCTGCTCTCCCTTCATCTGTTTCCCCAGATACCAGGGAGCTCTCTCCATCTTTGTTTGAGTAGGAGATGTAGGAATAGCGGAGCCACTTGTAAGCTTTATAAATCTTCCGCTCAACTGACTCTATGTCCGAAGTTGGTGATGCCCGGCTTGGCTGAATCTCCAGAGCAGAAGTGCTCCGCTCAGGGGAGGACGTGGGGGAGGAAGAGAGGTCATCCACTTTAATCTGGGGATAATCATAGTTGTCTTCGCCAATGTAGGTGTTGGAGGGCTTGGGCGGGGCGCTGGGCCTCTCTTCTCGGGGTGTCTTTTGTCGGCGGCGCATGGCATTCCGCTGCCGGGTGGATGCTCGGCGTTCATTCAGTTCCTCCTCGTCCTCAGAGCTGCTGGAGCTGCTAGAGCTACTGGACTCATCTTCGGGGCTGGGAGACCGGGGACGGGGAAAGAGATCCGTGTCCAGTTCAACTTCACAGGCATTTTCTTCAGAATCAGACTCATTGGAAAGCGCCAGGAGGCGTTTGTCCTGGTAGCGCCGTAGAGCTGACAGGCGCTGCTGGCGAGAAGCAGCATCCTCGCACACGGGGGGTGGCGGAGTCGCCGCCACTGTGTTGGCGGTGGTGACCCGCAGGGGCCCTAGGTGGAAGGCGCTGTCGGCAGACTCATCCACGGTAGGAGGAGGGGAGCGGGGCAGTGAGGCCGAGGACTCGGAGTCGGTGTAACCCGAGCGCTCGCTGACCCCTGCGTGCAGCTGGAGGATGGTGCTCTCACTCAGGTCGCTGTCCGAGTCAGAGCTCC
Organism: Trachops cirrhosus; assembly: GCA_028533065.1. Lineage (NCBI taxonomy): Eukaryota > Metazoa > Chordata > Mammalia > Chiroptera > Phyllostomidae > Trachops > Trachops cirrhosus. The sequence goes on from CM052538.1 coordinate 171,453,421, forward strand.
AGCCCTCGATCTCACGGCGCACCAGGGAGTCAAAGAAGGCCATCATCCGGGGGTCCTCCTGTACAGACTGGTTGGCGTAGTCATGCGACAGGCCACTCCCACTGTTCAGCACAAGGCTGATGTACTCTTCATGGGTGTAGAGGCAGCGGGAATCATCCTCAATCCGACCGTCCAGGTCTCCGGTACATCCTGGCTGCTTGTAGGGGCTCCAGATCTGCACAGAAGGTGAAAACAAAACCAACAGAGCTGAATGGAAAGTACTATAAAGCTGGTGATGATAAAGAGCACCAAGGCCGAGCTTCTCCAGGCCCTTCCTGTCATTTAGCCAGGACTTGCCAACCAACTTTAAAAATACATTCTTTATCAGACTGGATTGTGTTGGGCACATATGAAAACCAAGGCTTCTAAAGCCAGATGTGGGAAAAAAAACATGGTCTGGGACATAGCATTAATCAGGAGACCTAAGTCCTGTCTCTAGACTCAGGACAATTACACACCTTCTACCCCACAATCCGCCCACCCTTTTAACTTCCTCTATTAGTAGTATGAGGATTACAGTGAACCCCTTCATAATCTCAGAGGAGAGAGGAGGATTTAACGATTGATCAACGTGTTCAAAACTCAGAAGACTGAAGCTGTGCAGAGAGGCACCACTTTGCTGAAGTAAAAACAGACCCAGCAGTCAGTCCTCTGCAACAGTTAATATTTCAGCCTGTAACTCCACTTCTCTCCAACTGCAAGATTTCTATTTTTAACTAATGGGAATTGCTCACTGGAGCTTGATGAGAATAGCCAACTGCCTACACTGCAGTTCCCTCTTGGACATGCAGGCATCAGTTTCCCAGGAAACTGGGTTCTCTTAACCAGGGAGCTGCTGGCTCGCTCTCCAGCTCCTCTATCTCCACAGGAAGAGGTAGGACCTCCCTCCCCAAGGCCCCAGCTCCATCCTTTAACATCCCTCCACTCCATGGTCAGACACATGGGCTCACAGCCAAAATGTGGCTGAACTAGGATTCAAACTCAGGTCTGTCTGAAGCCAAGGCCCAACTTTACCAGTTGAATAAATTATACAAAAACCAAGAACAAGGTAATTAAGCTGTCACCGCAAATGAATATGATTAGCTTCACCTGACTGCCAGACTGGTGCACAGAGCAGCACAAAGAAGGTTGGTTATAATCAGCCGGTAGCCATGGCAACTGAGATGAAATTCCAGGGGATTTTCTTGGCTGACAGGCTGGTGTCTATCTTTAGATGGCACCCAACCCAGAAAGCAGTGCTCCTCATTCCCTACCCTCTATCAAGACAATGGCTTCATTTCCCCAAAGCTAGCCAAGGACAAATTCACTTCCACGAATTCACTGAAGCCTGCTAACTCCATGCTTGACTTCAACTCCCGAGTGGCAGCACCTCTTTGGAGGATCCCAGTTCAAGAGGGGCTGAAGAAACCTTCTGGGTTAGCTCTCTACCAATGCCCAGCTCAGACCATTCTTGCTTCAACTTTGTGTGCTGCCCACAACTCCTCAGATGGTCTCCCTTCTCCAACTTCATCATCTCACCCAGGGCAGTTTTAATGCAGTGTTTCTCAAACTTTGGAGTGCACGAGAATCACCCGAAGAATAATTATAATGCTGACTCCTGGGCCCTACCCACCCTTAGGGATTCTGATTCTAAATCATGGGTAGGTATCAGGGTTCTGCATTTTTAAAAAAATATATTTTATTGATTATGCTATTATAGTTGTCAATGCAGAACCCTGAAATGGGACCAGCACTCAAGGAATGACTAAGTGGGGAGACCAACCTTTAAGAAACACTGGAATACAGTTAGCAGAAAATAAGTAGCTGAAAATAATGGATTTGCCTAAGGAGATTCTCAAATTCTTTGTGAGATTCAATGTTTGAGAAACACTTTTTAAAAAATTTTTACATATTTTCTAGAGAGAGGGAAACGTTGATGTGTGAGAGAAACACCTCTCAGTTGCCTCTCGCTGCCCCCAACCAGGGACCTGGCCCACAACCCAGGCAGGTGCCCTGACTGGGAACTGAACTCTCCCTTCACAGGCCGGTGCTCAATCCACTGAGCCACACCATCCAGGGCTGTTTGAGGAACATTTAAACATGGCCTTCGGCAACAAGCTCAAGCTATAAATGACCATCTCTGAGAGCAGATGTCCAAAAGAAGAGAAGTTCAGTGGCCTAGAAAGGAAAATGAGGGGTCCTAAAGGCAAAGTCCTCAGGATGTTTTGTAGTCTTAGTCTATAGTCTGGGTCAAATCTCTCACTTCCCCAGTTTAAAAATGGTAAAATGTTACTAACCATGTAGGCTAACACGAAGCTAAATCTACATGTACTTCACAGTAACTCAGAATTTGTTAACCCAAGTACAAAACAGTAATGGCAAGATGCTGGTCTAACCGTCCAACAAGCTAGTTTCTAGGTTCCCATCTACTGCTCAGGGCCCTCCGACTTCAGGAATGAAAACCACAGCACTGAAAGCCAGCTTTTGTTCTGACTCTGGGATATATTAAGCTGAGGTCGACTTTCATTCCTGAAGCTGGGCGTCATGGAACAAAATGCTGGATCAGGAGGCAGGAGACTTGAGCATGGGTTCCCACTCAGCTCCTAGTTAGCTAGTGACCTTGGGTGAAGCTCAGCTCCCTCATCTCAGCAGTGAATAAATGAGTGTTATCCACCCCTAAGGTTCAGAGCAAAACAAAACGCCATTATAGACAGCCAGTCTTCTGGCCAAAGAGCCTTGCAGCACAAAGCTGTGGGAGCAGGTAGAACAGAAAGAAACTCCAGTCCCACTACTTCACATGGCCCTGGGAAAATAACTTCACTCTCGAAAGTCTCTTTTCTCATCTGTAGACATGAGAATCATTTCCACAGTCCATACCAAAGCACCAATAAATGTGGAGCTTCTCTTTCATTTAGCAGCTGAATACCTCAACTAGGAGGTTTTAGACTCATCCTCAAAGAGACTTTTGAACATCAGAAGGACCGATGGTCCCTGTTATGTCAGTTCTCCCTCATCCATAAAATAACAATTTCAAGCATTTGTGAAATTGTTTTTTTAAAAGATTTTATTTATTATCTTTAGAGAGAAAAGAAGGGAGGGCAAAAGAGAGGGAGAGAAACATCGATGTATATGTGAGAGATACGTTCATCAGTCACCTCTTGCACACCCCCAACTGAGGACCTGGCCTGCAACCCAGGCATGTGTCCTGACTGTGAATCAAACAGGTGACCTTTTGGTCACAGGCCTGAGTTCAATACACTGAAACACATCAGCCAGGGCAAACTGTTGATTTCTTTACAGGGAAAATTAACAACTCAGAAGTGAAGCAATCAAAATACAACTTCCTGTTATATGTTAAATGTACCAATTGCTAGACACGCCTCCCCATAGGGCAAGGTTCATAAGAAAAGAAGAGGGATGAGCAGCTCTCTCTCCAAGCCCAGTGAAAAAGATGCAGCTCAATTCTTATTCAAACATCATCAGAATGGAAAGCAATTAGGTAATAAGTGTTCTGATCTACACAGGTAACCATGACATGCTTGCGGCAGCAGCTCTAAGGCCATCTCTTTGGACTATTGTAGAGTTGGCCAAAAAGTTCAGCTGTTTTTTTCCGTAAGACGGCTCTAAGATGCACTTAGTTGTCTATAATTTCGTTTGAAACAGTCTTATTAGATTGTACTGTAACAGGTGTCTTATCGGCATGCATTTTAAATAAACTTATCAAAATTGGTGAATTTTTGTATAGCCATTTTAATACTGAAGATGGAAGGAAATAAGTGACATTTTTGACATATTTCGCTTTCTTATTTCAAGAAAGGTAAAAATGTAACTGAAACGCAAAAAAAAAATTTGTGCAGTGTATGGAGAAGGTGCTGTGACTGATTAATCGTGTCAAAAGGGGTTTGCAGAGCTTAGTGCTAGAGATTTCTTGCTGGACGATGCTCCACAGTTGGGTAGACCAACTGAAGTTGGTAACGATCGAATCGAGACATGGATTGAGAACAGTCAATGTTCTACCACGCGGGATATAGCCGACATACTCAAAATATCCAAATCAAGAAAGTTATGGGTAAAAATGAAAAATGTGTCTTTTATTTTACAGAAAAATCTAAACAGACATTATGGCCAACTCAATACTAAACTTAGAAATATGTTCACCTACCAGGAAAAACTACGCAAATAAGGATCTAAAATGCTACTCAAGGGTTCTCTACATTCTGCCATCTGGCTTCCGAGACGGTCCGGACCCACCTCTGGCCTACCTTCCCAGCCTTATTTCCTAGCCACCCCTCTTCTTGTGCTATTCACTCTGGCCGAACACGATCATTTTGGCCTAAACAGGTCCCACACTTTGCTGCTTCTGAGCATTTATTCATAAGCACAATGCTTGGGACACAGTAGATAATCAGTAAGTATTTGCTGATTCAATGAAGTAATCATCCATTCATTCCATTTAGAATGTTCTTCCAATGTTACTCCTCTCCTTTCTTTTGAAGTCTTCATTCTGCAAAGTCTACTTCAAATATTCCATACACTGAGATTATCCCAGATGGGAAAAAAACTTTTCTCTTCTCACAGCACTTTTTAAATGTCCCTAGTATACCTACTGCATTTTCCTTTACCTTTATTTCTTGTCTCTCCTACCAGGTCATCAATTCCTGGGAAGACCTGCATTACCTTTCTTTGCCTTTGTGGTCCCCATAGGGCCTAGCACAAATAACATGCAGTAGTTACATTACACATATGGGGTGACTAAATATTGGTCTTTGAGAAAAAAATGTCAGCATTTGCCCCATCTTGCCTCTACTTATGTTTAACTACAAACTGAACCCTGTTTGGTAAGTGCGAGTATTCGAGAGTATAGAAAACCGGTTATGGGTGAGAAAGGCCAGCCCTGACAGCTGGGCCCTTCAACTCTGGGCAAGAAAGGCAGCAGTAAAGGACAGGACAGGGAGACACGGTGGGGTGAAGTGGAGAGAGAGGCACTGTGAGAAAAGCAGGTGTCAGGCTAGACTAGACTAGAACATGGTGGGTTGACGCTCTCTGAGCCATGATCCTCTCAGAAATAGCAAGTAGGAAAGTGACACTTATTAAAAGTCAGAAACTGAAAGGCATAGGTAATTCACAGGCTCTCTTCCAGTTTGCAAGTCATGGTTAGCATACTCACTTGACAGGTGGGAGACAGATTCAAAGAGCTGCCTGAGGGTACCAGCTGTACTGACTTAAGGTTTCAAATGACTAAACTCGCCTTCTAGTGAGATAGGATTCAACCCTACTAGAACCTGGAAGCACTGAGCTCTATGGTTCAGTTTTATAAACTCACAGTGAAAACACTTTCTTCTCTTTCTCCTCTGAGAACTTGGCTAGTTTCCAAACTATGACCTTTAGGGTAAAGACTCCAGGTGACTAAATAGTAACTGGGGAGACTCAGCACGAAGCATCCCAGAGCGCAGAATCAAGTAGGAATCTTTCTTCTAAAGGAGATGCCCAAGCAGAGCTCTCTGAGAAAGAGAATGACATCAACAGACCTGGAAAGGACACGTTACCATGCCAACCCCAAAGTCACAGGCCAAAGGAGAAGGGAAAGCAATGCAAGGGACAAAGCCAATTCACTGACTGCCCAAGTAAAGGAGTACTGAGATGATCCAATCCAGCAGGAACATCAGGCTGCCTGCTTGCTGCCTTCCAATTAGTGTGGTGAGAGTGACAAGACCCTGGGAAGCTAGGGTTCTACCCTAGCTTTACCTCTAATTAGCTGTG
>CM052538.1:171459698-171513974 GCA_028533065.1 Trachops cirrhosus
AGAGCAAAAGAAAATGAAAACTACCATATCATCACAAACCAATTTTTACTTTCTCCCTGAATCTCCCTCAGGTTTTCAAAGCCATTGGGCGGGGGGGGGGTGGGGGGGGGGTGGGATTTTAACTTTTGAGGGGGAATATCATCTATCCTAACTTAAAAGTCAAGTTATCCCAGGGTCTTCAAATAATTCATCACCTTCCCCAAACCCAAACCCTCATTTTCACATGTAGAAAAGGGTGACTAGCAACCAAAATGTGAGTGATGGGCAGTGAACCACCCTTCTGGGGTCTCTTGGTTTCAGGCTCTAAAAATATCCCTTGGCAGGGTTAAGTTCATTCAGTCATTGTGCAACTGAGGTAAGTGGTTAGCCTCAATGCCAACCACATGCAGTTATTTTTGATATGTCCTGAGACAATTTAGCTATGATTCTGACAGTCACTTAGTTGCCTCTGTGTCGTATTAGTACAACAATTAATGCAAAGGGTACACTGAGTAATCGAGGGGATGGTGGCTTCTTAACCTCCAGATGAAAGTTTAAAAAGCAGAACTTATCAGACTCGAGATCAAAGGCCACCGGAAGTGCAGCAGCATACAGGTGTCTGGTTTCAAAGCCTGCCGACTGTTTTAGAAATGGTCCTGAGACACAGAGGAGGAGGAGGAGGGGATATGAAAACAGAGCAGGAAGTGATCTGAACATACTGGCCCTGTGGTGATGCGGCCGTGAGTAAAGAGGCTGCAAGAGGGTGCTCCCCAGGCCCGGCTATCGCTAGGGCTTCAAGGACAGGAAGGGAAGCCACTCTGTTCAAGCTGCACTGAAGTTTTTGCCTGGGTTTGTCACGTGCCCATGACAAACCTCTTCTGACCACCAGGAAGTTATCTTCCACCACTCAGCAGAAACAATTGCTGTTTTACACTGATGCTTTTTCAAAACCCAGTTCTTTAGAAAAACCTGTGAGTATCTTGTGAATTAATACTAGCCAATATATTGGAATAACTGACAATACATTTTTTATTTTTTTTTAAGAAAAGGTCCTGAAAGGAGGGGTTTCAATCATTCTTTTTTAACATCAATTTTTCAATATTTTGTAATATGTCAAAATAATTTGAGAATTTTGATGGAAAATTAGTATGGTTAGATATGAAATCCTACATATATTATTTTGGTTTCTTTCAACAGTGAACTGTAATAATTTCTCTAAAAGGACAGAAGGGGAAGGCGCCTCACCTTGATAATCTTCTCTACACCAGAAGAGCAGATCATGTAGGTGTGGGGGTTGAATCGAACCTGGTTGACGATAGACCGATGCCCTTTCAGCACCATGAAGGCTCCGTTGACCACCCTCCCGATGCCACCTGGGAACACAGAAGAAAACGAAAATCAGATAATTAAACCACTAAAAAGCTTTTAGGTTCCAGTAATGGCGGGCAAACAGCTCTGAACGGGAGTCAAGATTTTTTATTAACTATACCACCAACAGAAAGCTTAATCTTACAGATAAAGTTGCTATGGAAAGAGGGGAGGTGAAACATCTCTCAGCATATGTGCTCTTACCAAGAGCCTTTATTTAGCCTTTAACCATTGCCCACGCCCACCCACTGTAATTCCATTGTCAATGAAGCTACAGCCACTTAAAACATTTCCCAAGATTTTGATACCAAGATAGAATCCAAGTGTTACCTTAGAAAATGCCAGTCATGAGCAAAAATGAGACTGATCTGCTTGGGAACAGTTTGGTAGCTGAGCCAGGGACAAGCTGAACCAGAGCATATAATTACTTACATGCACAAAAACATCTCTAGTCCATTTGCCCTCAATTTCTATAATGCAGATAGCAAACAAAACGGCAAATATATAAAAATCCCTGGGAAAATTATGAACAATCTTTCTTTCCTCTTTTATTTAAAAACTCTGGTAGCAGAGAAGAACTAAGGATAAAGGGAGGAGACTTGGGTCACTTTTATAATAAGCAGAGCCCAAATATTGAGAATCTGAATTAGAGAGCGTGGGCCTTAAAGACACCATGTGTGGATTAAAATCAAAAGACCACTGATAGAAAGCTGTATTTTAAACACCAATCTTGTAGGCTTTCTTCTTCAATGACTGAGAAAAGTACCAGAGGCCTGGAACGTGCAACACAGATGAAGATGTCATCCTTCACGAACTCACGAAATCTCAAAGGTCCAGCCTCACTGGTAAGGGCATCACAGCCACACGGAACACATGCACTCAAGTTCTGACCAAGGCTGCTTCTGAGCCGCCCAACAACAGCTCCATACACGTGTGCCAACCCGTGACCCTGGCGAACTGGCAAATACGATGCATTCGGACCCAAACAAATTGTGCTCACTTATTTAAGCAATGAATATCTTCTCAGTCCCTACAGGAGCACGGCACTACTAGGGCAAAGTATGGTGTGGGCTCCACATGCTACACCTTATTCAGATGTTCATTCCAAACACTTGTCATCTCAGTGTTTGGAAGGAACATGACCAGAACAAACACCCCTTCTCCAGATATAATCTGGCTCTGAGGAAGGTGTCGTCTGCTTTAGGCAACCCGACACAACTCCTCTTTTGCCTCACTGAAGATACCCCTCTTTACTGTCATGTAAATATTTTTAAAAATCTAATAGCAAGGTTTCAGACTGTACTGACCTGTTTCTTGGCAGTGCCAACTTAGCTAATACTAGGTGTTTACTCTACTTGGTGGGTGATAAAAATGTCCTTTGCCAATCACCCCCTCTCATATTTGACATGACTAATACTTGAATTAACCAAGATGGAAAATACATTTAAAGCTATTCATGTCTCAGTCCAACATCAAGTTTGCTGATAAGCTATAAAGGAAATGACAGTGACCAAGACATAGAACTGGTTTGTTTTTAATGAAGAAGAACAGAATCAGGAAAGGTGAAGCACGGAGGTAGGATGACACAATAGGATCCCCTAGGCAGGCTGAGTACCCTGCATTCCTGGGCTGGAGTGGGAGGGGGGAAAGGTAACCCGAGTCCACTCAAAATAAAAGGGTTCCATGGGAATGTAAAACAGTTGTTTCAATACAGGGATCTCACCACCCCCATGTAGTATCTTCAAGTCCATTTTTGTTCTATACGAGGTTGATTCAGCAAATAGTATTCCTGCTCATGGACTCTTCTGAATTCTACATTTTCTAACATCATACTCCTATCTATACCCCCTTTGGGGTGGTCACTAACAAAGAAACTTTGGGTTAAACCTAGTACAATCTCCTGTTTAATCCTATTCCCTCCAAGAAAAGGAATCTAAGTGACTCAGAGAATTTAAGCGCCCTCTTCCATGTCATATAGCTAGTAAATGGCAGAGCCAGGACTTGAACCAGAGTCTGTTTGGCTATAATGTCTAATATCCTTTCCACTACATTGATAGCCTAAGAAGTGAAAGGATTTGAATAGGAATGGAGTCAGAAGTTCATAACTGGTTTCTAAACCTTTCTGGCATAACTGATTTCTCAATCTTTATCATACAGGTTGGTTTTCTGTAAGTCCTCAATTCAAATGAGTGCAGGGGCAGATGCCATTCAAACATATCTTGAGTGCAAGCTCTATATCACCATAGGACATTTCATTGCACTAACAACACTGAACGGACCATGAGAGTAGAACTGAATGTCTTGCGTACCTAGAACCTGGGGCCACAAATGCCTACACTAAGGCAGGTGCTCAGTAAGCACTTGAATGGATAGTGTTTCAGGGACGGCAATTCTAGGATAAGTACCTATGAAGGAAGACACATAGAGGGTCTTATGTCTTAAAGAATCAGTTACAATACAACTCAAGTTTATCAGCCAAACCAATCTTTCTGTCAATGGTTACCTGGAATACAATTACAGTAATTTTCAGATCTCAAGAATAGTTAAAGGGTATCAATGCTTGAAAATTCCAGACCATGGAAAAACTGGTTCTGTTTCTATTGCTCTTTCATGCACTGTGACCTTATTTCCTTTCTCTTCTTGGTAGCAACTTTAATATAAGGTCTTTTCTCCTTTTTCCCACCCAAACTGGTAACTAGGAAATCTGAAAAAGAGGAGGAAGCGAACAGACCCAAGAGACTGAACATGTAAACAGGCACAGGAAGAATTACTGCTTCATTTGTTGAAGGTAACCAAGGCTATATACACAAATCACAGCAATGAAAGGGCTTCAGAGAAGTTCTCTATAGTTCCTTTCCTGGATTCCAGGTTTCAACTGATTGAATACAGCTGCTGCTATACAGTTTAGACACAACGACTTTTAAAGAATGAACTTTTATCAGTCCTGGAGGTTTGAGTAATCAGATAGACAGATTTCCTTATTCTGAAATGGCTAAAGGCAAAATGCCAGTACCAGTAAGAACTCGGGGCCTACTCTCCTCCATTACTTAGCCAGACCCTGACCACCAGCAGAAGGATCAAGCTGGAAGAAGTTAGGCAGGGGTTACTTCTTCCCAAAACCAAATAACCTGTATACTCGCTTGAGGATCATCTCTAAGACTGTAGGCCAGGGGCCTGGTGAGGATCAACCTCACCCCATGGTTTACCGAATGAAGTCATGACCTAATCACTAATAATGAGTACCAACAGCACGCATCCAGGGTAAAGGACCTTATTCATCCTTGCGCTATCATTTATTTATACAGTTCTGTACAAACCAATGGTCATTGCTCTGGGCCACCTGTTTGCCTGGCTAAGTCAAACATGTCAGCACTACTTTGCAGGTTTCTTTAATAAGTTAAGGCCAAAGTTTCCTTATCTCCACCTTTCCTTTGGTTCAGAAGGGATGCTAGGGAGGTGGGGAAGGCTATAAATCACTTTACCTACTCTACTGCAAAACCTCCAAAATAAAATTTTGAGGCAGTCCAGTAAGATTCCAGCATCAGTGACTGACTCACTCACTACCTTAGGGGGATCCCAGGAAACACAAGGGACTCAGAGGAAACTCCTCGCTTAGAACCCTGAAAAAAAGACCTTTCTAAAAAGCCAAGGACAAATGTCCCCGCAGAGAAGACAAGGGGATAAGTGATAGGTCCTCATTCCCCTTCCCTTCTTTACCTGTGCTCCCCTTTTCACAACATTCAGCCAGAGAGCCGTCCCGTCAGGCCTCTCAGGGGTCAGGACACCACTCTCATTTCTTGCCAACCTGTCACTTCTGTCTTTCTCAATTTAACGTGCTTCAACAAAGTCCTCCACGAATGACTGTTTTCAACTCCCAATTTAAAAGCAACCTGGTCATGATTTCCTGATGCCTTAGTCTAACGGCATCTTATGAATCCTGCTACAAAGTGGTCCTCAATGGCACGTGGGGCTACAGAACAGGACACTGCTCCCCATCTCCCCCAATCTAATCTATCAGGAAATCCTGATGGTTTTACCTTCAGAGCAAATCTAGACTCTAACCCTCACTACCTTGGTTCAAGCCGCCACCACGACACAACTGTGCTACTATGTGACTCTCCTGCTAGTTCTCCTCATTTCTCTCTTCGGCAGCCATGTCCCTGCTGTCTACCCTCATCTCAGTAGCTGGAGTGATGCTGTTAAAATCAGTCAGGTCATGTCACTCCTCAATTCAGCATTCTCTAACGGCTCTCCACTTCACTCACAGTAAGAGCCTGTATGACTGGACACCCCTGTGCCCCACTTACTCTACACTCCAACCCCTACTACTCTCCCCCTCCCTTTCTCTGCTTCAACACATTGATTTCCCTGCTGTTTCTCATACACGCCAGGCCATTTTTACTTTAGAGCCTTTATACTGGCTTTACCTGACATGTTCTTCTCCCAGATTTTAATGGCTAACTAATGTGACCTTTTCAACAAGGCCTATACTGAATATCCTATCTAAAATTGCATTTTCCTGATCACGGCCCCGAATGCCACTTTCTATCCCCCTTATGCTGCTCTACATTTCCTTTTCCATAGTACTTCTAACCTTTTAACATACTATATAATTTATTGTGTTTATTGTTCACTGTCTGTTTTCCACTCTAGAGTGCTTAAGCTCCTTGTTGGCAGGGACTTCTGTTCCGCTGTTGTACCCCAGGACTACAAATAGTGCTCATCATGTAGGTTTTCAATAACTGTTGGGTTGGCCAAAAAGCTTGTCTAGTTTTTTCTTTATGATGGCCCTGGTAGTGCTTTGTTGTCTTTAACTTCATTCAAAACAACTTTGTTAGACTATATGGTGACAGCTGTCATATCAGTGTGCATTTTAAAAAACTTACAAAATTGGTGAATTTTTGTATAGCTATTTTAATATTGAAGATGGAAAATATGAAACATTTTCTGCATATTATGCTTTATTATTATTTCAAAATATTTTACTTATTTACTTTTAGAGAGAGGGGAAGGGAGGTTGAGAAACAGCAATGTGCGAGAGATACATCGATCAGTTGCTTTTCACATACCTCCAACTGGAGAGCTGGCCTACAACCCAAGCACGTGCCCTGACTGGGAATCAAACTGGCAGGCTGGCGCTCAATCCACTCAGCCACACCAGCCAGGGCTATGCTTTATTATTTCAAGAAACATAAAAATGCAACTAAAGTGCAAAAAAAATATTGTGCAGTATATTGGGAAGGTGCTGTGACTGATCAAATGTGTCAAAAATGGTCTGTACAGTTTCTTGGCCCTATTGACATTTTGGCCAAATAACTCTTTGCTGTGGGGCTGCCTTATGCATTGCAAGATGGTTAGCAGCACCCCCGTCCTCTATTCACTGGAAGCCAATAGTGGGAGATAGTCAACATACTCAAAGTATCCGTATTAATAAAGCTATTGGTGAAAATGAAAAATGTGTCTTCTATTTTATGGAAAAACTAAATAGACTTTTTGGCCAACTCAATATTTGGTGAATGGATGAAAAGATGTGAGTGAAACAGACTGAGGAATATAAGCACACAGGAAAAAACCCAGACTCTGTTAGTGGGCTCTTATCCAACATGTGGATTATCTAAGTGTTTCTCTTTCTCTGTCTTTCTGCTATCCATTTTGAATGCCCCTTCCTTCCTCCCTCCCTCCTTTCCTCCTTCCATCCATCCTTTCTCTCCCTCCCTCCCTCCTTCTCTCCCTTCGTTGCTAGCATTTTTACTATAGTGAGAATAGAGAAATAAAGGGGCTAAGATCCTACCTGTGCTTCAAGGTCCTCTGAAATGCTAATTCCATGAAAAGTTTACTGATACCCAAAGTCTTTTTAAGCCCTATCTTTTTTATGGGCCGTGGAACCCATTTTTAAATTTAGAGTACCATACACACATACACTTTTCCCATCCATCTCAAATTGGAAGTTCTTTGAAGGCAAAAAAATGTTTACCTTTCAACTGCCCATATGGCTTTGCAAGTCTTTTAAACAATATTTTATTGTTGTTTTATTACAGTTGTCCCAATTTTTCCCTCTTTGCCCTCCTCCACCCAGTCTATGCCCGGCTCCCACAGTCAGTCCCCACCCTGTTGTCCACGTCCGTGGGTCATTCATACGTGTTCTTTAACTAATCCCTTCCCTTCTTTCCATCATTAACCCCCGCCCCCTCTCCTCAGGCAGCTGTCAGACTGTTCCAGGTCTCCATGCCTCTGATTCTATTGTGCTCGTTAGTTTTTGTTCATTAGGTTTCTCTCAGTAAATAAACAAATGGAAGTAGATGCCCTCATCATTTTCTCTCAACAAGTCTTGAATGAGAAGGCAAAAGCTATTACCTACCAAAACAAGGTTTGGTAAGTGATCTTCAGGCAATTTACTTCATTCCTAACTCCACTGGCAGAACTAAGAATCTACTGCTTTAAGAGTCAAGGGACTAGTGGCTACTTCCAGTCAAGATGGCGGCATAGGCAGCCATGGCTCGCCACGTCTCACAACCACATCAAAATTACAGCTAAAATATAGAACAACCATCAGAAATAGAGTTGAATGGAAGTCTGACAACCACGGGTTTAGAGAAACCACTACTATCCAGATTGGTATGAGGGGGCACAGATATGGAATGGGCTGGTCCCTCACCTACATGTGGTGACTAAACATTTGGGAGGGATATCCTGGTAGCAAGGAGTCCCAGCCCCACACCAAGACCACCAGTCCAGGGTTCCAGTGTCAGGAAGATAAGTCCCCACAACTTCTGGCTGCAAAAACCAGTGGGGATTGAATTGGAGAAAGAAATTGCTGAAGCCCCAAGCAGTTCCTCTTAAAGAAACCACACCCAGACTCACCTACTCAGACTCACTTCCTCTGAGCTCTAGCGCTGGGGTAGCAGCTTGAAAGGCACCAGTGGCACACAGGGAGGGACCGAAGTGTCTGGCATTGGGGCAAGTAGAGGCCATTGCCTCTTTGTTAAGCACCATCCCCCCGCCCCCAACAGAGCTGGCAAGCTGGTGTCATATCTGAGACTCCATCAACCTGGCTAACACTGCTGGACCCGTCTTGGAGATCACCAGACACTCTGCCCCACCCAAGCTGCCTTTCCATACGAATGATTTGTCTAGGCTCATGCTTCACATACAGAGGTATCCAACCTGTTGCCTGCATGTGGCCCAGGATGGCTATGAATGCAGCCCAACACAAATCATAAATTTACTTAAAACCTTTTATTTGCCCATCAGTTTTCGTTAGTGTTGCATATTTAATGTCTGGCCCAAGACAACTCTTCTTCTTCCAGTGTGGCCCAGAGATGCCAAAAGGTTAGACACCCACCCCTGCTTCCTAAATCCTCTAAAACAAGCAGCAACTGCCCTCAGTGAGCCCCAGGCCCACACTAGCAGCAGCCAGCCTAGATTCACAGCTTGGCTTCACCTGGGAATCTCCAAGGCCAGCACAAGTAGCAGCCATCTCAAATGGCTTTATATCCCAGGCAGGTGGCCCTGCGCAAAATACAGGTAGGGGCTGACCTTGCCCTGCACCACCCGGGAATCCCAGAACCTTGACACTCAGTGGACAGCTACCAACCATGTTGGAGCACCACCCACAAAGCTGATCCTCCATGGACAGCGGAGGTTGGTGGTCAGTGGTCATAGCCAGTCCTTGCAGCTGACCAGACTGGGTAAATCCCTCCCATTGATCTGCCAATAGCAACCAAGGCTCAACCATAAAAGGAGGGTTTACTCAGTCCACACAAAGGGCGCACCTTGAGTACCCAGTTTGGGTGATAGGGGAGGCTGTGCCACTGGACCCTACAAGACACCTATTTCATTAGGCCACGCTACCAAGACACAGAGGCAAAGCAGCTCTACCTAATACACAGAAACAAACACAGGGAAGCTGCCAAAACAAGGAGACAAAGAAACATGGCCCAAATGAAAGAACAGATTAAAACTTCAAAACAAGAGCTAAGTGAAATGGAGCTAGGCAATCTATCAGACGAAGAGTTCAAAACACTGGTTATGAGGATGCTCAAGGAACTTAGTGAGGACCTCAGCAGCATAAAAAAGACCCAGTCAGAAGTAAAGGATACACTAATTGAAATAAGTAACAATTTGCAGGGAAACGACAGTAGAGTGGATGAAGCCGAGAAACAAATCAGTGATTTGGAACATAAAGAAGCACAAAACAACAATGCAGAACAAAAAAAAGAAAAAAGAATCCAAAGAAATGAGGATAGTATAAACACCCTTGGGACAACTTCAAGAGGTCCAACATTCGCATCACAGGGGAGAACAGAAAGAGTAATAAATTGGAAATCCATCTGAAAAAAATAGTGAAAGAAAACTTCCCTAATTTGGGGAAGGAAATAGACATGCAAGTCCAGAAAGCACAGAGTCCCAAACAAGATGTATGCAATCAGGCCCACTCCAAGACATATCACAATTAAAACGCCAAAGGTGAAAGATAAAGAGAAAATCTTAAAAGCAGCAAGAGAAAAGTACTTAGTTACCTACAGGGGAGTTCCCATAAGATTATCAACTGATTTTGAGAAATTAGCAGTTTCTCAAAAGAAACTGCAGGCTAGAAGGGATTGGCAAGAAATATTCAAAGTCATGAAAAGGAGGGACCTACAGCCAAGATTGCTCTACCCAGCAAAGCTATCATTTAAAATCGAAGGGCAGATAAAAAGCTTCCCAGACAAGAAAAAACTAAAGGAGTTCATCATCATGACCAAACCATTATTATATGAAATATCAAAGGCAGTTACTTAAGAAAAAGAAGATCAAAAGTATTTACAATAAAATGGCAAAAAATACACATCTATCAACAATTGAACCTGAAAAACAAACTAAGCAAACAAGAAGGACAGAGACAGAATCAGGGATACAGAGAGTGCTTTGATGGCTGTCAGAGGGGAGGGAACTGCTGGGGAACGGGTGAAGAGCTGAGGGGATTAAGAAGTAAAACAAGTGTTGGCAAGGTTGTGGAGAAAAGGGAACCCTAGTACACTGTTGGTGGAATGCAGACTGGTGCAACCACTGTGGAAAGCAGTATGGAATTTCCACAAAAAACTAAAAATGGAACTCTGTTTTGATCTAGTGATTCCACTGCTAGGATTATACCCTAAGAATCCTGCAACACTAATTTAAAAGAACCTATGCACCCCTATGTTCATAGCAGCGTTACCTACAATAGCCAAATGCTGGAAACAGCCTCAGTGCCCATCAGCAAAATAATGGATCAAAAAACTATGGTACATTTACCCAACAGAACACTACACAGCAGAAAGAAAGAACTCCCACCCTTTGTGACAGCATGGATGGAACTGGAGAGTATTATGCTAAGTGAAATAAGCCAGGCAGTGAAAGACAAATACCATATGATCTCACCTATAAGTGGAACCTAATCAACAAAACAAACAAATGAGCAAAAAAGAACCGGAAACATGGAAATAAAGAACAAACCGTGACCACAGGTGGGGGGAAAAGGAGGGAAACATGATGTACAAAAGACCCGTGGACAAAGACAATGGGGTGGGGACTGTCTTTGGGAGCAGGGGCTGGACAGGGCAGGGGAGAGCCCTGGGTGGGGGGCAATGCGGACAACTGTAACTGAACAGTAATAAAAAAATAACTTAAAAAAATGAACAATGGTGGGGGGATTGCGTGAGGGAGTGGGTGCTAGGTAGAAGGAGGCAAAGGGGGAAAAATCAGGACAACTGTAATAGCATCATCAGTAAAATATAATTTTAAAAAAAGAGTCAAGGGACTAGCCCTGACCAGTGTGGCTCAGTTGGCTGGGCACTGTCTTACAAAGCAAAAGGCCCGTGGTTCAATTCCTGGTCAGGGCACCTACCCAGGCTGTGTACAAGAGGCAACCAGTCAATGTTTCTCTCCCCTCTTTCTCCCTCCCTTCCCCTCTCTCTGAAAAATAAATAAAATCTTAAAAAAGAAGAAGAGTCAAGGGACTACTCTTTTCCTTGCTATCTCTAAGAGTTGTCTAAACACCCTTTAGCAATTTCAAAAGGCCCAAGGGAACAATCCCAAGGTCTCCCAGTTTGAACCATAAAGAGAAGTACAATCAGGGTACTGACAAGACGGAAGGAGCAGTGGCTATCTCCTGGGGATCACGAACCACTAAGAGTTAAGAAAAGCCAGACAGGATGGCCAGTGCTGTTAGTAAACTCAAAGAGCTCCACAGACAGCAATGCTTAATTGCACAAAAAGTCAATTACGCTAAGTTCTTCTTTCATCATCTGTACTTCACATGTCTTTGCAACCAACTACTTGTACCAATTAAAAACAGTTGTTCTTCTAATTACATGGGGAAAAAGCAGGTGCCCAGGCCTAACTCTCTGAAAGTCAGCACATGTGTAGAACGGGGCTGAAACAGAGCATGCACACACATGCAGGTCCCTGAAAATGCACTTAGAGCTGGTCCCTGCACACTGGCAGTGGGGGTGGATGCAGTGACTTGGCAGTGAAACCGCACATTTTGCCCTCTGTTCAGAGAAACATTTGTCATATAACTTCCCTCCTCTTAAACTACAGAGTGGAGAGTTTTCATACAGGTTTGTATGAAAAACTTTCATACAAAAACAAAATAACTGACCATTCAGAAGGCACCAGAGAAAGACAATGTCTTGGTCTAAGGAGTTTTTCAGAAGAAGTTAAAAGGGAGAAGTTTTCTTAATGAGGAATAACCATCACTGAGTGGCTACTGAGTACCCTCACAATATCCCTAAGAAGGTAGACATTACTATTGATGTTGTTAATATTCTTATTTTACAGATTTAGAAACAGAAGTTTGGCAGAATAATTTCTTCCAAACCCTCCAACAAGAAGATGAATGGATCAGGAATTTTTAAAAAAAGATTTTAGTTATTTATTTTTAGAGAGAGGGGAAGGGAGAGAGAAAGAGAGGGAGAGAACCATTAATAAATATATGGCTGCCTCTCGCGTACCCCACACTGGGGACCTCTCCCGGCCTGCAACCCAGGAATGTGCCCTGACTGGGAATCAAACTAGTGACCCTTTGATTTGCAGGCTGGTACTCAACCACTGAGCCACACCAGCCAGGGTGGATCAGGAATTTAAATCCAGGCCTACCAACTCAATTACAACTCATGGTTCTTTCCATAAATAAGAAAGCCTTTGAGTAGAGGCTCGTCTCAGGGGAAGCAACTCTATCTGTGAAAACCCTAAAGTCCTTTCCAACAAGAATTAGGGGGATGGGAAGGAGAAGGCAATATGAATATTTTCCAGAGACACCTATCTCCACCACACGTTGTCAAATCCATTACTTATATCCTAAGTGACTAGGGAGAAAATGCTTTAGAAATATGGATCTATGGGCACCGGTCTTATTATATACCTAACAATAACAATGTCTTACATTTGAAAGCACACCATTTTAAGAAAGTTTCTAAGACTGTTAAATCATCTCATGATTTGAGGCAGTGGGGGCAGAGGCGATTTTATAGAAGAAACTGAGGCTCAGACAACTGCTGTTAAATAACTTGCCTAGACTGAATCACTGAATCAACTAGTTGGTAGCAGCAATGGACTTGAAACCAGGTATGATTTTAAGCCTAATGCTCCTTCCAATACACTACACTGACTCAATACATCACTGGCGATCTATTTATTTTACTTTCAGAATTATCACATAAAAACAGATGCTCTTCCTACCTACTTCAGAGCTGTGAAACATATTCTGATGGTTTTTTTCTTTGCCACAACAATATTGGCAGTTCTGTTCTTTCCTCTAATTTTTAAAGATATTTTAAAAATATCTTATTTGACATCAACTAAAATAGCAAGCCTAATCTTGCCAGGTAGCAAGTTCTACGATGGGTTTTAGATCTTACTTCTCAAAATGATTTTCTCAGCCCACTAGGAAGCTCAATGAGAATTACTTAGCCAATTCTTTAAGTCAGTACTGTTTATATAATAAATACATCTCATCTCTCTTCTGTTTATATAATAAATAAATTTCATCCTTCTGGAGTGCATGTAGAAAAAAAAAATTCCCCCAGTGATTGTCAGTCTTTCTGAAAAGAAGGGCGGAGAAGAAAAAGACGCCCTTGCTTTTGGCTCACACTTCTCTCCATATAGTTCTCTCAGCATTTGGCATGCACTATGAAGCACACAGCAGGCATTCAATAAATGTTGATTGCTTGTCATCTGATTATGCGATTAAGGCATATAACAGCAAACCAGTTTCCCCGTAGTAGACTGCCTTAGTACCTTCGGTTCAACTGGCATGCCTAGAGAGCAAACTCAGCCTCACTCCATACTGTTTACGCCAAAAAGACAGTAGATTAGATTAGAAATTTCCCGACAGACTTTTCCTCATCTAAGCATTCAAAGGTAGAATCCAAGAACTACATCTAGTCCTCATATGTTATGTTTGGCTTGCTGAACCTTGCCGAATATTTTTTGAACTATGAATTGCCAACATTGAAAAATAGAGATCATATATAAAAATGAGAAGTGCTAAGTATCCCTGAAGCCAGGATGAAGGGTAGGGCTGTAAACAGGATTAGTGAAAGCCTGTATAAAGAGCAGTTTCACCATCCCACCCCTCCCCCAGCATACAAAGCCAGGAAACTACCCCTTCCCCACACACAAGCAGAGGTGTAGGGGTTGCCAACTAAAGACATTTGGACTGGGAACAGCAGGCACAGCTGGGGGTGGGATTAAACAAAAACCTGTGTGGATGTGAGATCCATAGTTCTATTCCCCTATCTGGCTCTTGGTACCACAATTCAACTGCCAGGTAAATACACTCCGGACAGAGATCAAAGATTCCTATTCAGGGGAACTGGCTGATTTCAATGGTAAAAAGCCAACAGACAAGGGCCAAAACTGAAAATTCAAAAATATTATGTGTATGTTATAGGAAGAAAAAGAAACTGTTGCATTAAAAATAAAAAGCTTTGTATGTTATGTGATTTAAAATTTACGTGCCTGTATTACTTTAATAACAAAAATACAATAATACTTAACTATAAAAATAGTAAAATAAATAAAAAAAGGAAGGATAGAAAAATATATGAACAAGAAAAAAGAAAAAAATGTGGGTAAGTTGTCATAATAGTGGCAGGAAGGCTGAATCCTCAAATGAGCAAAGGTTTGTTAAAAATAACCCAATAAGTTACTTCGGTTACATGCAGAGCAAGATGATGATCAAAGAGGCAGCCTTACTGTGATACACTGATGATGTAATTTTAAGGGTAACACAGAGAAAACAAACCCTTCAACTACCAGTTAGTGAATCTAACAAGAGAGATAATCATAAGGTTCTCCCCTTGTGCACAACGAAAGCCAAGCACCAAGTAGAGGATGGGGATCCAGGACCAACCACAGCCCATGTGGAAACCAGTGGGTTCCCAGCCAACTCTACGTATAAGCGGCCACGGGTTCTGTGACTTCCAAAAACAGCTCATGTGATCCTGAGTGTACTTCCTGAAACACAATGTGGCGCACTTAATTATCAAGGAACCAAAGATTTTCTCTGGTCTAGTCAGTCTACATCTGTTGAACTTATTCAGTTAATCCTTGCACAGAGGTAGAACAAATCTAGGAGAGAAACAAGTACATCTGGGAAACTGACATCATTTTTTTTTGAAGTACTGCTAAATAAACTTGGGGCTGCTATCTCTGGAGGAGATGGAGAAGGGAACACGAGCGCTACCTTCAAGTGAGTAAAAGGCTATTGGAGGAAGAGTGATGATAATAAGGCCCTCCTCGGCAAGCCACCACTCAGTAAACTGTGGAGACCGCTGACCCGGGCCTGACACCCACGCAATACTTGAACACCTCTGTCATGTTTTCATTTGAGGAATTTCAAAGAGATTTGAAAACAAGCATAAAAAGTATAGCTTAATGAAGTTTTATGAGGTGAACACCCTCATAACTAACACCCAAGTCAAGAAATGGAGTTTTCCTGAGTTTTCCTCAGACGCCCCTATGCGCCTCATTCCAATTAAAACCCCTTCTGTCCCCCTAAAGTAACCATTATCCTGACTTCTATATTCCTCACTTCTCTGCAGTTATTTTATTAATCCAGGTGTGCATTCCTAAGTACTTTAGTCTGGCCTGTTTTTTGTTTTGATACGTCTCTTGTCTTAAACAGCAGGTTTCCTCCTGGCCATCCTTCTGTTCCATTGGAAGGTATCTGTTGAAGAACATGGGCCTGATGGTTGGACTCTGTGGGCTGTAGCGTCACAAACAGTACACTATGGCCCTTGACTGCTGTACTTTCTGCAGACTGGAAGGTGGGTCCTGAGGTCTGATCAGATTCAGGTTGGTTTATTTCCCAAGACTAGGGGCAGTGCTGTTCTTCCATCAGAAGCCACACAGCGTCTAATGGCCTCTCTTTTTGTGATGTAATCCA
The DNA here is from genome assembly GCA_028533065.1 of Trachops cirrhosus. Taxonomy (NCBI): domain Eukaryota; kingdom Metazoa; phylum Chordata; class Mammalia; order Chiroptera; family Phyllostomidae; genus Trachops; species Trachops cirrhosus. The sequence goes on from CM052538.1 coordinate 171,475,456, forward strand.
CTGCAGGTGTTCAATATGTAGATGCATTAATTCACTGAGGGCTGCTAAATGGTTATGTTAAAATTCTATAATTTTTTTTAAAAAATGTCTTTGTTTTACTTACATTTTTGAAGGATATTTTCCCTGGATTTAGAATTCTCGGTCAGTTTAATTTTTTAAGAACTTTAGACATATTCTATTATATTTTGACTTCCATAATTTAGCCATCAATCTTATTGTTGCTTATTATAGGTACTTCGTCCATCTCCTCAGGCTGCTTTTGGTCTTCTCATTATCTTTTGTTTTCAATAGCTTGACTCATGATGTGCCTAAGTGTGTTGTATTTGTCCTACTTGTGGTTACTTAGTTTCCTGAATCTGAGAATTGGTGTATTTTATTTGTCTTGGAAAATTCTTTTCCCTTCATATGTTGCTTCTGCTCATTTTCTCTCTCATCCCTCTGGGACTTCAATTTCGACGTTAGATCATCTGCGTTCCGCTTGTCTCTTACAAGCTCTGTTCTGCTATTTCCATTCTCTTTTCTCACTGTCCTACAGTTTGGTTATCTTTTACTGGCTTGTCTTCTATTCACCACCAAACCTGTCCTCTGGATGTTAAACCCATCCAATAAATTCTTAACTCTACACATGTCAGTTTTAGAATGTCTACATTTTGTTTCCTAAATAAATTCTAATTCTGTTGAAGTTCTCCATCTTTTAATCAATTTAGCCCATCTTTTCTTCTATTTTCTTTATCATATATATATTTAAAGTCCCTATCTGTTAATTTAAGTATCTACATAAAATTGTGGGTTGGCTTCTACTTTTTTTTCCCCTCTCAATTACTGGTCACATTTTCATGCCTCGTAATTTTTTACTGTTTTTTTCTTTACAATGAGTATGAAAGAACAGTAACACTGGGTTGTCCCCCACCTCCCCCCTCCAAATTCGTATGTTGAAGCCCTAACCCCCAATGTGACTATAGTTGAAGATGGAGCATTTAAGGATGTAATTAAGGTTAAATGAAGTCATAAAGGTAGGATTCTAATCCAATAATACTGGTGACCTCATAAGGAGGAAGGGACACCAAGGACTTGTATGCACAGAGAAAAGGCCACGTGAGAACAGTGAGGTGCAGTCATCTGCAAGCCAAGAAGAACCCTCAGGAGAAATCAGACTTGCCGGCACCTTGATCTTGGACTTCTAGCCTCCAGAACTGTAAGAAAATATACTTCTGTTTTTTAAGTCACCCAGTCTGTGGGATTTTGTTATTGCAGCCCTAGCAGACTAATTACAGAAACTAAGGTTGATTTCCTCCATACAGCAGGTACCCATTCCACTCTTGAGAAAATAAGGTAAACAGCTGATCTTCAGTCCAATCAGTAGGAACTAGGTAAGGGCTGGGTTGCTTCTTTAGCTGCAATAAGTCTACTTCTGGTTTCAAAGTTAAGACCTGTAGAGTGCTAAGACAGCTCTCTTCCTCTAATTGGAGTCTGTGTCCTAAGTACCAGGAGGTGGCACGATATTTTACCTTTCTGGTCCAGCCCCATTCTCGAATGCAGCCCTCTTGGACTTTTGATGGAAAGTCTGGCAAGTCTTTGTTCTCCTCTGCTCAGAATGTTTTGTCCTTTGGAGGTTTTAAGCTTTGCTCTTTATCCTTCTTTCCCATGTAGGTTCAAAACCTGACCAATGCCCTGCGGGATTGTCTCCTAAGCATTGTACTGTGTTGGCCAAAAAGTTCATTTGTTTTTTTCCATAAGATGGCTCTAGCAGTGCTTAACTGTCTTTAACTTCATTCAAAACAATTTTGTTGGACTGTATTGTGAGAGCTGTCATATCAGTGTGCATTAAAAAAAAAACCTCATCAAAATTGGTGAATTTTTCTGTAGTCACTTTCATAATTAAAATGGAAGAAAGTACGCAACATTTTTGGCATATTACGCTCTATTATTTCCAGAAAGGTAAAAATGAGACTGAAATGCCAAAAAACAAAATGAAACCCAACAACAAAAAAACTTGTGCAGTGTATGGAGAAAGTGCTGTGACTGATCAAACAGTCAAAAGTGGTTTGTGAAGTTTCATGCTAGAGATTTCTTGCTGGACGATTCTCCACAGTTGGGTAGACCAGTTGAAGTTCATCACAATCAAATCAAGACATCAACTGACAACAATCAATGTTCTCTCATGCGGAGGATAGCCAACATACTCAAAACATCCAAATCAATAAAGTTATGAGTAAAAATGAAAAATGTGTCATTTATTTTCTGGAAAAAACTAAACAGACTTTTTGGCCAACCCAACATTGCTGTGGGAATTTCATTCTACCTTTCTGGCCCAGCCCCCTAGCTGCCAGCGCAACCCCAGCACTAAGAAAATATGGCCATCAAAAACGGATTTCTTTTGACCCCAGCAGAGTCTGTTCGTGGCAGCCCAATCTGCAGCCCACGCACAGATGTCCCGAGGAAAGAAAAGGGCCAGCGCCTTGTGCTCAGCTAGAAAGGGCTCTTCTTCCCTCTTCAGAACTTTAGTTCTTCTAGCACACTTCTAGCTCTCTGGCATCTTAAATACGGCGTTTGTCATTTGACTTTGTAGTTATTGCAGTGAAAGCTACTTTCTACACCCTGTGTGGAATCTGAAGTCTAGTATGTTCTTTTTTCAATAAAAATTTTACATTACTCCTTTTTCATCCCTGAAATAATATTTCCACTTTACGCCTTAAAATTTCAACCTAATTTTTATGAAAACTCTATCATAGTTTCACCAACAAAAATACAAATACAAATTTAAATTTTTCTTTATATACTGTGACTTTAAGGTTCTAACTATTAAAACTTTTGTCTTGGATTAGAGTTACTACTACAATTATTACTGGAACATAATTGATCAAAATAAATTTCTAGTAAAGTTTTATAAAACCATTACATATAAAGACAAAAATGTATTATAAATTCATAAGATAAGGGAGAAAATATGAGGGGTTAATTTTAGCTCTGCAATTAAAGAATGCTTCAGATATTTAGGTACCTTCTTGGTTTTACACCTAAGGGCAATGCACCACGCTAAGGTTCAAAGAGTCAGAAATCTGTGGAGTATTTTTGGTTTTCTGATTTTTGTTGTTGTTGTTTTGGGGCGCTTTTTTTTTTCCCTGAGAGGACAAAGTGAGAGGACAAAGGGACACGGGAAGTAGAAAATGAGAATCGGTCCCTTCTTAGGAATGTTGATTTTATGCAAGAATACAGATGGAATTTAAGAATCTAGAAATGGATTCCTTTAAACCAGCCACGCCTATATAACCCTTGGGAAGTCCAGGTACCCATTTCCCAGTTTTAATGTTAAAATGCTAAGTTAGCTCTCAGGTGCTTGCCAATCCAGAGATTACATAATCATCTACTGACAAAGTCAGCTGAACAGCAGCTCATACCCTAAGTCAGAACAGAAATAACAGCAAGAGGAAAATATCAGCAATACTACTGCTAATTCTTCCCCCCTTCTCTGTTTATACAAATGTGAAAAAGATTCCAGACAACAGTCTTGGAAAAGGGGGTGTTATCCGCTTTCTATTTTAAAGACATGTTGACTTAATTTTTTAAAAGCTTTTCAAGATCTGGTAAAAAATATAATTAAGCCCAAAGATTATTTCTCAGCTAACTGACCTAGAATTTATGGGGGCATGAGACTTAATGTAGAACTATCTCTAGTGCTAGAACATCGCTTTTGGTTCACATAGATGATGCTGCCCCATCTGGTTGTGCTTTCAAAGGTAAGCTGATTCACTCATGCTTTCCAAATTCCAGCAGGGGAAAAGCCTTTTGCAACCTATTTAGTAACTAGACACAGCAACAGCATAGTTACACCAAAGGTGGGCCTCAACAAGTTTTGAAAGGCAAATGTAGGTAACAGTATTGTTAATTCAGCAACAGGCAAGACAACAACTTCCTTAAACTGAGCACTAGACACATTCTGTACAATATACATTTGGTATAGTCCTCTATACTTTTCCCAATGCCCATTTCCAGTTTGATACCATGTATAACCCAGAACAGATGTCTATATTAAGCTGTCCTGAGAATAAAAAATATATACTTTTCTACTAGTAGAAAGCAACCAGTGTAACATATAACTAAGCATGTGAGGTCACTATTATTAAGAAGAATAAAGAATGATCTGCCCTGGCCAGGTAGCTCAGTTGGTTAGAGCATTGTTCCAATCAGCTGAGGTTGTGAGTTCGACCCCTGGTCAGGGGACATACAAGAATCAACCAATGAATTAATAAATAAGCGGAATAACAAATTGATCTCTCTCTCTCAAATCAACAAAAATCTAAAAACTATATTTTTAAAAAAGAAGAATGATCCATGCTATCTGAAACCTCAGCTAGCCTAGATCCAAATTTATGGAAAGCTGCAAGGTTTTTTTCAAAATACTTGTACAGCAAATGTAGAAGTATTTCCTCCTAATTTCTCTGATGTCTAGGGTCAGCCAAACCCCAGGGAATGCATCAGTCAGTCAACAAAGAAAATTTCACTTTAGTTAACATCACCAGGGAGGCCAAAGGAAGAGGCCCTAACAACTATTTGTAAAGTAATAAGCAGGGACATGCAGATAAACAATAAAGGAAAAGCATATAAAAGATAAAAAATTCCAGGTGTGAAACAGGAGAGAGAAAAATGGACATAAAGGGGATCTATGAAGTTGAAAAAGAAATTTATGGAAGGAAAAAAAACTGAACATCATTATGTCGGATATAGTTATGTATGAGGTTATAGTTAAATCTGGCTTCTAATTTTTATTTTAAAATTTCCTCTGGTCACTTTTCTGATAAACTTCTTATTATGTTGGAAGAGAAGTATCTTCCTCTATCGCTACAGACCTGCCCTTTCAGAGCACAGCATGCCAACACGAGCAGCAGGCGCACACTCGGGTATACTCACCTGCTTCGGGGTCGGCAGGGATTCTCCACATGTACAGATTGAAGTCATCGGAGCCTGAAAGGATATACTGTTGGGACAAAAAATTTATTGTTTATATATCAACTGATTGATAATACATTTATATTTATTTACCTATACAGAGAAAGCTTTTTAAAAAATAAACAAGACAAATGGGGATATATTCATAAGGTACCACACAGCAAACACTGTCTTAAAAGTATTTGCAAATCAAAAGGCTCCTTGGCTGCAACTTAGCAACAAGCCAACCTGATTCACAGTGGCTGAAGGTCTTGACCAGACATTTCTCCAAAGAAAATATACAAATGACCAATATACACATGAAAAGACGCTCAAAATCACTAATCACTAGGGAAATAAACATCAGTACCACAATGAGATATCACTTCACATCCATTAGAATGGCTATTACCACAAAACAAATGGAAAACAAGTGTTAGTGAGGATGTGGAGAAACTGGAACCCTTTTGCATTGCTGGTGGAAATATATAATGATGTGCCCACTGTGGAACACAGTATGGCAATATCTCAAAAAGTTAAACATACAACTACCATAACCCAGCAGTCTTAGGTAGGTATATATCAAAGAACTGAAAGCAATGACTTGAGACATCTGTACACCAATGTTCGAAATAGCCAAAAAGTGGAAACAACCCAAATGTCCATGAATGCGTGAATGAACAAAATTTGGTACGTACACACAATGAAATATTATTCAACACTAAAAAGGAAATTCTGACATATACTACAACATGGGTGAACCTTGAAGACATTATGCTAAATGAAAGAGGCTACATACAAAAGCAAATATTGTATGATTCAACTTATGTGAGGTACCTAAAGTAGTCAAATTCAGCGAGAGAATGCTAGCTGCCAAGGATTGGAGAGAGGGAGGAATAGGGTGCTACTGTGCAACAGGTGTGGACTTCAGCTTGGGAAGACGAAAAAATTCTGGAGATGGAGAGTGGTGACGGGTACGCAACAACGTACATTTACTTAATGCCCAAGAACTGTACACTTAAAGATGGTTATACTGGTAGCTTTTATGTTATGTATATTTTACTATAATTTTTCAAAACAAAAATGTTTAAATGCAGGAAAAAAAATGCTTCCTAGAGATCTTTTACGCAAAACCACGCATCTGAACTTCCCTGCTGTCAGCTGACGTCGTTGAACGGGAAGCCGTTGCCAACCCTGCCACAAGTCAGTGCCAGGGACATAAGCAATCCCTTTGTATGTGGCAGCTTTGAACTGCTTAACCTCAAAAAGATAGGTTAGATGTATTCTAATTAGGACTAAAAAATACCGTCTAACAGCAACAGTGAGCAATTCTGAGAGCAAATAAGCTTCTTTATTTCCAAAGATTAACAGAAGTGTTCTACTTTAAGTTGAGGTCAGCATTACTACTGCCTTCTGGCCCCATCTGCTTATTTCCCTAGAATACGAAAGGCCTGTCATTTTCTAAAAAAAATTTCTTAAGAATGACACTAAACAATTTCAAAAAGTGCAAGTCTAACATATACACAACCTCATGCCTAATGTAAATACTTTACTAAATACTTCGTAAACATGAAAAATCAATATTGTCAGTCTGCAAGATACCTGAGAAAAGGAGGCAAAAAATAATAATTCACGTTTAAAGATGATGAAAATCGTGTTCATAGGACTCAGCGCAAAAAGAACCGGTTCAGTTTCCTCATACGGTCACTTTCTCCTACGGTCTGAATGTGCCCCTTCCAAATTCACGTGTGAAATCCTAATGCCCAATGTAATGGTATCAGGTGAGACCTTTGGGAGGTTATTAGGTCATGAAGATGGAGCCCTCATGAATGGGATTAGCATTCTTATAAAGAAAACCCAACGGAGCTTTCCAGCCCCCTCTGGCATGTGAGGAAATAGGAAGTTTCACACCTCTGTTCAGAGCAGCATTATTCACAACAGTCAAAAGGTAAAAGCAGCCCAAGTGTCCATCGGCAGATGAAATGTATAAAGAAAATGTGGCCTGTACGTACAATGGAATATCATTCAGCCTCAAAAGGCAGGGAAATTCTGCCACACACTACAAAATGGACGAATCTTGAACATTATGCTAAGCGAAATAAAAGTCACAAAAAGGTCAACACCGTACGAGTGTACTTATGAGGTCCCTACAGTAGTCAAATTCATGGAGGCTGAAAGTGGAATCGTGGTTGCCCAGGGCTGGGGGTAGGGTAGGGAGGATAGTTCATGTTTAATGGTACAGAGTTTCAGTTTTACAAGAAGAAACCTTTCTGGAGATGGATGGTGGCGATGGTTATTAACAATGGGAATGTACTCAATACTATGAAACTGAACATTTAAAATTTTTCCAAGAAAAAAAAAAAAAGAGAAATCCTCATTGCTCTGACCTGAGTAACTCCCTGTAACTACATCCAGTAACTCCCTGCAGTTTACAACACTACACTGGCTGAAGTTAAGAAGCTGGAATTCAGAAGCCTGAGGGCTTTTCCTCTGACAGCCAGTTTGGCAAAACCACCTACTAGTTGGGGGGAAAGATTCATTTTAACTAACCAAGCACTTATGCACCAGGCACTTGGGGCTTACAATGACATACAATGTGATACCTGGGTTCCCAAGGAGGTGAAATCAAGTAGAAAATTTGCATGTAGGTACACAACTACCATGCCATGAAGCAGAAATTACTAGGTGCCTTTATGAGAAATAAAGTGCCTGGTGATTCACAAGAGGCAAGGCAAGGCAAGGCAAGGCAAGGCAAGGCAGATATGAGCACCAAGCCAGCCGCAGGTAAAGATGTGGTGAAAAGAGGGAAAAGGAGCCAAGGTAAAATGATGGTGCTCAGGCAGACTGCCTTTTGAATGGAACACAATGTATGGTGTAGCTCACTCCTTGATGCCTGTTCATATCCCTCAGGCCTTACTGCTCTGTATGCTCCCCAGGATCTCCAACTGCCAGTATCCAGGTCTCGTTGTCCCAAGGCTTCTCCACAGCCTAGCAGGCTGCTCTAGAGAACGAACATTTCTTGGGAGCAGGCTCAACCAATGACTAATATCCAACCAATATCCCAGCCGCCTTGTCCCAGGTGGAGTAACTCTGAAGTGTGTCTTCTACACACCGCCCCCTCAAGATCAAATCCAACCGCCCACAGTTGTAGTTGGCTCACTAAAGCACCCTTCCTCTCCCTATCTCACATGTCCATTTCTCTACTACTTCCCACGTTTCCAAATAAACTACTTCACCTGAAAACTGAACCCAAATTAAGACACACGGGCAGGGTACAGGGAGGAGGGGGAATTTTTTATAAAATGTAATATAAAAGAACTGTCCACTAATCATTTGTATATATACGTATATGATAAATAATATATTATTCAACAGTTTGACATTTCATGCTCTATGTTTAAAAGAGGCTATAAAACTTTATATAGAATTCCTGCTACCTTGCCCCCCCCCAAACTAAACAAACAGAAATAAATATTAGAAAAGAGTGGGCCAAGGGTGGGCTTACGGAGGTTTTGCTATTTCATTGTGAAGGATCGGCGCTTTCCTACTCAGCTGTTCCCCAGGAAAAGCCATGAAAAAGGTAAAAGGGGACTGACTCCCAGATGGAACGCTGACTCAGAAGACTGCCTTAGAAGGAAGAAAACTCCCACAGAGTTAAGGCCTTTTGGAGTTAATATGACAGCTCCTAAAATATGTAGAAAATGCATACAATGTCCAGGCTTCCTGTCAGGGATAAGGGCAACTCCTCACTCTCTCTTCCTCTTGGAACTACCACAAGGGAACAGTTCGGCATGGTTCCAAGGAGAGGGTCTTGAGCCACTGCTGGCTAGTCAGACCATTTAAGTGCTCACACACACTGGAATCACAAAACGGCCCCGAGGAATTCACTTATGACGTGTCATGGTTGTCTGCTGGGCCCCTTCCAGCATTCAGAGTTGGCTTCCCAGGACAATGCTGACTGTGGGAGACTGAAATAAATGAATCTGTTCCTTTACTCATTAAACAAATATTTATCAAATGTCAATTACATGTCAGGCAATGTTCCAGGAAAAGATATACAGAACTGATAAAAAAAGACCCTGTCCCTACCCTCATGAAACTTAACTCACATTTTATTGGATGGAAAGAGGAAAAGAATTATATACATATATAATGTGAGTGACGTAAGTAGAGGAAAAATAAAAATAAAAAGAATGCATATGTGTCCAGTGGTGGTAAGTGATACAGACAAAAAAAGTAAACAGGAGGTTAAGGCATATAGGGAATGTAGGGGTGGTCAGTTTCCGTTTTTTTTTTTTTTTTTTAAAGATTTCATTTATTTATTTTGAGAGACAGAAGAAGGGAGGTAGAAAGAAACATCAATTGGTTGCCTCTTGCATGCCCCCAACTGGGGACCTGGCCCACAACCCAGGCATGTGCCCTGACCAGGAATGGAACCGGCAACCTTTGGATTCGCAGGCCAGTGCTCAGTCCACTGAGCCACACCAGCCAGCGCAGCTTCCGTTTTAATACAGGGCAGTCACAGAAGGTCTCTCTGATAAAATGGCATTTTGAGCAGAGCCCTGAAGGAAATGACGGAGCAAGTTTGTGGCTATCTGGCAGAAGAATATTCCAGGAGAGGGAACACAGTTCCGGGCTATTTTAAAACATAAGGTAGCCAAAAGAGTTCTTCTGTTCTCCCTCCCTTCCTTCTCTCCTTTTAAAGCTCTGTGGAAATAAAGATTATTTCAAGTGGGCTGAGTGCAGAGATACATTTAACATCATCAGAGCTGCTGAACAGATTCCTCTCTTCTAAAGCTGTGTTGGAAGGGTTCGTCTCCTCCCAGACTTGAGTTGGAGCCTCCGGCTGAGGCCCTGCTAATGGTTAATGCTAATGGTATTGCAAGTCTTGATCAGCCATATTACAAATATTTAAGTATTTGCTGTTGGGAGCAAGAAAACAAAGACCACATAGCACCGACACTCACCACTACCAATGGAAATTCAAACTACGTAAGTATATCCAAATTCATAAAGCAATGATAATTTGAATTAACCAGAAAAATGAAATTAACCTCAAGCAGTGGACCTGGAGGTTTAGGTTTCTCCCTTTCTTCCTTTTTTTCTTGATATCTAATTTTATTTTAGTTTTTAAAGATTTTATTTTATTTTTAGAGAGAGGAAGGGAGAAAGAGAAAGAGAGAAACATCGATGTGTGATTGCCTCTCTCATGCCCCCAACTGGGGACCTGGCCTACAACCCAGGCATGCGCCCTGACTGGAAATCGAACCAGCAACCCTCTGGGTAGCAGGCCGGCACTCAATCCACTGAGCCACATCAGCCAGGGTTTTAGACAGTACCTGCACATTCTCACCCAGGCAATCTGGTGTTGGGTCTGCAGCTGACCTGGAGTAAAGGGCCTGCCTCTGGCCTAAATAACAGAAAGGCCCAGTAGCAAATAGCCCTTTATAAATAGGTAAGCTATAGAAACATAATCAGAAGAATGGCTGCCAGAAATTCTAAATTTAACATTTTTATTCCCTTTTGTGATGTAGAACTTCACAACCAACATTCACAATTAAAACATCACCATGAAAAAAACGTGAAGATTACTGTTCAGTTTGAGAAAAGCAAAAACTAAGATGACACTAAGATTGTGGCCCTAGGGAAGTATGTGGTCTAGTGGGAATATGAATAATACATTACTTTTCTTAGGTTTTTTTCTTTGATCTCATTCTTACCAGTAAAGGGCAAACCACAAATTAAAAACTTACTTTATATGAGTCTTTTAAAAAAGAGTTTATTTATTTATTTTTAGAGAAAGGGGAAGGGATGTTTCTAGAAACATCAATCGATCGAAGCAACTGAGGACCAAACCCGTAAGCTAGGCATGTGCCCTGACCTGATCGAACCAGCAACCTTTCCTGTTGTGGAAAGATGCTCAACCAATCAAGCCTCACTGGTCAGGGTGCTTTACATGAGTCTTTTACCTTTGTATCCTGAGACAAATAGTGCCGACCTCCAAAAAAATGAGAAAGAAAATGTTTTAGGTAGTCCATTATCTAGACAATAGAAGTCCCACTTTCCAAAATGCTCTAGGTTGTAGGGTAGGGAAGAGGGGAGGAGACCCACAGGCTACTTAATATCTGAGATTGGAAGACATACTCAATTTTAATTTGATTTTGTGGGTAAGATGGGTAATATCAATGCAAAAATGAATATAAGTTGTTGTGTGGATCCACAGCATCCATAATCCTTCCCACCTGGCAACAAAGGTTAAAGGCTGGCCACACTCTGAAGCATCCCAATTATTTTAAGTAGAATTAGCCCGAGGCCAGTGTATTTTATCTAATCCTTTTATCTAATCCACTGTCAGGTCGGAGATATTAACTTGTTCAAGCATAGAGGAAGAGCAACAACTGCTCCTCCCGATAGTTAAAAAGGAACCACCACCAACACAAAAACAAACGGTTACCGCATTAGCACTGGGTCATTTGTCTCATTTGCCCACTTGTTCTCTGTCAGTCCATGACCCATCACAGAAGTTACTTACATCATACTCCCTAGTCTCTGGTAGATTGCTATAATATGCACCCCCTCCAAGAATTCTTGCCCCTTTCCTCAACTGTCAGCAGTCTCAAAGTACACATGCTTTTAAGAAAGACCTTTATTAGATGAATTCCCAGAGAAGCCCATGCTTCTAAATACTTTGTAGTCCAGGGGTGTCAAACTCATTTCACCGGGGGCCACATCAGACTCGCAGTTGCCTTCAAAGGGCCGATTGTAATTTTAGGACTGTATAAATGTAACTACTCCTTAACGGTTAAGCGGGAGCTCAGCACTGCTGCCAGGTAGAAACAACATGCAGGGCCAGATAAAACAAGGTGGAGGGCCAGGTTTGGCCCTTGGGCCTTGTGTCTGCCACCTGTACTGTAGTCACTGAAGTCACAAGAAAATCGTATCAACTTGAAGGTGCAAAGAAGGATCTAAATGTAGCCTGCCATAGCAAACTGTTCACTAAATAGAAGCTTGCTGGAAAAAAGTAATTATTAGCCATATTCAAGCAAAGCAACTATTTCTCTCTCCCTAACACCTGCATTTAAACCTTAATGATTAAAACAATCCAAAGAAGGTACAAATTTGGAATACAGTTAACTCCCTCCCCATCAATTTTATTCTAAGGCTTCATTTGGCTCAGAAATATGGATATAACATTCAGGACTTCCGACCAAGATGGAGGTGTAGGTAGATACACTTTGTCTCCTTGCACAACCAAAAGAACAACAACAAATTTAAAAACAAAAAATAACCAAAACTGTCAGAAAACTGAACTTTATGGAAGTCTGACAACCAAGGAGTTAAAGAAGAAACATTCATTCAGACTGGCAGGAGGGGCGGAGATGGGCAGCCAGGGAGCAGAAGACGTGTGGCAAGGCGGTGGCTGGCAGACTGGGCGGTCCCACATTTGTGTGCTGATAAACCAGGAGGAACAACTGGGGGAAAGGCACAGGGAATAAGAAGCACAAATGGTAGGTACAAACCCTGGCTGGTGTGGCTCAGTGGATTGGGTGCCATCCTGCAAACCAAAGGGTTGCTGGTTTCATTCCCAGTCAGGGCACATGCCTGGGTTGTGGGCCAGGGACCCAGTAGGGAGTGTGCAAGAGGCAGCCACACATTGATGTTTCTCTCCCCCTCTTTCTCCCTCCCTTCCCGTCTCCCTAAAAATAAAAAAATAAATAAAATCTTTAAAAAAAAATAGTAGGTACAAAATAGACAGGGGGAGGTTAAGAATAGTATAGGAAATGGAGAAGCCAAAGAACTTATATGTATGACCCATGGACATGAACTAAGTGGTAGGGGGAATGCTGGTGGGAGGAGAGGTGCAAGGTGGAGGGGAATAAAGGGGAGAAAAAAATGGGACAACTGTAATAATATAGTCAATAAAATACATTAAAAAAAGAAATATGGATGTGTTTCTTTATATATGTATATTTATATAATTCTCCCTACCCCTCCGAAATCCACATTAAAAGGAGGAAAAAGTTCTACAAGGCAGGGACAGGCCATCTACCTGTATACTCCAAAAAATAACCCAGAATATGTCTTAATAGGCCCTCCAGTCTCTCTCAGCATATGTCTGTGTGTAAGAGTGAGTGTGTGTATGCTCTACATTTGATAATTGCCAACATCTGTTGATGGAAAAGGAACCATATCAGTCAGTTACTATTCACTCAGTACTGAGCAACTAGTTCTCTCCAAGGCTCCTTGGATAATAATTAATTATTCTCCAGTAAATGGCATGCCTGTCTAATTAACGGTACAGGCCATGATAGAAAAACCAGATGGCTCTCTAGCCTAGATCAATAATAGCAGAGAGGCTGTAATTTAACATTTAAATCAAACACAGCTCTTGTTTCTCCCTGACCTTTTGTCAGAAGGGGGAAAAAAGGTGATTGAACAATTTCCTGATGTGCTCTCTAGAGACTTTTCCAGAAAAAGGTTTGCCAATGGGTACATAAAATGCCTTTAATCATATCATTTATGCCCACTGCCTACCACATATACCGTCCAAAGCAATCAGGGAAATTTTTTTTTGGGAAATGGCCAAAACCATACATTTTATTCGTGGTAGGAAAAAAGAATTCCACTGGCTCCCAATAAAAGCACACAAACATGTTTCCCCATAAGATTAACACATTTTTTTGCATGTGAAGTTACACGATTCTTGCTTCTTTGGACCATTTGCCATTTCAGTTCCATTAGGCCCCTGGAATTCTTTGATTTATTAAAATAACTAATCTTTACAGGTTCTGAGTAGGAAAGACTCTATTAATAATGAAATGCTCCATTAAAGATAGCCAGTAACAGTCAAATAATCAGTAAGGAAAAAAACTTTTTAACACTCCAATCTCCAACAGCTGTGTGTAAACCAGGTAGCCTGCATCACTTAAAGATGAATTTTTATTTGGTTAAACTCTTTCGGAAACCTTGGCAAGATGAAGGGCCACCAACCAAAAGGCCTTTAGCAAGCAACGTCTCCTTGTGGGCCTCGGCTTTCGTATGTGGAGACTGGGAAGTGGGGAGATGGTATCATTTCTCCCAGTCTTCCCATGAGTATTTATACTTTTCATTCAAGCAAAGGGGTCTACCATTCAGAGGAAGAAATATTATTACTTACCTTTTTTGAAGATACCTGAAAAAAGGGCAAAGTGACCAAAAGTAAAATCTCTAAGGAGGACGGGGCAGGTAGGACAGGAAAGGTTCTGTTTCCCTTCATTAACATCTACTAGGGATTCTTAGCAAAGCCCAGGCTCCTTGCCAGGAACTATAGATTAAAGGAGAGCTGTCAGGCTGTATCACCAGATCTTATCAATTCCGCTTGTTCTCAAGAAGAAATTGGGTGCCTAGTGTTCCTTTCCAGCTGAACAGTTATAAGCCAGACCATGTCAAGGAGGCCTGCATACACTCCGACACGTTTTAATCTAAGTTCTAAAGTTTAATCTAAGTTGTATCAGCAAATGGACTAAAAGATGATAAAATCCATGAGCAAAATCTTAACTCAGGACTGCTAATACCGGAAACCCCTAGGTTTCAAAAATTCCATAAACTCCTTAATATTATATACACAGCTAGTGTATGTGTACATTTTCCTGAAATGAATGTTCATAGCTTTCAAACTTTCAAAGAGGCTTGGGATTCAAAAAGAGTTATAAATGACTGATTTCATAAAGAAGTTATTTTCACGCTGCCTCTTCGTTATAAAATAAAATCTCCTAAAATAGTCACCTAAATAACACATACAAGGAATTCCTCTGCCACAGCATTCGGTATTCAGCTCTTCCTCACCGGCCCATGGAAGAGGCTGTCACCACTTAATCAGCACAGCACAGGTGGTGGTGTGCCATGAGGAAGAGGGTGCAGTCACAGGCAAGACACCAAGTCGAGTCCTGTTCCTGCTGCTGATTGGATCTGCCATTTCAAACTACTGTAGGCCTCTGTACCACATGGAGATAAAACCTGTCCAACGAAACCCAAAGGTCACTGGGAGCATTAATATAAAAGAAAGTGCTTTACAAGCTCAAGGGCTAAAAATATGACACAAGTGCAATGAAAAGAAAAAATTAGCCTAAGTCATAAAGCAAGTCATAGGATGGAACCTAAGAGTTGAATTTCCCCCCATTACAAGTGTGCCTTTACATGGGATGGAGTGTCATCCCGTACACCAAAAGGGTGCAGGTTTGATTCCAGGTCAGGGCACATACCTAGATGCAGGTTCGATTCTCAGTAGAGGCATGTGCGGGCCACAACTAATCAATGTTTCTCTCTCACACTAGCTCACATGCATGTTTCTCACTCTCTCTCTCAAATCAACAAACATATCCTTGGGTAAAGATTTTTTTAAAGTGTGCCTTTATTTCAGATGAAGTACATAATGGGCTGCCAGGCCCCCGAGTGAGAATAAAAAGGACTGCATGGAGATATAAAAAAAGTAAAGTTGTAACTGTATAAGGTGCTTCACTGGCCTGGAGCACACTTACTGGCGAATTCCTGAACCTTTGCTATACTCGTACAACGTCAACACAGAAAGGCTGAACGGTGATGTAATGTCTGAGGCCGGGCCATGTATTCAAGGCCTTTTCTCCAGGGAATGAGATAGAATGATTTAATTATCAAGATTTCGGAGGCCTTGACATCAAGTTCAAAAGACCTGTACAAAGCAATCCAATTGCTCAAATACCAGTGCTCAACTCTTTCAAGAAAATTTTATTATACTTCTCCATTCTTCTGTCAGCAAGATGTAGGGACAGGCACTCAATGAGACTAAAGCTAGGCATTAGATGAAACTAAAGCAAGAGAAGATTTTAAAATTACCATGCTGTCCATTTCCAGGTAACACATACCTGTTAGCCCGAAAGCCTTACTTCCCAGAAGCCTGAGCGGCTCCTGGACTCTCATAAGCTAGGACAAGACCATTTGAAGAATTGTGGAAAAAAGGCAACAAAAGCCCAGTGCTGTCTTACAAGCGTGTGCCAGAAAAGCTAGCAGGTGGAAAACTGGCCTCCTTTTTTAACCCTGGTAAGAGATTGGCTCACTGAGTAATACAGAGGGGAGTGTGAAGCTTGGGAAAAAGAATGTACCTGAGTCAGCCTTCAGGGAGAAAACGAAAAAAAGAAAGAAAAAAAGGTAGAAGTATGACAGAAAAGGAGAACCTTTGGGATCATGCAGACTCAAGAGAAAGGAATGCTCTTTTACTGCAAGATTCCTTACTATATACTCCAAGACAGAAGGCGAGCTGGCTAAAAACGAGAAAAGTTCAAGGTTTTGCGGGGGAGGGTGCTAATTAATTCTGTTTATGTCCAGCCAATCTCATATCCCTTCTGCCACCTTATTTCATGATAGCAGTTATTAAACTTGAGTAATTAAAAAGTTATACTAGAAATAAACAAACCATGTATTTTTAGCCCACAGTGGGGAAGACATCGTAGCTATACAGGACTTGGAATAAAAGTGGCAAACAGGGCACTGTCTGGCAGTCATGTGAATGTCTGCCACTGCAGCTGGCACACAGCGGATGCTCGGTAAAAATCTGCTTTCTTATTTTAAAAGACCGCGGTGGGGGGCATATAGTTAGGAAGGATTTGGTAAGAGACAGAAACAAAGAACCTGTCTCCACTCACCGATGAATTAGTGACAGAGCTGAAACTAAAATGAGAGAAAAACATCCTGCTAAAGCACGGAAGTGTCAAACTTGTGGCTCTTGAGCAAAATAGGTACGGTGCACAGATTTGTTTTATCTATACAATGAAGTATGAATTTCTTGCAATACTTAAAAATCAGGAAACTTCACATACAAATCTTTACTTCAAGTTTTCCTTGAAAAAAAATCAGAGGCCCTCACAGCAATGATGGGCTAAAGCTGAGTCAAAGCTTCAGACAGGAGTCATTAAGATTTAGATGGGGTGGGCTCTCAACTTGGCCACAGTCCCCACCATTCCCTGTTATGAGTCTAGCCCAATTCACTCATTTCTGCTGCTTGCCTTGTTACAGCTGACATTAAGTTGTGGCTGTATAGTGAAAAGAAATCTCTACTGAGAGCTAAAAAATCTGGGTCCTAGTCCTGGCTCAGCTACAAACTTGTATATATATGTCTTAACTTGTGTACCTAACCTTTCTGAGCCTCAGTTTTCTCATCTGTAAGAGGTTTACACAAAATGATCTCTAATAGTTCTATAATTAGAATTCATATATAATGGTGGTAATGCGCATGGAGGAGAAAAAGTAGGCCCAGTTTATTTCACAATTTATTTCCTGAGTCCAATTTCTTGAAATGCTCATTTCATTTCCAGGCTAATGAATTACTTAGTGAACATCAGATAGTCTAAAATGAGGTACGTGCTCTCTGGTACAATATCTAGGTCCATTTGTGTGAACTGACAGCCAGAAGACTGTCTCAGATAGATATGTCACTTAGTGCCTTTCCTAACCATGTTCATTCCTATTATGGAAATTCTCATATTTCTTTCTAGGATAGTTACCCAGCCTATGACTAAACGAAGACTTCCAGCACAGGGCCTCAGGCTGTGGGCGTTCTCAGAGTATACAAGAACAAGATCAAATATGAAGACCAATATATGGAAAGGGTAGGCTTTGGAATTTGAAAGCAGCAAAAAAGATCCTATTAGACTAGTCAAAGACTATATGTGTCAGCCCTGCAGATCATACGGTAACTGTGGCAGCTGCTGCTTTAGCAAAGTGTAGAAAGCCAGAGCCTATAAATCACCTTTGAGAGACACGTTCCAGGAATAAGACATGAAGTTTGGCCTCCTGTGGCACACCTAGACAGTATAAGCTCAGTAGATTAATTTCACTGAAAATCCATTATTTAATTCATCTTTCTTAAGCCCCTAGAAGTTGAGCAGGAAAATGGTATTTATCAATCCTGATTTACAGTTAGAGAAGCCATAGGCCCAGAAAGCTAAAACCCATGCATTGACTGAAGTACTCAAGCTTCACTTCAATAAATATTTATTGTGCCCTCACTGTATGCCACGCACTGGAGAAAAGACAATGATGAATTAGCTACATTTCTTAGTGTCCAAGGAGTGAACAACACAGGCAAACACAGATCTCTGTATTTCCTATTTCCTAGGTTATATAATTTTGATAATTTATAAGGGGAATATGAACAGACTTTAAAGACTTCAATTCTGAAACTGATCCAAAGTTAGACCCAATGACTTTGCATCCTCCTTTACCCTCCCTCCGCCACTCGCCTAACCCCAGGGGACATA
The DNA here is from genome assembly GCA_028533065.1 of Trachops cirrhosus. NCBI lineage: Eukaryota > Metazoa > Chordata > Mammalia > Chiroptera > Phyllostomidae > Trachops > Trachops cirrhosus. The sequence goes on from CM052538.1 coordinate 171,493,653, forward strand.
TGGCAATGTCTACAGACAATTTTTTTGTTTGTTTAAGGGATGGCCGGGGGAGGTATTACTGCATCTAGTGGGAAGAAGTCAGGGCAGGAATGCTGCTAACTATCCTATGATGCACAGGACAATCCCACAAAATGCTGATAGTGCTGAGGTTAAGAAACCACGGTCTAGGTCAGGGGTGTCAGACTCATTTTCACCGGGGGCCCTATCAGCCTCGCAGTTGCCTTCAAAGGGCCAAATGTAATTTCAACTCCTTAATAGCTAAGGAGTACTTACATTTATACAGTCCTAAAATTATTTTGGCCCTTTGAAGGCAACCACAAGGCTGTGGCCCCCGGTGAAATGAGTTTGACACCCCTGGTCTAGGTGTTCTACATATAGGTAGAAGCTTTTCTTTGGAGTTCTTTTAAGGACTCCAAGCAGTCAGGTTTTCACTACTGATACAGGAAACTTTTTCACCTTTCCCTCAGCCCCTTGCTTCTGGTAAAAAGCTATAACCCATTACATTCAGTATCTACTCTTTGTTGTTCAGTGAGATAGGATCTCATACATAAATGAGGTTGACAGAAGATGGATAATCAATAAAAGCAAGGAAGAAAGGAAAGAAGACAGGAAGAGAGAAGGAAGTACTTCTGTTATTATTGCCACAGCTAAATGAAACAAAATCAATCATTCTACAGTGCAGGCAATTACAATGATCTGTTCTATCATGAGTCTGATCATCTCTAGAAACTGCTTCTTCCCACCCAAAAAACAAATTGCCTGTAAAAACACACTGTGGCCTCTCAAGGAGACAATGCTTATATAGCTGAGGCCACCTAGTGGTTTCAAGTGTGGATTGCAGCTAAATAGGCCCCAGGACTCCCACTCAAATATAAAATCTGGATTTGGATACATAGTCTCTATTTACAAAAGGGGAAATCCTTAGCCTGGACAATTTAAAAGTTATTCCCAATTTATTTCACATTCAACTCAACTCAATGAGCACTTATTGTGCTCCAACTACGTATACTAATCTTTAAGCTAAGACATTGGGGAATCTTTAGCAACATCAATCTAGGAAGAAAAGTCCTAGCTACTGCCTTCAAAAAGCAGGGACTTCACAGGTTCTCAAAGAACTGCTTCTCTTATGCCCCAGGCCCACAAATAACTTTAAAGAGATGAAGTACAGCATGTAAGAATTACATGTCAATATCTGACATAGCTGAGGGACCCAAAAAGAACACTAAACATTAGCAGGGGAACGAGGTTTCTCTTTTTCCAATTCAAATGTGAAGCTGCAATAAGATTTGTTTGAGGAGAACAAAAATCTACTTGTATATTTGATCAATCCTTTCTTGTATTTGTCTTTATTCAGCTTGATTACTCAGACCAGTCCAACGGGCCCACTCACTGACACCCACTTCAGAATTTCTATAGCCAAGACAGACAGTCAGGAATGCAAGTATGTTTTTGAACTGCCAGTTCTAAGTCACTATCAGTATCTCAAGTCCCAGTGAGACTGTGAAAAGGCTGGAAACTCAGAGCCTGGGTTCTCTTCCCAGTTGTGATACTGGCAATAAAGAGAAAAAGTCGGCATCTGGCTTCCTCTCAAACAAAGCCACTCAGCCCACTTCACCCAAGAAAAAGATGCCACCCCAAGGGGCCATTCAGGATATATGTCTCTTGGACGGTATTAATACTTAGGGTGTTTCATTCATCATTGCATTTCATTGATATTTTTAAAGTTTTTTTTGGCAGGCTAATTTTCCATGGACTTCCTCCTGTCTTTTGAAATGACACATTCTTAGAATCTTAGAGTCTGCTCACAAACTTGGCAGAGTGAGGCTGCTCAGAACCATATTGGGGCCAGCCACGGTTTATGGGTGTGACACACGTTACTCAATGGCAGCTCTGATGAAGAAACTCACTATTAAGCCAGAACATCCCCAGACGCTGTTTCCCCTCAGTTGTTTCTGACATGATGCTAAAGAGGAATAAAGACCAGAAACAGCAATCTGAAATGAGAGCAAGAGTGTGGGATGCAAGAGGCAGAAGGCACTTACCTGGTCACGATCTCCTGCAAAACAGCAGCTTTTCATGGTACAAGAGTTGAAGTAACCCTGATTGTCAAACTGGAACACAGGCAGACGGGAGTGGATATCATAGAGCACAGGGGGCAGGCGACGCCTCAGGGCCAGGAGCTGTGTCCCGTTGCTATTGAATCGCACACTCATGGCACTTTGCAGTGATAGGTTGCCGCCATAGCGCAGGAGAGAACTGGAAGGCAGAATCACAGGATTCAGGCATGAAATAGGCTAGACAAAAGGCTGCAAAACACATTGCTCTTATTTCTTCCCAACATGCGCCCAGGTTCCTACCCAAGCTTGTACATGTGAATTTCCACAGAAAGATATTTCTATGCAGTGGGCTTGAAAGTAATAATGAGGATAGAAATGGCTCCTGGATTACATTAAAGCAAGTGAGTTAACCTGCCAGTTCCCCTCTTCAATCTCCAAAAGGTGAATTACCAGTAAATCTACAGGACAAGGAAGACACAAGCATCTTGAAAGAAGAGACATATTGAAAAGATTCACTATTTCACTTACCCAAGCTAACTACAGAAGCAAATAGATACTCCATCAAGACCCTGGGAGGTGAGCCATGTCAACATTGCTTGGCTAATCATAGGTGGTATTTAAGGGGCATATTTACCATATGCATTAGAGACATAAAAACCATTAGAAAGGGTAGATACTTTATAGTTAATTCTGAAAAAATATTCAGAATGTGTTGATACTTTAGTAGAATTAGTCTGCTCTAATTCTATACAGCAGATAATGACAATGATCTGTTCTATCGTAGAATTAGTAGAATGTGTTGATACTAAAGAGCAGATACTTTATCGTTAATTATGAATATTTTTCAATAATCACTTTATTATTTGTCTTTATTTTTCAATTTTTCATCAGTTCACAGAAAATTTTTATATTCCATGGCATGACTCAAAAGTAAATGTTAAAGAAAACATTTTAATTAAATGCAGAGCAAGTAGTTACAATAGTTGGAAAAACAACATGACTTGTTTCCTTTACCACATCTGTAACTGAATTCTGCTTTTGGGACTTTATACTAAGAACTGGAGACACTGTTTGTCAGTCATTTCAAAAGCAATTATTTGGGGTTTGAAAATACATCCTATGAAGAGTCTAAAAAATACTCAGATTTAATATTGAAAGAAGATGACACATTTTTTTTTTCTTTTCTTTTTGCCAAGAGTGATGGGGGAAATTGAGGAAAAGAGCTTCTGAAATAACAGTGCAGAGGCAGCTGCTGACCTGGCCTGATCATAAAAACAGTCTGCGCCACCACTAGCCAGTCAGTCCTGTGTCCCCCACGAGTCTTTTCACCAGAGGGAAGAACACTCTGGTACTACAGCCACGTGTGGAAACAAGTCTAGGGCGCACTTTAATCCTTATGGTTGGAATGGCAGGAAAGAGAATAATCCCTGCAGAGAAATGTTCTTACAATGATCCTAAACACAGGCCACAGCCACTCACGCACCAAGAATGAATGACGGGGCTGTTAGAGCCCAGGCATTTCCTTCACAGGGTGCCCTAGCTGCCACAGGCATGTGGTGTTATCTAAACACTGAGCTCAAAAACAATGAGAGGCTTTCAATCCAAGACCAGTGTGGAGTGTGCAAATAAACCAGCATCTGTAGAACTGAAGAGGAGTTGTGGGTGGAAACAAGACTCAACAAAAAGAAACTTAGCCAGCCCCACCAGCCGTAGCAGCAGGGGTCTGCATCAGCTCAGGCATCCCTGACGGGAGAGCTGGGGCCTCTGGCAAACAGGAACTTCCTCCGCAGATTCTAGTCAGGCCTGCAGGAGTCTGCCCAGGACAGGAATCTGGGCCCATCCCATCCGCAGCCGAGCTCCCTGACCACTGCTCCTTGTTTGCAATCTGGACACTGCACAGGGGTCTCCAGGAGAGTCACTACCTTTTTTCTTGTCTATGTGTCTGGACAGGGAACTCCTATTTCTCAGAGAGGGGAGATACATAGAGATCTTGCTCCTAGAGTGTTTAGGGGTGCCATCTAAAGAGTAGCAGTTACTGAAACTGAATACTTCATGTTTGAGGGCGAAATTCAATTCCTTCCAGAGGCATGAAATGATGCAGAAATCCAGAAAGTGAGCTACGTTAATGGTGATTTATTTCTAGGCAGGGGTTCTGCAGCTGGCTCCTCCTGCTAAGAATGGTCAACATGACCTAGTTCGTTAGAAAGAAAAGGCTTAGAAGCAGTTTGCCCTCAGTCACAATATAATGTCAAAGATCCTGCAGTTTACGGTTCTAAGTGTAATGTGCATGAGAGATCAACTGGGACTTTAAATAAATGTAGATTCTCAGGATCTACCCCCAAAGATTCTTTGTTCTTTTTTTCTTTATTTCCCCTTTTAAAAAAGGATCTAATATATTATCCTTTTAGAAAACCTTCCCTTAATTTTTTTATTTTACTTTATTTTTTAAAAATTTTATTGTTGACACTATTACAGATGCCCCCCATTTCCCCACACTTTGCCCCTTTCCACCCAGCACCCTCCCATGCCTTCACCACATGTTGCCTGCGTCCACACACTATGCACATATGCATGTATGTTCTTCGGCTAATCCCTTCCAGTCCCCCCACCCCTCTGAGGTCTGTTAGTCTGCTCATGTATCCATGTCTCTGGCTTTATTTTGTCAGTTTATTTTGTTCATTAGATTCCACATATGAATGAGATCATATGGTATTTGTCTGTCTCTGAGTGGCTTATTTCACTTAGCACAATATTCTCCAGGTCCATCCATGCTGTCACAAATGGTAAGAGGTTCTTTTTGTACAGCCATGTAGTATTCCATTATGAAGTGTACCACAGCTTTTTTACCCACTCATCTACTGATGGACACCTGGGCTGTTTCCGTATCTTGGCTGTTGTAAATTATGCTGCTATGAACACACGGGTGCATATATTCATCCTGATGGGTGCTTTGCCCAGATATTCTAAATCAGCAATTTTCAACGCTTTTTAAAAAAAATCCTCACCTGAGGACATGCTTATTGATTTTAGAGATAGGGGAGGGAGGGAGAGAAACACTAATCAGTTGCCCCTCCTATGCACCAACAGGGGACGGAACCTACAACCTACACATGTGCCCTGACTGGAAACGAACCTGCAACCTTTCATTTTACAAGATGACACTCCAACCAACTGAGCCACACTAACCAGGGCAATTTTCAGCCTTCTTCATCTCCCGGCACACATAAACTAATTGCTAAAATTCTGCAACACACCAAAAAATATATTTAGGTATACCAAAAAATAGGTATAATTTTGATTTACATAAAAACAAACAAACAAACAAACAATGATAGCAATTGCCTACCATTTTTGCTCCAAAGTGCTTTTTAAAAAAAAATCAGGTGCCTACACTTGTATATAAGGATTTCTAGTAACAAGAATTAACCAATCAGATGCTACCTTATTATGCTACATGACTAATAGTATACAACTTTATTATATGATCTATGTATTTATGGTTGAAGACAGGGCATTCACACTGGAGGGCTCTTATTGTGTTGGCTGTTGCCATTTCTTTAACTTGACGTTTTAAGAGAAGAGAGGTCAGTGGCCCTGACTAAACAGTCGGGTATTGCATATTTTAAAAATTCTTGCAGCACACTGGTTGAAAATCACTGTTCTAATTTAATATGGGAAGTGGGCCCAGGAATCTGAATTTAACGAGCAACCCAAATTAATTCCAATGAATATGACTTTCAAACCATACTCTGAGAAACATGGTTCCATTTTGGAATTCCGGAGCAGAGGAAGTGGGGGAGGTGGGGAGAAAGCCAGGTGGAGAGAAAGATTACAGAGACTGAATGAAAAGCCAGCCACACTACATGGCACTTTTTACAGCCCCATGTCTGTTAACATAAAGATCTCTAATTTCTTTTAGGACTAGAGTTCCAGTCCACCAGCAATACCTGAAATGGTTTTTTCCTGTGTTCCACACATTCCCCAGAGAAGTTATTTCTTATTTCCTCTTAGAGAACTGAGGATACGTGTATGTAACGTGAATGACTCAATCGTAACTTGCTTTCTGGGCTCTGATCTTGCTAACGGAGATGCCACTATCTCCACTCCTTCAGAGAAATGGCCATCGTTACACACCCAAACAAGATGAGTGGTATCTTGAAAGGACTAGCAACAAGTTAAAATGTGATCAGTCAAAATAAACCTATAAAAAAATCAAAGCAATAAATCTATTCCCGATCTATCTTCGACCAAGGATTTTTCATAAAGTACAGTAAAGAATGGGGTGGGAGATGATCCAAGGGTCGGCATGCAAAAGACCCAGGATGAAAAGCAAGAAAACTTTGAATATCAGAAAGGTATTCTTCACTGGTGTGGTTTCCTGGTTCCTGCCCGCTCCATTCCCAATACTCAACTGGGTAAAAAGATCATTTTAAAAAGTACTGACCAAGGCTAAGGGCTTGAAACAGAAGAGAAACAAGCTGAAGCTCTTTCCAAGGAAAGTGACTGGGAGTGTTCTGTCCAGCAGAACAAGACAGAACATCCATAAATATCCCAGATCAGGCTCCACAAACCTAAAGTAAATAAATCCATGATTAAGTGATATTCATCTGATGGTGCTAATAAGGTCTTCCAAAGCCCACTGGCATGTATTTCCCCTCACTTCTATGTGAAAGTTTCATTAAGACCTGTGAAATGCTTGGAGACGTGGCACTGCTATTCCAGATCACAGACATCAGAGTTGGCATCATACAACTAGCGAGGCAAAATCGAGGTCTGCAGGAGGGGGGAAATCTCTCCTCTCCAGCTTCTACTTTAAGGCAAGATGACCTACCTATAAGGCATATCAATCAATTTTTGCTTCCTAGAACACAACCCATAGAAGGAGAAATCCTAGATTTCACTAGAATCAGGTAAAAAGTACAAGTTCAGGGGATCTCAGCCCACACCAGTTCCATTCAAGTGTGTCCAGGGTCCCAATAATCCGTCAACCACTACTTTTATATGAGTAGGAAGAAGAAACTGGGCTCTTTTGTTTATTTTCTAATATACTCCTCAGTTCCAGGATGTAGACACTTCTCTAGAGGAAACCAGACTGTTGGACAACCACTGTGAAAAAGACACATCGTGATCTGTGACTGAACAAACGTAGTTTCCCTAGAACATGATTCACTGCCAAGCTTCTCTGGATTGAAATACAGACATAGGTTCAGTGCACATGGTAACATTTCCTTCCCTTTTTGAACATACAGAAATTTAAGATTGAGCGAGTCAGCAGAAGCCTTGATTAAATTTCTGAGAAAGAGATCTTTAGATAACCAAATGGCATATCCAGTCCCTCCACAAAGCAAACATGGATGACAGGCATGACACCTTCCAGAACAGGGATATGCTCAGAGTTGAAGACCTAGAGTCCAAGTTTTTGCTTTTGTCCCAAAGATACCAAAAGTCATGCAGAACTAACTGAAATTTCAAAATGAATTAAGAGGCAGTGCCATAAGATATTTGTTTCAGAACGCATATGAATTTTCCACAGATTTAAGGAACTCAACATTTAGTCAACTTAGTTCATCAAGATGGACTGGCTTCTTCAAAACACCCCTTTACCCCAAGCTGCACAAAATAGAAGTTTCATAAGCAGCCATTTAAATCTTCATCTTAAAATTATTCCTGTTTCTACCTAATGAGAGATGGTTACACAGCATCAGTCCTGATATCACAGTGTGTAAAAGTGGGGAGGGAGAGTACAATGAGTAATGCTTGGCAGGAGGAACAAAAAAGCAAGAGGAAAGAGGGAGATGCCAGTTACTACAGCAACAGTGAACACTGCAGAAGAAGTGGGTGGTCGGCGGGGTGGGGGGGAGCGTATATGCAGGTAAACAGTCCCTGATGAAAGGGGAAGAAACTGGCCTGAGTGTGCTCACTATTAGGGTACAGGGTCACAAAGTCAGAGAAATGTTAAAGAAGAAAGAGGCAAACTCTGGAAAAATTCCTAAGCAGAAGAGGATCTAAAAACAAAAATCACCATTTGGTACCTTCTCTTATACAAAAACAAGAGAGGAGGGAACATAAAGGAACGGGAGAGAAGGCCAAACTGCAGACTGATGAGACGTGATTATAGGAAGACAGCCTGTTTCATACGGGAGCCACTCACTGAGAATGCGTCCAAAAACCAAAGTCACCTCTAGCTGGCAGTAAATAAATGTCTTCAAACAATGCCTTTCAAATTTTTCTATAGTAATCCATTTTATACTTCATCTCAATATACCCACACTTATTTAGCACAAATTTATTAAACAATATCTACCACCCACTATAAGCAATGCATTGATTTTCTATTCTACATTTGTTATATAATAAATTCTTGTGACATCTAAATTGATTTCATAACCCACTGGATCACTGAAAGAGCTTTCTACCTTGTCTCCTTGCTTCTTCCCCCCTTGATCCATGCTTCAGTTTATCCTGAACAAAACAGCCAGAGGGATGCCGAACCACAGTCACACCACATCATTACTTTGTTGAAAATCCTCCAGCGGCTCTCTCATTTCAACCAGAGTAAAAACCAAATTCCTTACAATGTCAATAAGGCCTCAGATAACCCCTCCCTAGTCTCACCCCTCGTATCTTTGACTCTGCCTCCCAGAGCTTACTTTACTCTGCTTCAACGACATGACGCCTCCCTGCTGTTCCAAGAACAGGTCAGGTGTGCTTCTCCTTCAGGGCCTTTGCACTTACAGATTTCTGCAGCCCAGATGTTCCTCCCCAGATATGAGCACTTACCTTTTAATTCCTGACACCCTTCGCAAAAATGCAAACTTCCCCAATACCCCATCTCCCTTGCCTGCTTTAGTTTTCTCTACTGCTTGAGTTGCCACCCTACATATCACATTCTTCTTTTTCCTCTCTCACTAGACTATAAACTTGTATATCTTTCCCCTGTGCATCCCAAGTGCTTAAACAGTGCTAGACACCTAACAGGAATTCAGTAAATAGCTGTTGAATTCATGATCTAATGGATCATGAGCAGCGGTTTGAAATACCCTGACTCAGAACATTAAAAATCAAATCAAACAAACAAGCAGAAAAGAACAGGCTCCATCAGGGTTCTTATGGCTTCTGACATCTGTCTGCCCACAACACCCAGTCCTGAGAGGCAGAGCAGCATAAAATCAGAGAAACAGCAGGAGGCGTGGAGATCCTCTTCCACAGGCAAAGAACCATGGCTCAGAAAGTGAAACGATTTGTCAGTGACCACCCAGGTCTCCACCTCTTCATGTGACACTGCTGTACACCCTTCAAGTGAGTTAACTTCATCTACTTGCTAATAAGCAGCCAATAGGAAGAAAGAGTTTGGGAAACAGGATACTTAAAAGCGACCTGTGAATTTCCTAGGTTTTGAATACAGGCCCTACCCAATTATGTTTAAAAAGAAATAGTGATAAACATTCAGGCTGATGAATGTAGTGAGACACACAAGAAGATATATTAATTAGAGCATAGGGTTTAAATTTTTTTGTAATATCTTTAATGTTATTTTCCAAGGTTTTCCACAATGAACATGAACTTCTCCTATACTCAGAAAAAAATTTGTTATTTTAAAAAGCCATTTCATACACATTCCCTCTTTAACTGGGACCACAAAAGACAGCTTTGAGAAAAGAGTGAGAGTACGGAACTTAAAGACCCGCTTAAATGGAAAACCTGAAATAACATATCTTACCCCCAGAAGTATGGTGCAGATGCTAAATTTGAAATTAAATCATTACTTTATATTCACATAATGACAGCCAAATAAAAATTGTCAAAGGACTCTGAAAATATCAGTGTTCCTCACCATCCTCCTCAATGAGGGCAAGTAATATCTATCCCTCCTTTGACAGGTTGACAGGCCTTGATTAGCAATGGACACAGTCACCAGTTCAGGTCTGAAACTACACTTAAGTTTGATCTACCATCTCACTTCCAAAGCACCCATTGATAAATGGCAAAGTTGTATTATTAAAAAAAAAGATTTAAAATACAAAGTGTTTTATGCAGAATCCAGAAACATTAGCAATATTCTTGGAAAATCTTCCAAACAAGGGTAAATTCATGGGTAAAAGAAGCCAAGAATATTGAAAGTGTACAAAAAGTCCCTATCTAAAATATGTGACTAACAACAGTTAAAATGTAAGTGGTCAAACCTGTGACTGCAAAATAAAAAGTTCAAGCTATGACTTCACTAAAGGAATTATGCCACTTAAGCAACAAGCTCTTCATTAACTTTATATCCGAAGTGTTTGTGTGTACATTGTGTTATCTAACCCTTACAATGACCCCATGATGCAGAGTGGGGGTGACATCATTCTCACCTCACAATGCAAGAGGCCACGGTCCGACACAGTTATATGACTCGGCCCTGACTACACAACAGATGAGAAGCAGAAACAGGACCAGCAGTTTTTCTGCTCCTTGGTTCAACAGATTGTGACAAAACACACTGTGGAGATGGGTTATTCCACCCGGCAACGAGCAGAGCAGCAGATGACAGTGCGTTGGGGCCGGAAGGACTCAAGTCATTCACTCACACACTTCCCTGTAGTTCAGCAACTCATTCATCCACGTAGGCGTTTAATGAAGAAACACTGACTACCCGCTAACTGTTCTAGGTGCGGTGCTAGGCACACGGATTCAAAGATGAAGTAAGAGGAAGAAACCCTCATGACTAATGAGGGACAAGAAAGCTGTCAGTGTCCTTCTATTACATGAACAGTGTTTCTAACAGGGGGATGTGTGCTGTGAGAGACACAGAAAGAATACCCTCCACCTGGGAGACAGGAGTGGGAGTGGTTATGTCTTTCTAGAAGAAAAATCTAAGCTGGCTCTCAACAGAGAGAATCAGAGAGTTGACTAAAGTTCTTACCTGGCAAAAGAAACAAGATAAATATGGGTACGTTAATATGTGGATAAATTCCTGACATGTAGTGATGAGCGAAAAAGGTGAGCTGTAGAATAACTGTAGAGTTCTACAGTATTTATGTGAAAAACACACATGCATATAGAAACGCCATGTATTTTCTATGGGTACATGTACAAGCACATAAAATCAAAGAAGACGTTCTGGAAGCATATACTATGAACTAACACTCACTACCTGCAGGGGAAGGGGCAGGGACAAGAACTGGAAGAGGTAGGCAGAGGGACTTTAGCCTTATTAACAGTTTTCAAAAGAGAACATGTATTTTTTAAATTTTTACTTTGAAATAATTATAGATTCAGAGGAAGTTGCAAAGAAATGTACAGGTAGGTCCTTTGCACCTTTACCTAGCCTCCCCCAATGCTACTTACCACCTTGCACAACCACAGTTCACACCAAAAGCAGCTACAGTGTGCTCGTTTGTGCACGTGCGGCTCTGTGCGACCGCATCACGTGCAGAGCTGCCTGCAACCAGCATCACAATGAAGACGCTCATCGGTACCATCGCACCAAGACGCCCTCATGCCACCCTCTTACAGCCACGTCCACCCTGCACTCCTATCCCCAACACCTGGCGACCACTACTCTGTTCTCCATCTTTACAATTATATTATTCTGTGAATGTTAAGTAAATGGAACCACGCGCTATGCATCCTTTTGAGATTGGCTTATTCACACAACATAATTCCCTAAGGTTCATCCAAACTGTTGCATATATCAACAGCTCGCTGATTTTTATTGCTAAGTAGTATCCTATGGTAGAAATGTACCAATTTTTTAAAACTATTTATCCATGGAAAGACCTGTGGGTAGTTTCCAGCTTTTAGGTATTTTGAATAAAGCTACTATAAACATTGATGTACAAGTTTCTATGTGAAAATAAGTTTTCATTTCTTGCATAAATGCCCAAGAGTACAATTGCTGGGTCATATGGTAAATACATAAAAAAAAATCCTCACCAGAGAATATTTTTTAAAAATTGATTTTAGAGAGAGAGGAACAGGGTGGGGAGGTGGATAGAGAGAAACATTGGTGGGTTGTTTCCCATACGAGCCCCAACCGGGAATCAAATCCACAACCTAGGTATGTGCCCTGACTGGGGATTGAACCTGCAACATTTTGGTGTATGGGATGATGGTCCAACCAACTGAGTCACCTGGCCAGGGCGCTTAAGTTCAGCTTTAATTTATAAAGGCACTACCAAACTATTTCTCCAGAGTGGCTGAACTATTAATAATGTTCCGCCAGCAAAGTTTGAGTGATCCAATTTCTCCACGTCTTCACCAGCATTGCCTGTATTTTAAAACAGCGAAACTAAGAGTCGATCAATGTATTTTAAAACAAAGGGAGACAAAACTAGATTATTTTTAGCTTCCTTATGGATGTTTACAACACCGTGCATGAGAATTTTTGTAACCTGCCCGCTGCCCCAAGGAAATCAAACCTGAATCTGCCCAAGCCCCTAGATCTAATGCTAACTTATGAACAAAACGGGAGTCAGAGAGAACATACTCAGAGAGACAGTATAAGAGTGCAATCGAAACAATCTAAAATGTGGAAAATTCCGTAAGATAAATAATCCAGTTTTTTTAACAAATAAATTGGAAGAAAAAAAGTGAGAGACAGGAGTACCTATAGATTCAAAGAGACTGAGAAGCGCCATCAGCTAATTGCTTTGTATGGACCTTATTTAAACCCTGATTCACCAGAAGTAATTCATTCATGAGGCAATTAAGGAAATTTAGACACTAATTAAATGTGAAATATCAAAGAATTATTATTAATTTTAGGTGTGATAATAATGTTGTAATTATATTTTTTAAAATAATTATTTTACGTGGAACCTAATGAACAAAATAAACTAACGAGCAAAACAGAAACAGAGGCACAAGTACATGGAACAGACTGACAGCTGCCGGAGTGGGGAGGGAGGAGGAAACCAGATGAAAGGTGAAGGGAGTGGGCAAAGAACATACACGCATGACCCATGGACATGGACGAAATGTAGGGACTGCCTGAGGGAGCTGCGGGGCGCTGGGTGGAGGTGGGCAAAGTGGAAAAAATTGCGACAACTGCAATAGCATAAGTAATAAAATATAATTTAAAAAGAAAAGATAAAAAGAATTATCTTCTCATGGAAATTAATTTGGCATTCCCTCGCAAAGTTTGGCATAGGATTACCATGTGATGCAGCAATTCCACCCCTAGCTATAGACCAAACAGAACTGAAAACAGATACTCAAGCAAAACTCACCCATGAATGTTAACAGTAACATTATTTATAATAGTTAAAGGTGGAAACAACTCAAACATCTATCAGCGGGAAAAGATAAACAAAACGTGTCATAGCCAAATAACAGACAGTGATTCAGCATGAAAAGGAATGAAGTACCGACATATGCTGCCACGTACACAAATCTCCAAAACATTAAGCTACGTAAAAGAAGCCTGGCAGAGGCTCACATGATGTACGAAAAATACGGAACAGGTAAACAAATCCACAGAAACAGACCAATGACAGCCAGGAGCCAAGGAATGGGGAGAAGTATCCTGGGGAGTAACTGCCTAATGAATACAGTTTTTATTTTGGGATGACGAAAATGTTTTGAAACTAGACAGAGGCAGTAGTTTCACAGCATTGTGACTGCACTGCTACTTTAAAGTGGTTAATTTTACGTTACATGAATTTTAACCTCAACTAAAAAATAATTATTTTCAGAAATATATATTAAAGTATTTACAGAGGAAATAATATGGTATATGGAAATTGATTTAAAATAATTGAGGAGGTCACAGATGAGAAATAAATGATTTTTATGGATTAGTCATTGAATGGTAATTTAATAATTGGAATTATGATAATTCAATATTGGCTAACTATAGTAGAGTTCATTTCCATATTTTACTCTAATATATATATGAAGTTTTTGCCATAAAAAGATTTTAAAAAGAAAAAAGATGACCTGTTTGAAAATAGATTTTATTTATTTATGTTTAGAGAGATGGGAAGGGAGGGTGAAAGAGAGAAACATCAATTGTGTGGTTGCCTCTCACATGCCCCCACACTGGGGACCTGGCCCACAGACCAGGCATGTGCCCTGACTGGGAATTGAACTGGCAACCCTTTGGATTGCAGGCTGGCGCTCAATCCACTGAGCCACACCAGTCAGGGCTAAAAAGAAAAAAGATATGATTTTAAAGCAACAAAGTCCACTTGATTTAGGGACTTGATATCACCTCCTTCTGAATAACAAGACTTGGGGAGTTTTAAAGGAAGGGTAAGTACATGCTTCCGGAACTCCTACCCACACACCAGACATTCCCCAGATGCTCTGGTCCAAAGCTAAGTCTTTTATTACAAAAGGCACATTTGTGCTTGATGAGAAGGAATGGACACAGCGAAACTACGGCCTCAAAGTCAAAGACCCTGGGTTTGAATAAACACAGCAGCAACTTCAACAAGGACCTGAGCAACCACAGCTTCCATCTTGCAGGGTAAGCGAAGTTGCTAAATCAGCTACGTATCTGTTTTAAAATGGCAGAGTCACAGGCCCCACCAACCCAGATCAACAATTCCATCTCTGCGTCTACTCTCCAGGAAGGAGCACTTTACCAAGTTCCCCAGGTGATTCTTGTTTTGTTTTGTGGGTTTTTTTAACTCTACAATTTTTAAAAAATATATATATATTATTTTTATCTTCACCTGCGGAAATGCCCATCAATTTTAGAGAGGGGGAAGGGAAGGAGAGAGAAGAAACACTGGTGTGAGGGAGAAATACCCATGTGAGAAAGAAACATCCATCAGTTGCTCTTGTACCAAACCCACAACCTAGACACGTGCCCCAAACAGGGAGAGAACCTGTGACTTTTCAACCAACTGAGCCACACTGGCCAGGGCTATCCCCGGGTGATTCTGATAACAGAGGCCCTGCCGAATTCCAGCGGGCAAAGCTGACTGTAGAGCTCCACCGTGTGGCCTAAAAGTTAGAAAGCAACTTTGCCAGAATCCCTGGTTCCCCCACATACTAGTTCTAATCCAAAGCTTTCCAAGTCCAGCAAGAACCCTTATAACCAACTCTAGGGATTTATTCCTTACAGACATTTTGATCCATGCCATTACACAAGGGAATTATAGGTCCACAAAACATTACAGAAAGATAGTTTTGAAAATACAGACTATTTTGGGATGAGTAAAACACTGCATTCATTCAATATTTACTAAGGGTCCACAACATTCTAAGTACTATGCTAGGTACTAGAGATTGAAGATTAATAAAACATGGCTCCGTCTTTAAAAACCCACAGAAAGTCGTGGTCAGGTACTCAGTTGGTTAGAGCATCGTCTTGATATGCCAAGGTTGCAGGTTCAATCCCTGATCAGGGTACATACAAGAATCAACTAACGAGCCCTGGCTGGTGTGGCTCAGTGGATTGAGCACTGGCCTGTGAACCAGGGGATTGCCAGTTCGATTCCCAGTCTGGGCACATGCCTGGGTTGTGGGCCAGGGCCCCAGTGGGGGGCATCAAGAGGCAACCACACATTGATGTTTCTCTCCTTCTCTCTCTCCCTCTCCAAAAATAAGTAAACTCTTTAAATAAAATCAACTAATGAGTGCATCATTAGGTGGAACAACAAATTAATGTTTCTGTCTTCCTCTCTTCTCCTCTGTCTAAAAATCAATTTAAAAAACCCACAGAAAAATATGACAAGTAATAGTACAAATTAGGACAAGTGTCTCCTTTCTAAGAAGCAATTCCTGGGCACTGGGAAGGAAATCAAGGACATAACACTGATCTAGCTGGATATAAGACAGAGTCATATTAAAGATAACCAATGATGAGAACAGCAGTGACTGAGACATGCAACATGAATGTCACAGACTGTGTCCTTTAAAGAGGCTCTAAACAGACAAATCCCTTCCTCTAGAGCACAGGTGGCAAACACAAGGCCCACAGGCCGACCCCAGCCCTCCGCCTTGTTTTATCCGACCTGGCCCCTTGTTTCTACCTGGCAGCGGTGCTGAGCTCTCACTTAACTGTTAAGGAGTAGTTACATTTATACCATCCTAAAATTACATTCGGCCCTTTGAAGGCAACTGTGAGGCTGATGTGACCCCAAGTGAAAATGAGTTCGACACCACTGCTCTAGAAGTAAGGGAAAGCTTCATTCAACACATACTCTGTGCCAAAATTGTGCTAGGCACTAAAGACAGTGAGTAAAGGAAGCTTTAAGAACATGTAACAAGGACATTTTCCCTGATGGACTACCATTTGATCGTGGAGCTTGAAGCGTGACTAGGACATGAATAGACAAAGAAAAATCAAGAAAAAGGGGAGACACTCTCCTTTATGTGTGTTTGTATGTGGAGGAGGAATAAAAGATGGGACACTGGCACCAGAGAAGGGGCAGACTGCTTGCTTAAGAAGCTTTAATACAGTACTTTATCCATTAAAGTAGGTCATAATACAGTCACTCCAAAAAAAAAAAACATTTCCCTGGAGCACCCCACATAATGTGGTTCTGTGGACATGACCACAAACAAAGATAACGAGAAGCCACCAGAGCTCCTGGGTAGGGCAATGGCAAAAGTGATGTTTAAGGCTATGCGCTGTGTGCCGGAAGCGAGACGGGAGTTAAGAAGCCCGTGCAGTACGGGCGGGACTGAAATGGTGCAGGGGTGTTAGGAACTGAACACAGTGGCTCAGCACTAACCGAGCACGGCTGGTTACGGCAGAGGGATGGAGGGACGGAAGGGGTTTCAGCAGGATGATTATAAAAGTGATGGTGACATTAAAAAAAAAGAAAAAGAAACACAGTTTTAGGAAGAAAAAGTTTTAAAAAGGTTTCAGTGTATGGAACACTTGCCTGAGCATTGTGTATGTACACACGGGCAATAAAACTGGGTGAGTGGAAAAAGAGATGAAGGACCAGAAGGCTGAGCAGAAGCCATGTCCCCGCATTGTTCTGACAACTGACTGCAACGACCGCTAGCCCTTCTCTTGCAGTTTTCTGTAATACCACCCACGTTGCTGCGTCCTCCTGACTCTCCGCTCCTTCTTCTGTTCCTTCAAGTTGCTCGCTAAAGAGGAGATACTGCTACACAACAACTGGAATTGTAGGGAAGGAAAATACACAGTTGAAGGTAAACAGTGACCTTGGATGCTTTTTTAAAAATGTACTTTAAGATATAACAAGTAGTAAAGTATACTAATTCTAAGCATATATATATATATATATATATATAGCTCAATAAAGTTTTACAGAAGTATACACTCACAAACTACCACAGATATAGAACCTCAGAAATTTCCCTGTGCCTTCCTAACGCCCTACCCAGAGGCAGCCCCCACTTTGAGTTCTAGAAGCTGTCTGTCCTCAGCAGCATACGGATGGAACCACACACTCTTTTGTGTCTGGCTTCCCTCATTCAACATCATGGCTACGAGAGTCAGCCAAGTTAATGTGTGTTTCTGTAGTTCATTCTTTTCACGTCTGTGCAATAGGCTACTGTGTGGCTCTTCAGCAGGTTACTTATCCGTTTCTTCTTTGATGGACATTTGTGGTGTTTCCAGCTTTGAGCTATTATGAACAAAGCAACTGTGAATATTCTTGTGCATGTCTCTGGTAGAAACATGTGCTCATTTTCTCTTAGCTATACCTGAGTGAGATTGGGTCATGGAGTCACATGTAGCTTTAGTCATTACTGACAGATAGTTTTCCCAAGTGGTTGTACCAATTTACACTCACCTAAAGTGCACAGGAGTTTCAGCTGCTCCAAACCCTAGTCAACAACTGGTACTGTCAGTCTCTAATTTTCCCCATCAAGGTGTACAGTGATACTCATTGTGGTTTTACTTTGTACTTCCCTCACGAGTAATGAAGCTTTGAGTACCTTTCAAGTGCTTATTCGCTATGTGGATATCTTCTTTTGTGAGGCACCTATTCAACATTTCTACTCATTGAAAAAATTGAGTTTTGTGTCTTTTACTTACCAATTCGAATTTCTTTATATACTTTGGATATGAATTCTTGCTCAATACATGTGTCATGAATATTTTCCCCCAGACTATGGCTTGTTCTTTAGCTCACCTTTTCACTTACTGGTATCTTTGATGAACAGAAATTCTTAATTTGAATGAAATCTAATTTGTCAAAAAAAATTTTCATATATAGTGCTTTTGGGATTTTGTTTAAGTAATTTAAGAAACTTTCTGTACCCCGATGGCCTTGCATTCTGAGAGGAAGGAGGCCATACCTGGGGAGCCTCACTCTTTAAAGCTTCAACACACATCGGAGCACGAGTGCCTTTTCCAGCATTTCAGGTTACATGCCGGGCTCTATTTTCCACAGAACGGTACGAGCAACCCTCAAATGCAGCGTGGCACAGATGGTCTGGCTTGTTCAGAGGCGAGGAGCTGCACTTAATTTAGCCTCTACAGGACGGACACTGGACCTAGAGGCCTCCAAAGCCAGGCAAGGTCCCAAGAGCAATTTCTCTCTGGTAGCAGGAATGTGCGCTCACTGCCCCGTTTTATGTGTGTCGTTTCCACAACATGTAAAGGCGTCATCTTATGAGTTAAGTCTTTACAGGAATTCCTGGCTTGCCCTAGTTTTATTATTGAGTGGGAACAACCACTCTCTTGACTATTCTTGTCAAAGCAAGACACTGTTACCTGTCACAGAACTAGCAGTCCCTGACAGAAACGGGCAGAAAGGAAAGATATGAGGAGAGAGGTGGTGCGTGAGCAGACAGCTAAAACAGGCAACAGAAAGTCTGAGACGAGAAGAGTAACTGGGGGACTTCACTTTTCCTAATACTTCAGGAGTTAAAGGGTCTCAGTACTGAAAACTGTTCAGAGGCCACTGCAACAGTCTCACGAGATGTAATGGAATGTTGGCAGTGACAAAGGAGAGGACGGTTGTAAAAGACATCAGCAGAGATAAGGCAAATGAATAAGTGAAACTTTGTCCAAACATGCAGTGTGTATTTGCATAGGTGAAGCTCTCTCTCTCATGCAGTCACTCACACTCAAAGTTCCCCACCTATGGCCCACTCATTACCACTGATATTGCTAAAGCAGACCTTTGCCCAGCAAGGAATGTAAATGAGGAAAGCACACTTGGCTTAAGACATTAAGGAGTGGCCCTGGCCAGTGTGGCTCAGTTGGTTGGAGCGTTGTCCCACAACCGAAATGTTGCAGATTCAATTCCTGGTCAGGGCACATACATACCCAGGTCACGGGTTCAATCCCCAGTCTGGGCAAGTATGATCCCCAGTCCAGGTGCATGCAGGAAGCGACGGATCGATATTTCACTCTAGCATCTCACATTGACATTTTTCTCTCTCCCAACCCTCACCGCCCCTCTCTCTCCCCTTCCTCTCTCTCTGAAAGCAATGAAAAAACATATCCTTGGTGAAGAGTTTTTAAAAAGACATTAAGAAGTGGTGGGACCCAAAACATACCCTAGGGTTTAAAGAGGAATTCATGACTTGGTTTCAGCTGACTGTTGCCACATAAGAAATAAAGGTCCAGACTTCTGGCCAAGATGGAGGCATAGGTGGACGCACTGTGCCTCCTCGCACAACCAAAATAGGGACAACAGCAATACAGAAACAAAATAACAACCAGAACTGACAGAGAATTGAGGTGTATGGAAGTCGGACACCCAAGGATTTAAAAATAGACGCATTCATCGAGACCGGTAGGAGGGGCGGAGTCGGCCGGGCGAGGGACTCAGAGCGGAATGCAGAGCAACAGGGGCGGTGCACAGGTCCACAGCAGGCAGACCCTGGGCGAACAAGCGGCGGTGGCTGGTGGGCCCCAGCCAGGGGGTGGCAAATGGCAGACCCAGAGAGGCGGCCATTGTGAAGCAAGGTACTGAGCCCAACTCAGGGGCCCAGCACCGGGAAATAGAGCTTTGGGTCACTGACTGAAAAGGAAGGTCCCTCGGGTGCACAGGCCCACCCACACCGGAATTGGTGCCAGAGGGGCCCAGTTGGCTTGTGGAAGGCGGCGGAGGGGTCTGAGGTCCTGCGGAGAGCGGACCAACCACCATTGTTCCTTCTCAGACCCTGCCCCCACATACAGCGTCACAACCCAGCCACTGGGGTGCCCTGCCCTGGTGAACACCTAAGGCCCTGGCCCCTCACTACAGGAGCTCGACAAGACCAAAAAACAACAACAAAGAAAACAAAACAGCAAAAAGATGGCTCAAACAGAAGAATTGAAAGCCCCAGAATCCATCCTTTTAAGCGACCAAGAGATAGCCAACCTATCAGATGCACAGTTCAAAGCACTGGTGATCAG
>CM052538.1:171514474-171563282 GCA_028533065.1 Trachops cirrhosus
GGGAGAGGGTGTTCAGGGTGGAGGGGAATGAAGGGGGGATAATAGGACAACTGTAATAGCATAATCAATAAAATATATTAAAAATGATAAAAAAAGAAAAAAGAAATAAAGGTCCAATGATAACAAATCTTTTCACTTTTTCAAGAGATATTAGAAATTGTGATTTTTCTGTGTAACTTTCCAAACACTATTACATCATGTAGGCCAAACAAAATATCTCTGTGGGTTGGCTCTGGTCTATGGGCAACAGGTTTACAATCTCTGTTCTGAAGCTTTGCAGCAAGATAAATAGCACATGCAGGTTTCCAGTTAAAAGATCAAGAAACTCGAAAAGCTAGCACGCAGACAAGGGACTGGACCAGGAGACAGTAAAAAGAAGTTTAACTTTTAGAGGCAGAAAGTCTAAAGACCTGGACTTGGACCAACTTCAGAGCTGGACAGGTCTGTATTGGAAAAACCTGAGAGGAATTATTACAAGTTCTGTTGCAAGGAGGTACAGATTAAAAAAACTAGAATATACAGGGATCCTAAATGATTACAAAAGAGTGGGGGATATCACTCTCTCTCTCTCTCTCTCTCTCACACACACACACACACACACACACACACTCTCTCTCTCTATTTTACCTCTGTGTCTTGATTTCCTTATCATTAAAATAGGAATAACAGAACCTACTTCAAAGGGCTATCATGAGGATTAAAGAAAAATTATTCATATAATTGTCATTATCCCTAGCAAGTAATGCTTAACAAAAGTTAGCTACTGTTTGTTGTCATGGAACACTGAGAGGTAAGGTAACTCGCTCAAGATCACACCTGGATTTTGTACCCAGAGTGTATGGCTTCAGATCCTTCACTCTAAACCATCAAGTTCTTCTGCCTCCCCTTAACTTGCTGGGCTAGATCAGTACAATGAGGACGACAGGCCAGATGATAACTGAAGTCTCTACTAAAGCTGACATTTTATTCTACCAGCCAGCCTTCTAATCAGCTTATTTCACGGCAGCAGTAAGAAAAACATAACCCTGCTCACACTTCTCCGGGTTACCAAGCTAAAGCAGGGAAGTACAGCTTAGGCTTAGGGTAGGTCAGAGACACCATTCCAGTATGGAATAATCCAAAGGTTAAGCCAGGAAAAAGTCCCCTTATTAATCCGTGGTGATTATATTCATTTCTAAGAGGCCAGTAGGCCTCTTGAGTAGGCCCAGAATTCACTCACATGAACAACCTCTTACAAGTTGGAAGTCACCTATTAGCCTGCTAAGAAACCACAATAAGCTCTAAATCTAGAATCTTTAGAACACCAAGCAACTCTTATCCTTTTGGGTCTCCATAAGAACCTAGTAAATTCTCTTTCCCCGTCTTTGGCGGGTGAGGAGAATGCCATGTGTGCTCATTCAGATATACAAGCACACACCACTTTACCTACAATTATAAGGGGTTCACGAATTCCCTGAAATCTTTCCCTAGACTTCAGGTATCCGCAGTTCCAAGCTTGTCCTCCCAAGAGATTCAGAAGTGCCCGAAGATCGGGGTTGGAATTTCTAGGCAGCTGTGTTCAGGAGACAAATCATGTATTGCGAACTCAGCATAATGAATCCTGCATGGAAAAGACAAAGGGCCTTTTCTTCCTCCCCCAGACCAACTTGTACTGAGAGAATTCAGACAGAGAAGATTTGTAATTTAACCCCCAAACACCAGTGAATGGAGAACAGGACCCCAAGAATATTTCATGCCCCTTTTCTGACTCCTACCCATAAAATCACATAGAACCTCAGAAGAGTTGAAAGTAACAGGTAAAACCATGCTAGTCTCCGTGGCACTGTGCTCTTCCTCTTATAAGAAAGGAATCAGTCAAGATTGCCAATTAGCCTTATTAGATGACTTTTCCCTAGAATGGGCTTTGAAAACTATAGGTACCAAAGAAACCATATAATCTCACCCACAACTGAAGAAGTAACCAAAACAAGATAATATTTCCCTCCCATAAGATGAGCAACAGCTTAAGTGTTGGTGAGAGTCTGGAGAAACACGTGAACTCACACACACTGGTAGGCTTGTAAATCATTAGTCTTTGGTGGTGGTGGGACGATTGGACAATTTTTACGAACCATGTGAAAACATACACCCTTTGATGCAGCACTCCCTACAGATATTTCTGCAAAGGTAGTTGAAGACAGATGGGCAACCAAGTTCAATGCTGCACTGTCTATAACAAGAAGTCCTGACTGCTGGGTGTAATCATATAAATGAAACATCATGTAGCTATTTTAAAAGTTTGCTAGGTCTGGCCCTGACCAGTGTGGCTCAGTTGGTTGGGCATCACTCCCACAAACTGAAAGGTCGAGGTTGGATCCCCCATCAGGGCACACGCTTGGGTTGCAAGTTCAGTCCCTGGTCGGGTCATGTACAAGAGACAACCAATCAACTGATGTCTCTTTCTCGCATGGATGTTCCTCTCCCTTTCTCTCTCTCCCTTCCCCGTCTGTAAAAATAAATTAAAATATATTTTTTAAAAAAGCAGTGGGTCTGTAAGTGCTGATATGAATAAAACTCCAATATATAATTTTTAAAAAGGCGAGAACAGTGGATATTATGCATGATTCTTTTAGTCTAAATTTTTTAAAGGACATACATACATGCTATTATATGTAATAAATTATGTTCCCTGTTGGGAACCGCCCTGCCTGGTTTCAGAAGCTGTTACCATCCCCCGCCCCCCCCAAGGCTAAGGCTGAGTAAGCGACCTTGGGATCATAAGCCCACTAAGCAGACAAAGCTTATCTCCCTGGCAGGAGCACCACCTCTGCCCCTTTTACTTCACCCTGCCTGGTCCCCAAAGCATGATCTGTTAGCCAATGACGGGTAAGATTCCACAAGGGAGGGACGACCTGAGACAGGCATGATCACGGGGGGCCCCAGGGAAGGACTTGGGGGGCTATAGCAAAAGGGGATGATGGACCCCCACCCCTCGGCTTTGACATAGCCTGAGTCCTCATTCTGTCTGCAAGAAGTCTCCTAATCTCTTGGCTGCCTTACTTCCCCTGCCTGACTTAAGCCTGAAACAATGCTGGAGGTGGGTGTAGCCCTGTGCTGGAAAGGGTGGGTTCCCCAGGTGATCAGGTCTAAGAAAGAATGCATGAAATCCTGTGAAATCTGCTTTGCTAAGAATGCTCTCAATTAAATGATAAGGGTCTGAGCAGGAAATGAGTTTGTTTCCCAAAGTTTTGTAGCCCCTTAGCTAACACACCCTGACTCAAAATAAGCCCTAGTACGTCATTGTATGTTATCTATTGTTTGATCCTTACTGCCTGACAATGATTGATGAGCTTTATCGGTATTCCTGTGTAAACTGAACCCAATAAAAGCCCACTGAGGAAAAGGCTCAGGGCCCTTCTCCTTTGAGAGATCGGCCACCTTTCCTCCCCAAGCAGATCATGTCTTGGTAGACTTATTCTCATCTGCGGCAGCAGGGAGGGCCCTGCAGGCGGAGCACCGCCCCCACCCAGTTCCTGATAGATAGGTAAGAAACTGTTTACTGTGGTTACCTTTGGAGAGAGTGACTAGAGATCAGGAAAGAGAAGAACCATACCAATGGACATTTAGAAAACATGCCAGTAACATAGATTAAAAAAAAAAAAAAAAGCTCCCAGGCATCTGGGGAAACCTGGGGCTAAAGATAGAAGGCAATACCGAAGGCAGGCTCTCGTTCCTGCTTCGTGTATTTGCCTAGAATTGACCTTGTTGAGAGTCCAGACTCCTCAGCAAGCAGCGTGACTTCTCACACTGCCTGTCCCAGAAACACAGCTTCCCCAGCTTCAGAGGCATTAGTGCATGTTAGGAGATGGCCAACTGAGATCAGCTGCCAAGCAGTTTCTCACAGCTCCTGCTGGCTGATCACATTACCTGAAAGTTGAGGTGGGGAAAAGTTTTAACACCTTATGAATAAAGTAGCTCACCTCTGAGGTTTCCGAATATCCCAGAGTCCTACTCCTTCCTTTGAGTTGGCTGTGGCCAACAGCCTGGGCTCCACAGGGTTAAACATGACGCTGTGGAAGGCTGACGGGTAGTTTGCCAGGCAGAAGGGCTCTGTGAAGAAAGAAACTACTATCAGTCCATGTGGGGCACCTTTGGGCCAGGGACAGGCAGACAAGCAGGAATGGGAATGCGAGTAGGAGCACACCCTCCAATAACCACGTCAATGGGCTCAAACCCCACCTCGGTCACCTGTACTCACAAGGCTCCCGCAAGTCCTAGCACACACTTTCTGCACATAGAAAAAAGTAACCGAAATATATATAAACAAACTTTAAGCTATAATATTCAGAAATACATGGAGCACCTATTCAGATCTTGTGATAAAACAGACAGTCACCATAAAACGGAAGTAATCTACTTTACAGTAAGTAAAACTGAATTCCACATGAGCAGAAAAAATTCACAACTAATTACTGATAGGATTATTATACCTTAATCCAAATTTATGAGTTTTAGAAATTGAAAGTATTAAAACCATACAAAAATTTAATGAAGACAAAGCAATACAGTAAGAAAAATGAAGCCAAGTAAAAATAATAATTTTCCCTTCTGGTCATATTGCTCCCTAAATTGAAAAGAAAATGGTCTCTGTCAAGAATTTTATGATTTCATCCCCAGTATTGGGATATTTTAACAACAACAACAAAAGACACCTAACACTTGAACTTGCATCTAGCCAGCTCCTAATCAACTTCACCTAGAAATCCAGGAGCCCTCGACTATACTAGCTAGCTTCAAGTGAGGAAGGAATTACCTGCTACCTGGGAGGTCACACTCCTATGGAAGTTGTTTAGAAGCAATAGAAAGCATTTCCCAGTCTATAATTTCCATATGTGACACTTCATAGGTGCCTGTATGGGGTGGGACTCCGTTATTCCACCCAGCATGTGGTTCAGACAAAGAATTTCACCTGCCAAGCACGCGGTGACTCCACCACAGCTGCTGCTTGCAGCTACCTTACCTGGCCGACCCTAAGTACAAGCCTCTCTTACAGCCTGAACCTCAAAAATGGTACAGTCCAGCATGTTAAATGCTTAGAACATAGAATAAAAAGGCCAAGATCCTGCCAGACTAGGCAAGCAGGAAAGTAACTCTATGTACACAGGCATAATCATGACAAAGCTTCACCAAGGGTGGGGATAGGGGTGGCACTGAGGGTAGTATTGGAGGAAAGAGCCTTTGAAGATAGGCAGAGTTACAGAGAGAAATCTCTTCTGCAGGAAATGAGCTAAAAAATGCATTTCCTGAAGAATTTCAGAAAAATTCGACAAAACAATTCTTCATTTTACACTTCGAAACTCAAAGAACACTTTGGGAGGAAGAACTTACCCAGATAATTCCCTATAAGCAGAGTTTATTTGCTGTCATTTTAAGTTCCTTATACACAGTTAAGGTTAGGTTCTGTGGTTCTTTCAGCAAAAAACAAGCCAGAAATTAGGATTCAAAAAAGTGCATAACACCCCGTTCTCTGTAAATAACCAAGAATGTGTGCATGTCAGAACCACATGCAGAGCTGGCTCTTGCTTGCTAAGCTCTACCATGAGGCACATCTTCTGTTCCTTGGGGCCACTAAACACCAAGCTGTTGAGGTGTTTACTATAGGCACAAGGGTTTGAGGAGACTCACAGGTGGCTAGAAAGGACTGGCAAGGGGCCTCACTTCTGACCACTTAGGGGTAGGGTGGGACCTCCAGAAACACACATCTGTGCCCCTATGTGAGAGTTTCCTCTCTGTTTACTTCACTCCCACCCAGGTTACTCAGATCATAAATTGAATCTGCAGTGAACTTGACATCAAACCCTTCAACACAATCCAACAGCTTTTTGCACAGTGACCTTACCTCCATGAGGGGACTCCCGAATGTCCCAGATGAGAACCCGGCCATCATCTGAGGAGCTGGCAAAAATGTTGTCATTCACTGGGCTCACCGACAAGCCGTATACTGCATCTTCATGAGCAAACACATCCAGGGTCTCACTGCTGAGAGACAGAGAGCAGAGAGAGAGGCACACGGGCGCACACACACACACAAAGACGGGGTGGAGTCTGAGCCCTCTAGTTCCTAGGGCAGGGTTCCTCTTGATTTCCAGGAGAAAGGCAACCTAACTAAACTGAAAAGATATTACATTTCCTTTAAAAGTGTGCACCCAACTTTCAAGTGAAAAAATAAATGTACTATAAAACAGACTATAGATTTCATGGTAAGGTTGCTTTTTGCACTGAATGAGCGCATTTAAAAGTGACTCAACAGGTGAGTTTTGTGTTTTCACTTACTACAGAATGCCTGTGCTTGTGCACAGATCTGGGGTGCCACCTGATTTACAAAAAGGAAAAGCTTTAAAACAGCCAGGTCTGATGCCAGCTGGGTAAAAGAGGGGCCTACTGGCAGTCTGGCATGGTGATAAAAGCTCTGGGGCCAGGTTGCCTAAGTTCAGATCCTGGCACTACCCGACTTTAAGTTTCTTCATTTGAGATCATATAGTATTGCCTCATAGAATTACTGTAAAGGTTAAATTGATTAACACATACAAAGCACTCAGAATGGGGGCTGGCACATAAATCTCACCTATTATTATGTTTCCTTCCCTTCCAACACTCCTTTTAAGTTTTCACCTGAAAGCTATATTTCATACCAGCTCTGCAAATCTTTTTTCTTTTTAATCAAAATTTTATTTCAAAATTATTAGAGAAATCTTCAGAAAAGGACAGCTGGTTTAATTTTTTTTTTTTTTGCAAAACCAAAAACTACTTTGGGTTGCTTTTCATATGAAAAACAGAGTCAATCGCCTTCACATACTAACAATCTATTTACCTTTCAACATCATGGAGGATGACTTGCTCATCATTTCCTGTAAGGGAAAAAAGTGGACAAGTGATTACTCCAGGAAAATGATCCCTGTCCATGTTACAATTCAGTCTTTTAAGGTTTTCAGGGAAAATTAAATATGAACGAAGTCACTGTTAACACAAATTAGGAGTTAATTAGAAAAAAGATATTAAAAAGTAATTAAGGATAGGACATTCTTTTAGAAAACTTTAAAAGCATAATAACAACTAAGTTTACCTAACATAACTGTTTCCAAAATGTATCACCCATTGTAATGTTAAAAAAAAAAAAAAAAAAGCTGTGGCCAATAAGGAAAAAGTAAATGATCAAGGACAAATTAATTCAAGCTAGCTTTTTTATTTCTTTATTTTTTAAACAAAACACTCATTAACTGTGAGACCTGGAATAGTACCTGCCACTTTTCTGTGCCTCAGTTTTTTATCTGTAAAATAGATATAATAATTATACCTACCTGATAGGTTTATTATAAGGATAAGAGCACATTTGTAAAAAGCATTTGGAATAGGACTGAGCACTTAATAAGCCCCCAGTAAATGTTTACTACTATTTACATCTTCGTCATCTCTTATAGCATTAAAATTTGATGACTATGTGATTCTAAATAATGGGAAATTCTTATCTACAACTTTTGTCTCTTGCATTTTTCTTTATCACATCAAGAAATCTAAAAATACTACACATTCATGATTATATGTAGTTCCACCTTCAAATAGTTTATATAGCCAAAAAAGAACAGCCTAACCATGAAAAACAGAAAGTAAAAAGCTTCCATTTTATGCTGAAGGCACACCCAAAAGTCATTTCAACAGAAAGCAAAATTAGCAGTGGCCCAGGTCATCTGAAATCTCTGGCTCTAAACTCTATTGTGGGTACTTGTGAAGTAAATCAAACCCATACTAATGCCTTCTGGGGAGCAGGCACAGGAGAGGTGCTGGGGACGTGAGAAAAGAAAGATTCTTCCCAGCCCTTGAGGAACTCACAGTCCAGCCGCACAAATAATTAGCAAAACACATTGTCTTGTTACAGACACATGCTTACAATGGGGACGCAGATAAAGGAATAATTGTTTCCTTCAGGAGCAAGGTGAAAGTACACAGCAGAAGGGAAGGGTGTTTTAATGGAAAAGGAGACATTTAAACAGAAACTCAAATTACTCAAAACTCTTACCAATGGGAGTCTTAGGGAAATTGGTGGGGAGTGGACAATTAACGATGACCCATGAG
The DNA here is from genome assembly GCA_028533065.1 of Trachops cirrhosus. Lineage (NCBI taxonomy): Eukaryota > Metazoa > Chordata > Mammalia > Chiroptera > Phyllostomidae > Trachops > Trachops cirrhosus. The sequence goes on from CM052538.1 coordinate 171,522,584, forward strand.
GAATAGCATGAGCAAAAGGCACACGGACACCTATGATGGCAAGTGGTTTAGTGGACTAGAGTAAAGGTGCAGGCAGAGGGAGATAAGGCCTGAGAGTGAAGTGGGGTTTAAACTGTACCCTGTGGACACTATAGAGTCAAAAAGATTCACATGGTTAAGCCTTTGTTTTTAAACTCATAGACACAGACAACAGTATGGTGACTACCAGAGGGGAAGGGAAGTGGGGTAAGGGAGAAGGTAAAGGGGAGATAAATGGTGATGGAGGAGACGTGACTTGGGGTGGTGACGCATGATACAATATACAGATGATGTATTGTAGAATCATGTATCTGAAACCTATGATTTTATTAACCAATGTCACCCCAATACATTCAATAAAAAGAAAAGAAAAAAAGCCCTTTATTTTAAAAAGAAAATGTGCATAAGCAATGAATTAAAAGGAGGATCAGAGACTGGTAACAGAAATGACAGGAGGACACTGCAATAGTCCAGGCCAAAGATGAGGACCTGAATCAGGGCAGCAGGTATGGGAAGTGAACGGAAACAAAAGAGGGAATGAGAGGCTTTCAAGTCTAGTTGGTGACTGACAGTGTACACATGAAAGAAAGGCATGTCTGGGGATGACTTCAAGATTTCTATTAGGCTAAACCACGTGAAATTGTCATTTTTGTAAGTTGAAAATAATTCGATGTCAGCAGATTCTTAAAGTTAACCCTAACGACGTAAACAATTAGGTAAATGGGTATTATAACTGAGAAAGGGAATCCAGGGAATAAGAGGAAATATTTGCACAGGGGAGGAGAACTAATCATCTTGGTTTTAGATGGGTTGCACTTAAATTGCTTTTGGAACACACCGGGAGAGATACTCAGTGGGGAAATCTGCAGTGCGGAGGAGTGGTCAGGACTAGAAGTTGGCTGGTCAGAACGGAGTGTGTGTGGTCAGCTGATGGAAGCCATCACGAAGAGGCTGGCCGAGCACAAGTCACTCCAGCTACACCCTAACACAATGTTTTCCAAACCGGAGCCATCCATGGGTCATAAGATCGATTAGAGCCACAACCTTTAAAATCCTTAAAAATTAAATAGGACAAAACAAAAAACCAAATCAGAGTGTACCACACATAGTAACGTTAAATGCTGTTTCAAATATATGTGTGTGTGTGTCTGTATAACAGATTACAATGTAAAAAATATTCTATCAAAAAAAAAGAAAAAGAGTGAGAGCCAAAGAATGAAAAGGAGGGCAGGGCAGAAGTGGGGGAGAGAGGAAAGGAAAGATGGGAGAGAGAAGGAAGGAAGGAAGGGAGGGAGGGAGAGAGAAGGGGAGGGGAAGAAGGAGAGAGGGTGAGAGGGAAGAAAGGAAGAAAGAGAGAGGGGGCAGGGAGGAAGGGAAAAGGAGGAAGGTAAGGTGGGATGGAGATTACTCTAATGCATGTGTCTAAATTGCTGAAATGCAGAAAAGGCAAGCTATGGAAAACCAGGAATTCTATAGAACAATGAAATAAAGAAAAATAAGGAGTTATTTTGGCACTTCTTTATGTAAAATACCAGCCACAGCGGATTTCCCCATATGGAAATCCCCCTTCTTACCTCCAGAGAATACTTTGGTGTTCCCACTGTTGAAAGCCAGGCAAAAAATGTTGGAATGATGCTCTCCTTTCAGCTGTATGGGCTTGACTCTGGAGTGGATAGCTTGTTCCATGTGCCATAGCAGAACCCTGCGATCATCTCCTCCTTGAGAGGGGAGTAAGAATCTAGGGTTAAAACAGCTCATATTTCAAAGGTGACTCTTGGTTTTGCTAGCTTTGAATCCCATCTTTTCCCAAACTGCATCTCCCCAGCTCCATGAGATTCTGGTGGGACACATAAACCCAGGGCTCAACCACCTTAACCGTGGGTAAATACATAGCCCCTAAGCCACTCACTTTTCCCTAGGAATTAAATCTCAGACAAACAATACAGAAAAGGAAAGGAATAAGCACTGATATTGAAATTCTCAAAGCCACCCTGTTCCTGATTTTCCAGGGACCTAGTTGTTTAAATATTTCTTCACTTACTACCTAAAATCCTTCCATTAAGGACTTTTTTTGGGGGGAGGGAGTCATCTAATAGTACCTGAGTTGGTTTCTAGTGCTTTCAACAAAAGAACTTAAATGTTCGTAGCATACTAGTTTTCAAACCACTCTCCTTGATGTGATCTCATTGATGGTGGGACACCATACAAATGACAACTGCCTGTCTGTCACAGTAGCAGAATCTAGACAGAATCTAGGTCTCATGAACCTCAGTCCAACTCTTTCCTCTGCATAATTCTCAAAAAATCTGAATTAAATGAGCTGTATTACACTGTGCGAGTCAGCTCCTACAGAATATTTATATTCTATGTATTACATATTCTTTATATTTGAAGACACATTAAAAATATACGGAAGACTGTTGACAGTGGTTACTACATCCAGGGAATAAGATTAAAAGAGAAGTAGAGGATAGACTGTAGAGTTTTTATTTTTACTTTATATATTTGGCCCTGCTTCACTTTAACAAGCTTATATTCCTAATAAAAAATTAAAAAAAAAATCAATGTGTGGTTGCCTCTCATGCGCCCCCTACTGAGGACCTGGCCCACAACCTAGGCATGTGCCCTGACCAGGAATGAATCTGGAGACCCTTTGGTTCACAGGCTGGCACTCAATCCACCAAACCATGCCAACCAGGGCATATTCCTAATAAAAGTTTAAGTTACAACAGGAGCAAACACAGGCAGCAAACCACAGCAAACCCTATACCTCTGCCTCCCCCACTCCATTCAATACAACAGACACAAATTGCAGCACATCCACACCACGTAGACACATACCACATAGCCATTAAATCAGTAGATCTTTAAGAACTTGGGAACGTGTCCAAAGGTCTTTGTTAAGGCGGAAAATGAGGTGTAAAATAGTATGCGTACCAACATCAGCTCATTAAAACAAGTTTTTAAGAAGCCTCAAGATAACAGGAAGCTTGTCCATTTTGTTCACTACAAAGTCCCCAGTACCTAAATGAGTGCCCCCAAATGTAGATGTTGAATGAATATACTTAAACTTGCATACCAGTGCTTCTTTAAAAAATATTTTATCTATTTTTAGAGAGAGGGGAAGAAAGGGAGAAAAACATGTATCAGTTGCCTCTTGCACACCCCACATCAGACACCTGGCCTGCAATCCAAGCATGTGCGCTGACGGGGGAATCGAATCAGCAACTTCTTGGTTCACAGACCAGCACTAAGTCTACTGAGCCACACCAGCCAGACCATATCTGTGCTTTAATTTGCATATCTAGATGGCTATAAAAGAAGTTTTTTATAATGGATACCACATCTAGGCTAGGGTTTTGAAGAGTTTTTAAAAATGTGTAAAATATATATAACATAAAATTTACCATTTTAACCATTTTTCAGAATATTTTATTTACTTTAGAGAGAGAAGAAGGGAGGGAGAGAGGGAGAGAAACATCAGTGTGTGAGAGATACATGATTAGCTGCCTCTCGCGCACCCCCAACGGGGGGGCCTGTCCCACAACCGAGGCATGTGCCCCGACCAGGAATGGAACCAGCAACCTTGCAGTTAGCAGGTGGAGTGCAATCCACTGAGCCACACCAGCCAGGGCCCATTTTAACCATTTTTGAGTGTACAATTCAGTAGCATTACGTATATTTGCATTGTTGTGCAACCATCACCATCATCCATTGCCAGAACTTTTATATCATCCTAAACTGAAACTCTGTACCCAATAAACAATAACTTCCACTTGCCTCCAATAACCACCATTTCACCTGAGGCCTCTATAAATTTGACTACTTTAGGTGTCTCATGTAAGTGGAATCATACATTTGTCCTTTTGTGTCTGGCTTATTTGCTTAGCATAACGTCTTCAAGGATCATCCATATTGTAACACGTATCAGAATTTCATTCCTTCTTAAGGCTGAATAATATTCTGTTATACATAAACAAACACACACACCACATTTTGTTTAACTATTCATTCATCAATGGACATTTTGGCTACTGTGAATGGTGCTGCTAAGAACACGGATGGACAAATATCTGTTCAAGTTTCTCTTTTCAATTCTTTTGAGTATATACTGTTGAGAAACTTTTATGCTTTCATTTATAACTTCCTGTGCTACTGGACTTTTTGTCATAAACAATATCCTTTAATAATTTAAAAAACACTAGAAGATATAGTGATCAAATCATACTCATTCTTCCTCCTCTAGAAAAAAGTTGCCTTTGCTCCTTGGGTTCCTTTGTTTCTTGAATTCCTTCTTCCTTCCATTGTTGGTCAGCACCAAGCTGACTCCTTGAAATTACTTCCTTGTCTGCCAGACACTCCCTTACGTGTGGCTCACAGTGTTCTGTGTTTAGGGTTTGCCTACTTCAGCTGTGAGTTTTCTGGTCTGAGGCAGTGTAATCTAAATTCTGTATTTCGTACAAGTTAAGGTCATGAAAATAAAGTTTTTGGTTTTGGTTGTTTTATTTTATTATTTTTTTAATCCTGACCCAAGAATATGTTCATTGAGAAATATTTTTGTGCCCAAGTCTCTGTAAAAAGTGGAAAATTAAGATATAAGCCCACATATTTCTTCTACTTCCTCATGTTTCTAACCTAATCTCCCTGAGCCTGAGTTTTATCAAATATAAAATGAGCATCATAATAGCTCTACTACCATAGATTTTATAGATTATAAAGCCAAGTATCAGAGAGGACAAGCCAGTACTCACTTCCAGGCAGTTACTGCAATAGGGCAGCGATTTTCAACCTTTTTCATCTCATGGCACACATAAACTAACTACTAAAATTCTGAGGCACACCAAAATTTTTTTTTGCTGATCTGACAAAAAAAGGTATAATTTTAATTCATTCACACCAGACAGCTGTTGTTGTGTTGGCTGTTGTCATTTTTTAATTTGACAATCTAAGAGGGAAAAGGTCAGTGCCCCAGACTAAATAGTCAGCTATTGCATGTTTTAAAAATTCTTGCAGCACACCACTTGAAAATCACTGCCATAGGGGAATGCAGGCTCGTGTTGCCAGGTCTTCCAATTTTTCAGACAAGATAGCAACCTGATTTTGCAGACTAAATGGAGTCCTCAGTAAAGGCTGTATTTGGCCCAGGGGTAAATCAAGGTTGGGTGATTTGCCCAAGGTCACAAAGCTGTGGCCCTATGGCAATCCCTGAGTCAGGGAAGTGCGCCTGCAAGTATGAAGAGATAAAGCAGGAGTGTCCAACCTTCTGGCATCTCTGGGCCACGCTGGAAGAAGAAGAGTTGTCTTGGGCCACAACATTCAATACACAAACACACAAAAACTGATGAGCCAAAAAAATGTTTTAAGTGAATTTACGATTTTGTGTTGGGCCGCATGCAGCCCATGGGTTGGACACCCCTGAAAGGGGAAGGTAGCATCATATAGATTTTCCCCTTCACTGCAGAAGCAGTCAAAGGAGGGATAACATTTACAGATATACTTCTGCTGCTACCTCGTCCTTACCTAGTATTCTTGTTCTAAAAGCTGAGTCTACTTATATACCTATTATCTCATTTTTCCACATCTCCAATTAGGTAAGTAGGGTAGAAACATTATCCCTATTTTAAAGATGTGAAAAGTGAGCCCTGGCTGGTGTGGCTCAGTGGATTGAGCACCGGCCTGTAAAACAAAGGGTCGCTGGTTCAATTCCCAGTCAGGGAACATGCCTTGGTTGCAGGCCAGGTCCCCAGCTGGGGGCACACGAGAGGCAACCCTTCACATTGATGTTTCTCTCCCTCTCTCCTTCCTTTCCCCTCTCCTAAAAATAAAGATGTGAAAAGTGAGGCACTGGCTTGCTTCAATGATGGAAGCCTTGACTCCTAGCTTTAAGAACTTTACATTAAACAGGAAGCAGGAATTAAAGTAGCAACAGCACCCTAACTAACCAGCTGGGATGCCATGAAATAAAATGGTTTCTCTAAAATCAGGTGATGAGCAACAGTGGAACTGAGCAGAGATAGGGTTTTAAAATCCTATTCTAGCACACCAATCCCAAGATAATGTCTCTTATTCCTGAGAGTAGAAAAAGAAATCCAAAGTTAACAACACCAGGATCACAGTAAAGCTGAAAGACACCCAAGAGATCATCCTGAACATCCCCATTTGCCAGTGAAAACACTAAGGCAGAACAAGGTAAATTCACCGATCCAAGAACTGAATGGACCACACAAAATAAGCAAAGCAAGTGAGAGAAAGTTTCTGGCATCATAACTGGTAAGTCCTCTAAGAACCAGGTGAAAACCTAAAATCAGGAACACCCACCAGACCCAATACTGACCAGCAAAAGATCCAGGGAAATAAGGGGAAAACCTGACAATCGGGACCCACTTAAATAGAGACCAAACCCTGAAATGGCCCCATACCTTCCTGTAGCTGAAGTGGCCAGGCAAAAAGACAGCAAAAACCCAATTCAGTTAAAAGAGGAATGCCATGATCTGTTGTATTTATACTTTTAACATAGCAAACCAAGGTGAATAACCACTTGGCAGAAAGCACATGGTTCAGTATGTTGGAAATCACCTCAAAAGTTCCAAGTTAATTCTTTGCTCCTAGTAGCTAATCCCTTCCCTCCTCCCAGTCCTTGACCTAAAAATCAGGAGACAAGAGAAAAAGAAAAAGAGGGATAGGGACTCTAATCATACAGAAAGTGTCAGGAATTGCATTTTACCAATTAAGAATTACGTGCAGAAATTCAGTCATAACAAGTTACACTAAAATATTTAATTCCAAAGCAAGCACGTACATTACAAATTCCAAAATCAAAATCATCCCAACTCACAAAATCCTCATTTCTTCCAGGAACCAAAGGGATAGTAGCTTCAGCGTTGGTTCTCTAGGCTTCATCATCCCAAAATATGGAAGCAGGCCATCCCAGCCAGAGAATTGGTCTCTTCTATTGAACAGTTATAGGCTTTATAGGGTGTTTACTTAAGCATCTACACATGCAATTTCCCACAATTCGGGAGGAAACCACAATGCTAATTACTATCAGGATGCTGACTGCTGACAGCTGTGGTGTCTCAGGATTTCCTATTCTCTCTCCTGCCTCAGAAGCAGAGTGGGATTCAGATCCACGATGTCTGATTCTAAAGCCTCTGCAGAGGCCACTGGATGGTTTCAGACAGCAGAGCAACAATTTTAATGATTATGTATTTTAATGTGTATTGGCCAAAAACAAACAAAAAAACACTAGTATATAAAGCCCATGATTTGGGAGCAAAGGGAAGGGTAAAAAAGGTCAAGGGGAATAAGAGGTACAAATTTCCAGGTATGAAGTAAATAAGCCATGGAGATGTACACTTCAGGGAATATAGCCATAATAGTTCAATAACTTTGTATGGTGACAGATGGTTACTAGGCTTAGGGTAGTGATCACATAAGGTATATAAATGTCAAATCACTATGTTATTCACCTGAAACTAATATATACTATGTGCCAATTATTCTTTAATTAAAAACTTTAAACCATAATTTCATAGATATTACATAATGTAGTTTCCTTTCAAACATTGTTTTAAGAGACGTCAACTAAAAAAATGTTTAAGTAACCTGACTGGTGAGGCTCAGTGGCCTGTGATCCAGAGTCACTGGTTCAATTCCCAGTCAGGGCACATGCCTGGGTTGCCGACCAGATCCCCCCAGTGGGGAGTGAGCAAGAGGCAACCACACATTGCTGTTTCTCTCCTTCTCTTTCTCCCTTACTTCCCCTCTCTGAAGATGAATAAAAGTCTTTAAAAAATGTTTAAGTAATACCACAAGCGATACCTCTTAAATATGACAAAAGTTTAAAAAAAACACGGTAGGACTCAACTTCTGAAATTTAGAATAGTTTACCAGGCACCTTTAAGGGAGGGCCTCTATATATCTAAAGCTGGGATTTGCTTCACACCCAAATGCAAATGGTAACTAGGGATCAATCTCAAGAGGTATTAGGAGAATGTTGTAACAAAGGTGCAACCTAATCAGTTGTGATGTACCCAGCCTAAGGAAAGACTGCGAAAATGGCCAAAAACAAGATAAAAAATTCAGACTCACTAATAATCAAGGCCAGTTATATGAGAACTGAAGCAATATAAATTTTTTAAATGACACCAGTTTTCACATACTAATTGAACTGGCAAAGATTAAACACTACTCAGCAATAGCAATAATGCAGTCTCAATGAACTGGCACAAATATAAATTAGTTCAATTATCTTTAAGGGAAAATATATATCAAACATATTTTATAAATATAAAAAAATCATATCCTCTGACCCAGAACCCCATTTCTAAGATTTTATTCTAAAGGAAAACCCTGCTTGGTGTGGCTCCGTGGCTTGAGCATCAGCCTATGAACCGAAAGGTTGCTGGTTTGACTCCTGGTCAGAGCACATGCCTGAGTGCAGGCCAGCAACCAGTCAATGTTTCTCTCTCTTTCTTTCTCCCTCCTGCCCCTCTCTCTAAAAATAAATAAAATCTTTTTTTAAAAAAAGGAAAAAAAAAAACCCAAATTCTCATGAAGGTTTAGCTACAAGAATTGTGATGAAAGCAAAAAACAAAACAAACAAACAAACAAACAAACCATGTGAGGGAAGTGGTTAAATTCTGATATAGGCAGGCCCTGGACAGGACACCATGCTGTCCTAATATCATGCTTTAGAACAGTTGTTCTCAAACAGTGTTCCCTGAACCCCAGGAGGGCTGCAAAGTTGAAACTATTTTCATAGTAACACTAAAATGTTATTTGCCTCTTTCACTGTGTTGACATTGCAGTGATGGTGAAAAAGCAATGGTGGTTTGCAGAACTACTGGTGTCTTAGGGCTAATGAAGGCAGTGCAGCACACTGTGCTAGTCATTAGTGTACCCTTAACTGCCACATGCTGGCAGTAAAAAACAGATGTCAGTTTCTCACAGGAATGTCCTTGATGAAGCAGTAGAAATAATTTCATCACACTTCAACCAGAGTACACATCTTAATATTCCGTATGATGAAATGGGAAGTACGAATGAAGCACTTCCACTGAAGAGCTAAGGCCAGCGGTGACTTTGTGGAATGCGTGTGTGTGATCGTTTCCATTGCGAGCTAAACTGGCTACTTTTTTCATGAACACCATTTTTACTTGAAACAACTGACAAACTACGGTTATTCAGGCTTGAGTACTTGGTAGACACTTTCTCAAAACAAACAAGATGAACCTGTCATGTCAAGGAAAACAACTGGTAGTATTTGCAGCCAATGATAAAATTTGGAAAACACCTATATTCTCAACAGCTCGAGCAATCACCTTCCAATACTTAAAAACTTTTCTGATGAGATTGGTGGTGATATTAACAAATAAGATTTCTTAAAATATATAATGAAATATGTCAAGATCTGGAAAATCTGCCTAATTCAGCCAATCAGTATCTTTTAAATGATGAGCGTGTCACAGTTATAAAACAATGCACAGGGCTCTTCTAATCCTTTTAACAACCACAGGAAGCAGGTATTGTCATCCTTATTGTCCAGATGAAACTACAGATAAGTTAAACAACCACACAGTGCAGAGCAACCAAGAGTGTGAGCTGGGATCTGCATCCAGGTAATCTGGCTCCAGCAATTGCTCCTTACCATGACACAACACTGCCTCTCAAATATGACACGGGCCACATAGCAAAACTGCCAAGTTGAATTGCATACTGGAGAATATTCAACCCATTTTAAAGGATAAGCCACTACTCAGCTCCAGCCAGTTACTGCCATATAGGAATGCAGGCTCCAAGTGGCCCGATGTTTCAATTTTTCAAGAGAAACCAGCAACCTGAGAAGAAGGCTGTAAAGGCAGAATAAAAGATTTTAATGTAACAGACTATGAAAAGTTCTCTGATATGGTTTCATATTGTATATTGTAACTAATCTTTAAGAAACTTCCACTTGTTGCCCTGGCTGGTATGACTCAGTGAACTGAGTGCCAGCCTGCAAACCAAAAGGTTGCTGGTTCGATTCCCAGTCGAGGCACATACCTGGGTTGCGGGCCAGATCCCCAGTTGGGGGCGTGCAAGAGGCAACTGATGGATGTATCTCTTGCACATTGATATTTTTCCCCCCTCTCTAAAAATAAGTAAATAAATCTTTCAAAAAAAAAAAGAAACTTCCACTTGTTGAGTTTTGGTAGAGTAACAAAGTAGAAATAGTTATTTGATACGGCATTAAAATGCTCTTCTTCTTTTTCTAATTACATATCTGTGAGGCTGAATTTTCTTTACATACATCAGCTAAACCACTATTTCACAACAGAATAAATGTAAATATTTCATGTCTATTATGACATTAAAGAGATTTGGAAAAATGTTCAAAGTGTTACTCTTCTCATTATTGTTTATTTTAGAAGTTATTTTTAATTAAAACATCATTGTTAATGTAAAGGTTATTACTGTATTCTTTTTTTTTAAAGGCACTGTTGTTCTCTTTCTTTTTTTTTTTTTAAGATTTTATTTATTTATCTTTAGAGGGGAAGGGAAGGAGAGAGGGATGTATGGTTGCTTCCTGTGCATTCCCTGCTGGGAACTGGCTTGCAACCCAGGCATGTGCCCTGACTGGGAATCGAACCGTGATCTCTTGGTTCACAGCCTGCGCTTAATCCACTAAGCTACACCAGCCAGGGCTATTGCTGTGTTCTTTCTCAGCTTTAAATTCTAATACAATCAGTAAGGCACTCTCACCCTCCAGGACCATTCCCGTGCTTTTCCCTTCCTCTTCTTTTCCCCCCACAGGCACACATCTCCTAAACTCCAAGGCAGTGGTCCCCAACCTTTTTGGCATCTGGGACCAGTTTCATGGAAGACATTTTTCCAGGGACCAGGGGGTGAGGGGGATGGTTCCGGGATGAGTCAAGCTCACCTCCTGCTGTGAGGCCCAGTTCCTAACAGGCCTGGACCAGTATGGGTTCACCACCCAGGGGTTGGTGGACACATAGACCCTTGCTCTTAGGGACCATAGGAGATTTGCAACCAGAGGAGCAAAGAGCAGCAACAGCTCATCCCCAGCTCCTCCCAGGCTAACAACCCTCTGAACCAGTCCCCAAGGCCCCGTTTTCAGACTCTCCAGTGAGCTGACAGCAGCCCTGCCTGGGCTCACTTCTTTCCTGTAACATTTCTAGGGAGCCAAAGCAGCCCTGTCTAGTCTCTGTCCTGTGCTTCTTCTGTCCTAGGCCCTTTCTTGTTTCACTGTCCCTAGCTTTAATAAACATACTCTTAAAAATCACCTGAAAGAAAAAAAAAAAGATAAATATAACCAACATAAACTGAAATTCTTCAATAAGGTCTTCAATGACTTTTATTTTAAAAGGGCATCTCCCCCCCTTTTTAAATTTTATTTATTTATTTTTAGAGAGAGGGGAAGGGAAGGAGAAAGAGAGGAAGAGAAACATCATGTGTGGTGGCTTCTCACATGGCCCCCACTAGGGACCTGGCCTGCAACCCAGGCATGTGCCCTGACTGGGAATCAAACCAGCGACCCTTTGGTTCACAGCCCGCGCTCAATCCACTGAGCTACAGCAGCCAGGTGATTTTTAATAATATAAAGAGGTCCTGAGTCTAAAGTGTTTGAGAAGTTTTGGTTTGGAACAGCAGTTCTCAACCAAAGTGATTTTGTCCCCCAGGACAATTTGGCAATGTCCAATTTCTGGTTGTCACAATTGAGGAGATGCTACTGGCATATACTGCTTACAAGCCAGGTATAGTGCTAAACATCCTACAGTGCACAGGACAGCCCCTATAACAAAGGATTATCCAGTCCAAAACGTAAATACTGTTGAGGTTGAAAAGCCCTACTTTTCAATAATATGCAATGACCTATGAAAATGTTAATATTATGTAAGAGAAAAGTTACAAAACAGCAGAGATGGCCTAATTTCAATTTTATTTTTAAAATATGTACATATGCATATAAAAAAGGCTAAAATATGTCCCATGTATCAAAAACGGTCATCCTGAGTAGGTGGAATACTTCTTACTTTCTTTAAATATCTTTTTCCCCAAATTTCCTATAATTAATACAAGATATTTTTAAAACTTATAAATAAGTGGGAAGCCTGTCTTATAAGTGCCAAATTCTAATGACTTGTATGATTCAACAGGAAATTCTCAACAGTAAAGTATGGAATTAGTGAAATGTCAAAGAACAAAAGCTTCTTAAATAAGGCTAGAGGAGTATCAAAAAACACCACCCCCCCAAAAAAGCCCAGATCCTTAGGGCCTTGACAATAGAAGGACCTTCTGAGAGGAAATGAAGGTGGTGGTGCTCCTAACCACAGACTGTCTCTCTGTCCCATCCCTTTTCTCTTGCCATAGACAGCTAGCCTGGACAATATGCTCCCCCTGGTTATATCACACTTGCTCTTCATTCATTCTGAGCAGGTTATGATTTGTTAGGTTTTTTTTCAATAACAATGCTGCCTGTCTGACTTTTGCAAAATTCCTTGCATAAAGAACACTGACAACACGATAAAGGCTTCTTTTCGCTTCTTGGTCAATCCTAAAAAGAATGGACCAATGCAGGCCCCAATGCTTTTTTAGTCCTTCCAGAAAGGCACATAATACCCACCCTCAAGCAGGTATAAACAGAGATGTCAACTCTGAAACAAAATCAAGGCTGCTTGAAGCTGGTTGCCAAACATGTAAGCTTCGTTTTTTTTCTTGCTCATATGTCTAAGGCAAAACACATGCCTCAGACATCTATGGCAGAAAATGCAATGTGCACTTGGCCACTAAACATCATTACAGCATCTATAAAAAAAGAAACATTACAAATCTCAGAGGCTCCACTTAGTCACTTGGCCTTAAGAACTAACACAAAAGATAGAACTGGAGACCTGGCTGGGTGGCTCAGTTCGTTGGAGTGTCATCCTATATACCAAAAGATTGTGGGTTTGAACCCCAGTTAGGGCACACAGCTAGGCTGCGGATTCAGTCCCTGGTTGCGGGGGTATGGGTACAGGAGTCAACCAATCCCTGTTTCTCTCTCACATCGATGTTTCTCTCTTTCTCCTCCCTTTCCTCCTACCCCAGTTTCCTCTCTCTCTAAAATCAATAATAAAACATATCCGTGAGAATTTTTTAAAAAGATACAACTGGAATTTAAATACAAGACTTGAATGGAAATTCAGAATGAGCAAAGTTGTGTAACACGATCTGACAGGCATCTGGATTTGCAAAACATTCCTCCTCCTCCTGAGTAATGTTCTTGGAAGGAAACAGACTTTCCGAAGTCAGGAAGTACAGGCAGGCTAAGAATTAAAGCCGGAGACCTGGCCAGAATGACAGTCCTGCCTCTACCCTGGAAAATCTCTACTTACTCATCTGTAAAATAATGGGACACCACCAACTTACTCAAAACAACCATTTTGCCCTGGCTGGGCTAGTCAGTTGGTTAGAGCAGGGTTGCTCAGATCTGCCAAGGTTGCGGGTTCAATCCCCAGTCAGGGCACATACAAGCAACCAATGAATGCACAAATAAGTGCAACGACAACTTGTGTGTCTCTCTCTAAAATGAATAAATAATTTAAAAAAACAAACAAACAAGAAACTGTGTTCAAGGACAACGGAAACCTCCTATCAAATGTACTGGCAGAGTGAGCCACCTAAAGAGTTTAACACTCTACTTAAGTCCCTTACAAATGCAGAACCTCTTAACTTTCCCTACTGAGGGACCAGGTCAGAAGACCCACAGTCTAACCCTGACTGTTCTACTTAACTAGTAGTGAGCTACTGGGCAAATCACTTTACTCTTTGTTCCTTTTTATCACTAGTCCTTTCTGGCAACAAAATTCTATGATTTTACAGAGAAAGAACATCAGTAGTATAAGATCACAAGTGAGAATGGTGAAATCAGGACTAACCTAGATTTCTTAAACGTCTTTAAAAAAAGATTTAATTATTTAATTTTAGAGAGAAGGGAAGGGAGGGAGAAACATTGGGAGAGAAACATTGATGTGAGAGAGAAACATCCATCAGTTGCCTCTCCTACGCATCCTGACTGGGAATCAAACCTGCGACTTTTCACTTTGTAGGACAATGCCCGGACAACTGAGCCACAGTGGTCAGGGCTTAAACTTCTTTAGTGATGACATTCCGCAACATGAAAGACATTCTAGAGCCAACTGGCTATATACCTGAAAAACTACAATTCCTCAAAACCCTTCTCAGGGCCAGTCTACTCACTGGAGGAGGCCAAATTTTACTCCAGACGAAAGTGCTGGGCCGAAGCGCAATACTAAGCCTGTGGCATGGTTTTAATATCAACAGCATATCTTTTAGTTAAAAACACTTCAGGAAAAAAATTCCCAACTCAGAGGAGAATCATTCCTCAAGGCACCTTTCCCCAAAATCAACTCTGAAAACTAACAACCTGCAGGAAAACTTAAAAAAAAAAAAAAAAATGTACATATGAACAGCAGAATAAGATCTCTAAGAGGAGGTACACAGAAAAAAGGGGTAACTTAGCCTTTGAACTTAACATTTTCTTAACAGTCCCCCCGCATACACCTTCTAATAAGACAAGGAGTGGGACTAACAGACTTACTGTCTCTCAGGCTCAATCCAGTACCTTAAAAGCAGCAGCTGAAAGTGCTTGCTTCAGCAGCACATACATTAAATTGGAATGATATAGATTAGCAGGGCTCCTGCACCAGAAAAAACAAGTGGCAGCTGAAAGTCGGGGCAGGACAGAAAAGGAGGCTTGGAGGATTTCCCACCAGAGGCATTCAAAGGTGAATGGGAGAAGTTAAGAGACTAAAGCTTTAGATTTTCCTGAGTACCAGACAACTGGGATGTTATGAATAAGTGCCCATGTAACTTATCATCCAAACTAGGGCCTGTTTAAGAATGGAAGGAGCACTAGTAATTATACCAAGACAATTGAGAAATTGGGACAGTCTCAAGTGAACCAGGATATATGTTCACCTTAGTTATGAAGGATCCCAGCAGTCAGCAAGGAAGGCAGAGGACCTACAGAGTTACCTTATCAACCATATAAAGTAACCTTACCTCACCTTATCAACCAGCAGGAGGCCCAGCAGAGGCAAAAGGGAAGATGGGAATCTGCCTTTCCACCACCATCATCTCAGCTTTTTGGATCTGTTTAAACCTATCGATGTCCTCAAATGCCATTTTCTTGTTGATTCCTACCTGCCCCAGCCCTGGAACATTACTTCCATTTTAGAAATGGTCCCAATAGGAAAATGACACTCAGAGCACATGGACTCGATCTCCGAGGCATATCGACTCTGAATCCTGAGAGGTACATGATAGAATCTCGGTATTCAACACTGCAGAGTGCAAGGAGTGAAGAAGGCAGCAAGGAAAGTGTGAACATGAAGGCATGGAAACAGCAGCGACTAGAGTGACAAAAGACCGTTGTCATGTCTCTCCCTAAATCCCTTAGGAAAACCGTTGTGAAAAGCAACGGGAACCTAAAAGCAGAACCTACAGAGCAACCCTCCTTATTCACCCAATCAGTGAACAACCTTGGAAGTAAAATGCCTTCTTTTTCACGGGAGAATGAAGTTGCTAGTGACACAAGTAAATTTTACTGGAGAGAACACTACACTTCTAGGTCATTAAGGATTAAACAGGCTTATCATCTGATCTAGGAGTTATACCTCCTTTTATGACACTGTGTCTGTGGAAAAGTGCTTCCAAATAACTTTCCAAGTGAGTGCTCTCTGGGCAAATAATCTCACGCTAGGCTGTTTAAACCTTCTTCTAAAAAGCACTTTATTTTGAACCACATTATTCGCCTGTGCCTCAGGCATATTTTCTCCCCATGTATAATTATGAGGAAAGATACATATTTCTGTTGGTTGAAATTCAGCCAAATGCACTCAACCAGCAGATATCAAACTCAAATTACAGGCTCAGTAAATACATATATATTGTTTGTACTTTTAGTTGGGCTAATGGAGAAGAGGAACCAACCTAGTAATCAGAGTATACTTATTTTTTTAAAGATTTTATTTAGTTATTTTTAGAGAGGGTAAGGGAAGGAGAAAGAGAAACATCTATGTGTGGTTGCCTCGTGCACGCCCCCTACTGGGGACCTGGCCTGCAACCCAGACATGTGCCCTGACTGGGAATTGAACCAGCGACCCCTTGGTTCACAGGCCGGTGCTCAGTCCACGGAGCCTCACTAGCCAGAGCCAGAGTACACTTACTCTTAATTAGACTAAAGTATGTGAGTTGAACACAGTGTGAGGTTAATCACATGATTTACATAAGCAAGTGTGGAACACACAAATTGTAAAAAGTAGACTTTAGATGACTGCCAAGACCAAAATCCAGGTGAAGTCATTTCTAGCACCAAGAGAAATCTGCTTGAGGGGTGCGTGCAGCAGCTGTGACCAGAACAGTGCTTGCTGGCTCCAAGCCAGCACATCCACCCCTCAGCACCACCCCCATTCCTGTTTACACATGAAGGGGGGAAAAGCAGTTAGCAAAGTATCCGAGTGACAGCATTAAGAGACAAGAATGTAGGAAAAGAGTCAAATCCTTTTAAAATGCACATAACATTCTAAAAATTTCAGAGCAGATAGCAGCATGTCTCGGAGCTCATGCAGACCCAGGCCGCAAATCCAGCTGCACCACAGGCTACAGGAGCTCCCACAAGTTAACTACTCTAAGCCTCAGTTTCCTCATACGTAAAATAAGAATAATAGTACTATCCCTACCTTAGGAAAGATTCTTTTAAGTATTAGATGTGGCCATTCATGTAAATGTGCCTAACATAAAAAAGTGCCCCCAAATAATATTTGATAACATGATCAAACATTAGCTGTTTTTATTATTAAACATTTACGTTATAAACAGCAATGTCTCAATTGAACATCAGGTGAGACATCCTACTTAATCTGGTAGACACTGGGGAGCACTGTAGATTTTTGAGGGAGCAGCAAGGGATGTGAGAAAATGAGAGTTTAGTTTTAGGAAGCTTTCATTATGCTGGCAGTGGTGACCAGTAACTTTAAAGCTGAAAAGAACAAAAGCTTAGGAAGCACCTACTGGAATAAAATTTTCTACAAAGACCAAGGTAATAAAAATCTTTTTTCCAGCCCTAGAATTATATTTCACTTCATTTTAACCAGAAACAATATATAGTAATATCCACTTGTTTCCACTAATGTCCTACCTGTCCTCTGCATCACAGAACCTTCAGCAGTCATTTATCAATGTCCTTTCTTGATTCTTCAGCGCTTAGTTATGACAACTAATACAAAATCCTCGAATCCCCTTGTCCTTCTAGACTACAGATTATACTGGCCATTTTCCAAGTGGCAAATAAGACATATAAAGTGCTTTAGCAGGGGGCCTGGTACACATTACAATTACATGCTAAATACATGTTAAAACAGTAATTATTATAGCCATTATAATTAAAGAAACACATGCAAGCTCATATTAAATATTTTAATGAACAAATAAATATGATACTTGTGTGGGACAAGTTAACTTTACAGCAAAACACAGAAATACAATTTATCATCTAAGAGGAGCAACTAGAGTTGTATATGAGCTGAAAAATTGCTAGCATTCAGCTTTTAATTCTTTAAAAATGATCCAGAAAAACTGGTCTGCCCTATAAGGAAAAAAGGGAAAGAAACATAAAAAGACAACTTAGAAGCAGGCGCCACCCCCCAGGAGCTCTCCCTGTCCTATGCACTACACTGTGCCTTTACTTCCCCCTCTTCCCTCCAGGCCAAGTGCCCTTCTTCCACCTCTGTAACTTTCTAAATAAGCTTTCTCTTATAATTTGGGGGGGGGGGGGTGGCCCGGGTGAGAAAGAAAGAAAAGGAACAGCCCCTGCCTGGGGTCACGACTGCCAAAGGCTGACTGGGCGGCTCTGGGCAAGTCACTTTTCCATTGCTCCACTCCTTTTCCATGACAGGAAGACCTTTCCTTCCCTCTGACTCAGTGAGGAAGACAAGAAGATATAAAAAAGGTTACCTAATGCAATATTTCCCAAGCTTCAGTCAATCTTGATCATCTTTTGATTTTTGCTTTAACTGCATAACATATACACCATTACTTTTCTTTAAATTAATTTTTTAAAATTTAACCACACCTCAAGCAATAAAGCCATTAAAAATAGTATTTTATACATGCTAGTTAACTTTTCTAATAGGTAAAAATAAATGTACTATTTTTTTAATCCTCACTCGAGAATGTTTGATTTTAGAAAGAGAGGAAACAAGAGAAAGAAACATCATCGTGAGAAAAATTGATTGGTTGGTTGCCTCCCATACTCACTCCTTCTGGGGATGGAACCTGCAACATAGCTATGTACCCTGACCGGGGATTGAACCCGCAACCTTCTGGTGTATGGGATGATGGTCCAAACAACTGAGCCACCTGGCCAGGGCTAAATGTACTAACTATTGAAATTTAAATATTCATTCAAAGATCACCTAACATCAGCTTACATACCCAAACTCTGGCAAGTAGTAACCTAACCCTTGTAACTTAAAATCAAAATTTTTAAAGGACAGAGAATTAAGTAGATAAGAAATGTAACTTAAAAAAAAAAAAACCAGATATATAATTTCATATTCTCACAATAATCTAAGGGTAACTCCTAAAAGATTAATATTCAGTTCTTTAATTATAAGAAACAATATAATGTTTCTTATGAGTTTCTTATAGCAGCAGAAATATAATGTAGGGCACCAAAATTGAAAACAGAATTGATTCCTTCTTAATACCCTTTTGAATTAGGATTTTAGTACCTTTAACTTGAAAAGGCTTTAATTCCAACCCTTGAGTAT
Organism: Trachops cirrhosus; assembly: GCA_028533065.1. Classification (NCBI taxonomy): domain Eukaryota; kingdom Metazoa; phylum Chordata; class Mammalia; order Chiroptera; family Phyllostomidae; genus Trachops; species Trachops cirrhosus. Next base: position 171,541,435 of record CM052538.1, read on the forward strand.
ATAAATCCAGACTAAAACAATGAGAAAAGCAATTACTTCTTTCTTGAAACCACGAAAAAGAAAAAAAGATGAAAATCAAACACTTTATTAGCGACGGAAGTGCTCAATGCCTAAGAAAGCAAATGCGTCCACTTCTTAACTCAGCATTCGGAAAGCAGTATCCATTTGTGTCTCAAGATTTACTGGGCAAAAAAGTCTCCCTGATCTGAACAATTCCAACTGTATCTCACAACCAAATCTATCAGTTACCAGTGAATGAGCACACACCCGCACCTGGCTGACACCTCCTTTCAAGGTGGTGACTGAGGGCTGCTGCTTTCAGGAACTCTTAATAGTCAAAAATGATTTGGTGTAAGTCAAGTCAGTGATGATTCCTTGAACAATACTGATCATAAAGAAAACTTTTTGATGTGCTAATAATGTCTAATGATACTGGTGGTCATCAGTTAAATCTCACTAGGTTATGGTTAAGCAGAAGTGACAAGCCCGGGCAGAATTCTAAATCTGCCAATCTTTGATAAATGCCACTTAGCTGACTGAAGAACAAGTGGGAAAAATGATGTGTATCTATAAATATTCATGTTACCTTATCCTTTTCACATGATCTCTATAATTTATCACAGCAATGTTCTCCAAGGCCATCTCTATGAGCCTTGTTTCTTTCCGACTAAAGCTCACAAGCAAGAGGATTTTTGCTATGTTAAGTACCATAAACCAGGGGAAAATAAAATATCTGTTGAAGTATCATAAAGCAGAGAGGGAAAATTAAAAAGGGTCATGTGCTGTTACAAATGAGAAGTAAATTCTCCTAAATGCTAGCTTATTGAGAGCAGGATTTATACCTGATTCATCATCTCTGTTCTTCTCATAGCTCCTGTCTTATAAATAGTATGCACTCAAAAACTATTTGTTGAACCAATAAATAGACCAAAGAATGAAATTTAAAACCTTCAAAACAGAAGAAAGCCCAGAAGAAAATCCAAGAACTGATTCCCTAAACACCTCGTCAAAATGTTAAGTACTAAGACAGCTTTTCAAAGTCAGAAATCTGTGCGACCAACAGCCATATTCCTCCCGACAAACTCACCACTGGATCAAGAAATTCATTCTAATTAAACTCATGAGAAGTTTAATAAAGTCAAACTTTAACTGGCTAAAGCCAAACACTTTACCTGTAGATAATATGCTCTTGTGTAAGTTCATTTACAAAAAAATGATTCTATAATATAAAATGTGATATAACTAATGACTGGACAACAGGAAAAGATCATTTAATTAATGGGTTCAAATTAAGCATATAGTTATTATCATAGCTGTTATTTGATGCTTAAAAATATGATTTGATGACTATACTGGGATTGAGCTTATTCATAAAGCATTTTTAACAGTTCACTGAGATCTTTCTCAATTTTTCACATTGTACTCTGCCATGTACAAGAAATGTTAGATGTTAATGGTGTCAATTTCCTAAACAGCAATTTTCCACCTTTTTCATGCCATGGCACACAAACTAATTACTAAAATTCTGTGGCACACTAAAAAGTGTATTTTTTGCCAATCTGACAAATAAAAAAATAGGTATAATTTTGCCCTGATCAGTGTGGCTCAGTTGGCTGGGCATCGTTCCACAAAGCAAAAGGTCATTTGGTTCGATTCCTGGTCAGAGTCCGTGCAGAGGTTGCAGGTTTTGTCCCTGGTCGGGGTGCATGCAAGAGGCAACCAACTGAAGCTTCTCTCCCTCTTTTTCTCCCTCCCTTTCCCTCTCTCTAAAAATAAGTAAATAAACAAAATCTTTTTTTAATGTATAATTTTGATTCATTCACACAAGATGGCTATTGCTATGTTGACTGTTGTCATTTTTTTTTTTATTTGACAATCCAAGAGGAAAAGGTCAGTGCTCCTGATTAACCAGTCAGGTACTGCATGTTTTAAAAATTCTTGCTGTGCACCAGTTGAAAATAACTGTCCTAAAAGCTTTTTGTGAGCTTCAGGTTCAACAACAATAATAACATTTGCAACAGCAGTAGCAACCAGAGCAACAGCATAGGCTAGGCCCTCCTGCTAAGTAAGAACTTTACAAATGTTATTTCATTCAGTCCTCTGTGAATGAAATGAGGTATTTCATTCACAGAGGACTGTGAGGTACAACCCTGTGAGGTATTACTGTCCTCATTACATGGATGAGGAAACAGAGGTTAAGTGACTTGTCAAAGGTAACCCAGTTAGCAAGCAGTTAAGCTGATGTTCACATCCCCCGCCCCCACTGCCTGACTTCAAGCTTCATGCTCTTAATCTCTCTATATAACTGTGGATACTTAGACTGATCAATACAGAGACCCATGTGAAATAGAAATCAAACTAAATAGTTATCCCAGTTATAAATAGAAGGCAGAGTTACAATCCAAGTCAGATACACACAGAGCATTCTGATTGGTCTCTCAATTAGATCCCAAGATGTTCATTTTCTTCCCAAAGAAAAAAGACAAGTTTAGCAAACATATGAAGGACTCCATTCTAGGGAAAAGAAGAAACATAAGAGGAGGCAATGAAGTCGATGGAAAGTACTAGATGCAACCAAAAACTTAAAAGGTAAACCCAGGATATCCCCTAAATATGTACTAACATAACATCCTTGATGTTGTTGGGATCTCTTGCAACTAGAACGTCAACATACATTGCTCTTCATCCCTCAAAAAACTAACACATAAATATTTTAAGAAGAGGCTGCAAGCATCAAGCACAAACTGTTCCTCATAAAAAGTAATGTTCACTCAAATCCATGTAGTTTACAAAGTACCTTTACATGTCACATTTCACTGAATACTACTACCCTTTTAGGTAGTGAGAGCAATTTGTTATCCCCATTTTACAGATGAGGAATGGAGATTTACCTTCAGACTATTTGTGACTGGTCGAGCCTCCAGCTCCTATCATGTGGCACCAAATCCCAGGATCCTTCCACACCACACTGTGCCTCCTCATTCCACATCAAAAGGTCACAAAACTATCCTGTCTGGCCCGTTTGCACAGGTTCACTACTGATACTGTAGAACAAGTGTCATCTAATAATGACACCACAAGTTATAAAGGGAAAGAAAACAAACTCAGCATTTTCTCTGAGAGGCCTGGCACTCTGTTTAACTCCCAACCTAAACTTTGCCTCATGTAGTTCTCACACCAGCGCTTCAGTAAGTGCTGATATTCCCATTGCATAGTTCAAGAAACAGACTCAGAGATCAGCAACTTGACTAAAGGTCACACATTAAGTGACACAGCAGTGATTTTTACCATGTGTATGCTATACCACACTGCCTTATGTGTTATTACAGTAATATCTTTTTCTGATCAACAACAAAGAAAATTACTATTTAGGTTAAAATATTTTAATGTTTTAAAATGTCAAAAAAAACATCCTGCCACTTGTTGCTGTCACAATCTCACTTAGCTGATCACCTTTTCTCCTTCCTGATTTTCTCTGGTTTACTCTTAGTATCTGTGGCTTCCCTGTGCCCTGGAAAGAGAGCTAGCTGTTTGAACAAAAAACGCAATGACGTAGCCTTAACAAATAGCATTTTATAAAGCCACAGGAATCATACAAATATTATTATTGCCCTAGGTCTAATTTAACTCTATCAAATAGTATGTGTCAGTTAGAAGAAATAGGAGCCTGACCAGTTAAGAAATGAGAAGAATGAGCAAACTATGAACAATCATAACCACCACTTTCTGAGGACTTTAACCAATCCAGAGAAGATATAAGAACAAAATGCATAAAAGTAATCTCATTACCATCCTAGAAATCTGGCCACCCACCACATAACTATGAAGCATTAGGGATAGACAGCATTAACCTCAAAATACTATGTGCCTTTCCCCTCAGGTGTTAACTACTAAAGAACAATGATAGATAAAATGTAAACATGACACTATAAATAGTTTTAAATATGGAAAGATTGTTGAAAGACTCACTAGAACAAAATTTAATTAGCATTAACAAGTTAAGCTGTATTTCTTATTCCCAGAGGGGGCTTCCTTATCTGAAGCAAACAGGAGGAACATTCTGTTAGCCCAAGTTGTAGTCAATGGGATTTGAATAGCTAAAAAGGATTTTAAGCAAAATCCAATGTTCTGGGAACAAATAAGAAAACCTAAGTCTATCTGAGCTAAACTGGAGGGGTGGGTGGAAAAGCCAGCTGGAAGTACTAAAAACAGGGTAGCAGGAGATAAAAGCAAAACAGGAAGAACTGAGCTACAGGAAGTATGAGGGGAAGGAGGAGGAATAGGGGCAAAGAAGGCTGGAATCCATAAAGTACTGCTGGATATGGGCAAGTCAGACCTAGAAAAGTAAGGAAACAATTGCCTAGAACCAGGCTTGACAGAACCTGCCCTGTGGAAAGGACCTCAGCTTCCCCAGACTAAAACTAAGATAAAGTAAATGAACTGGTCAAGACTAGAGAATGCAGAGTTCATTTAAGACACAGAGGAAGTTCCTGAACAAGGATCACTATAACCGGCAGAGAATGGAGGCAACTTTTTAGAACTTTTTAGAAAATGTTAACTTTAAATGGGTGAATTGTATGACATGTGAATAATATCTCAATAAACCTATTATCTTTAAAAGGTGTGTTAAATTGGGCAATGTATGACTATACTTATGATTTAACTGAAATGATCAGTTCAGTCTATAAAAGAGCCACCCCCGCCCAAGTCTCTAACCACTAGGGTGAGTTTACTTGTGTCTGGGAGCATCTGTTGGAATACATTAGTCTGGAAAGGAGACAGGATTATTATGAATACAGAAGCAGCAGTTGAGGGGGGAGGAACTGGGAGATTTTAGAGACCTTCCCCCATTTTGCCTTTCGAATTTTTGGCTCTGTGGGGCAAGAAAGCTTTTGTTTGGGGTATGCCTTGAAGTGGATGATCAGGTTTCTTCGGGGGATTATCTAGGGCCAAAATCTACCAAGTCAAAGAGAAAACGATCTGGGGGAAAAAGTCAAGTCAGTTCTGGAGAAACCCAGAATGTTCACCGTGAAATGATCACACATGTCTCATCTGGGCTATCCCCAAATTGGACTGCATACTCCGTGTCACCTCGACTGATAATCACGAAGAAAGGCCGATGCTTTGCCATGATCCCAGAAGTTTCTGGCGAGCTGCCCACTGACGTAAATTACAAAATCATTCGGGGACCAGCCTGGGTGAAGCGAAGCGCCACGTCCAGCGCTGGACTCCCTGCTCCTCTCAACATAGGAAAAGGGACGAGGAGGGCAGAAGGCTAGCGAGAACACCAGATCACCCGTATTCGCCCTCCTCGGTTTGGCTGGATTTCGGGGAGCCGCCCCCAGCGTACGTCCATCCCCACTCGCCCGCCTCGGGTCCGCGAGACTCGGGAGGAGGGCGGCGGCGGCGGCGAGCGCCCCCTCGAGCCCCAGGCGCACCTCCCCCGGGGCAGCTGTCGCCGCGGCTGGCCGGGCCTGGGCCTCCCCAGGAGCAATAGGCTATCGATTCAGCTGCCTGTCGCTAGGAGCCCCGAGAGAGCGAGGCCTACATCGCCCGGCCAGAGCCCCGGCCTCGATTTCGCCACTTTCCCCACACCGGCTGCGGAGCCCGGAGCAACCCAGCCCAACAGGGCGGGAGAGAGGAGGAGCGGAGACCACCTGCAACGGCAGCCGCGGGGAGGGGTTTGCGGGCGCGGGGCTCCCGCCAACAAGTCTCCAGGGGTCGCCCAGTCGCCACCCCCTGCCTCACAAGTTGCGCATTCAAGTTCAGGCCGGCGCCTTTTCGCCTCCAGAGCCCTCGACACTCCCGAAACCATAATAAAAACATGACGAAAGGAGATGGAGCTGGGCCCGTAAGGGCGCCGAGGGGGGCGGCCAACTGCGACCCGCCGCCAGTCACCTCCCCTCTGCTCAGCCAGCCAGCCCCCGACCCCTCCGGCGGCCAGCCCTGTCACCGCCCTGCCCCAAGGCCCCTACCCCCAGGACACCAGCGAGGAGGGCTCGAGCTCCGCCTTGCCTCGGGCGCGCCTCGGCCTCCTCCCCCTCCAATCCCCAAAATGCCCCCACACCTTTTCAAGTACGCGGAGGAAGAGTTTCCCATCAAACTTTGTCAAGCGGTAACCTCGCCCCCCTCCCAACCCACACTTTCGGGGCACTCGGCAGGAGAGATCACTTTACACTTGGGATGAAGAGAATTAAGGATCTGTCAACCATTTTGGGTCTTTTTTATAAAGACATCCTTTCCTTCCCCTCCCTCCCCTTGCAATGGTTTTAATTTGACACCAACCATTCCCACCGCAGAAGGGGGGGTTAGGAGGGAGGAGGTGGGGACGGAGGGCAGGAGGAGGGTGGTGAGGGAGAGCGAAACGGGGAGATTGGAAAGGGGCCGGGAGGCGCGGGGAGGGGAAGGGGGTTGATTTACCTGAGACCAGCCACTGGCCTCCATTGTTGGAGAATTCAATGGCATTGACACAGCCGAAGTGGCCGAGGAGGTCCTTCTTGTAGAGGTTTCTGCAGCCTCGCAGGCGTCTCCGCTGAAAGTCCTGAGTGAGCAGGGGGTCCCCATGCAAGCCCCGCTGGGACAAGAAGCCCACCACTGACCTCATGCTGCCCCCCAGGCCAGCTCTCCTCTTCATCCTGGAACCGCCGCCGCCGCTCGCGCCGCCGCCCCTCCCTCGGCCTCACGCGCGGCCGCCGCGCTCCCCCCACCCAGCCCTCCCCGCGCGCTGCGATCCGGATGGTTCTTTAACCAGCCATGGCAGACGGAGCGAGGTGTGCAGACACTCGGCGGCGTTCGCGGCTTCCTGATGGTCCCCTCCCTCCCCTCTCCCCCGCTCCTCCAGGCTCCTCCCTCTGCTTCTCCGCCTCCAGCAGCAGCTGATCCCCAGCTGTGGCCGCGCTTCCGCGGGCCGCAGGCGCCGGGAGAACGCGGGCGGCGGCTGCCCCTCCCCCGCCTCGGGCTGCTGGCCGGAAGAACGCGGGCGGCGGCTCAGCTTTCCCGCCGCAGCTCCACCTCGCGCGAGGACCCAGGTGGCGCAGGGCGGAGGCCCCGCGGCACCCCCTGATCGCTTCACTCTGTTAAGTTGAAGGCGCGTAACAATCAAAGTGGCCCCCGGGCTGCGGGCCCGCCTTGCTCCCCCGGCGGCCGGCGGTCCATCGCCTACTGGAGGCGCAGTGACGGGAGGATTCGGCTCCCGGGTCTTTTTTTCGGTCGGGAAAATGCAGCCCGAAGGGGCAAAGAGATGAGGGAGGACTGCGGGCGGAGGCTCCGGTCGTCTTCCCTCAGTTCCTCTCCTGCGGTGGCCCGAACCTTGTCCAAGGGAAGGGACCCGGGAGTTAGGACTGGATTCGGGGTAAGGTTGCTTGGGGATTTTGTGGGTGCATCCGTTCCTGCTCCCACCTAATAAATTTTTAACACTGCCCCCCTTAATTCTGTGCCCTAATTCTCCCTTCAGCCATTCAGTAAAAAAGGCTAAATTGTACCGTCTGGTAGATAGGTAATAGAGCGGTATATGGGAAAAAGAGGGTGGGGGAGGAGGATTCTTAAACGAAAAAAAAAATACGCCCAAACCGAGTGAAGTAAGCTCTGAGAAACAGGAAGTACTTGGGTCCATTAGTTCCAAATACATTTGCAAGACACAAGAAGCGTTATTCGGAAATAGGATTATGCATTTTATTTCCTTGGGTGCGGTGAGGTCCTCTTCTGGGACTTAAGTGTGCGTCTCTGAAGCTGTACAGCTGTTTACCAGCTGCTGGTTCCAGGCCAGAAGTAGCTGCACTTCAGTAGGCTGGGAAGGATCCTTGGCCTTGACCCCAGTGAAGTGAGTGGAGTCAAGTGCTTTGGAATTCTACCAGATACAACAAAAATCCCCCTTTTCAGTGCATCGTCCTTTTCCTATTAGCTATCCTGTCATTGAATGGTAATAAGCTATTAGAATAGGCAGATGTCAGTTTTGCCCTTTGAATTTCACAGGAATTACAAATGCATCCTCTGCTAGAGATGACATATGGTAGTCAGCCTTGTACGCCACCATAAAAGATGAGCTGAACATGGAAGAGGTTGGTTCACCCATCAAGAAAAATCACCTACTTCTCCTTTTTGGACAATGACAATGATAAGATTACTAATATACTAATGACAGATATGCAAATAAATGTTCAACTTAAAAGTCAGTATTATCACAAATATTGCTGAAGTTAACAGCAATTCACCAAATTCTAGAAATTATGGTTTAGATGGAACATTATTTTACTAAATAGGAAAATGGATAGTGCTTTAAAAAAGTTTTTTATTCTCAGGATGCTTCATCGTGTTTATTCATTATAATAGCTCTCTAAGAATCAGTAGTAGTATACCATCTTGGTCAAAGATTTAAAACACCCAACATCTTTGCCTATCAATAACATAATGTGTAATTAATCACTTTGTAACTGTGTCATAGTGTCCTCCATTCTGCTATAAGCTCTTTGAGAGCAGGGACCATATCGGTTCTGCCCAGGGGTTCGTACATCCAGAGCCAACACATGCTGGCATTTAGTGGCCACTAAGTATGTTAATGAACTTCGGAGTGGAATTTGGAAAGGAAGGTGATGACTTCAGGTGTGGGATGCGTTGAGATTGAGGATCTGTGCTTCTTCATTCCAGTGGAGACAATTTCAAGGCCAGTTTCCCATCTCAGTGTTTCTTTGCTTGACGTACTCATTCCACACATTAAAAAATAGAGCCTCTGGCTCCTTTCAGTTAATAGGACACCATTTATACCTATCTTATTTGCCTGGGGTAGGGGATATGGGCATAGTAATGGTGTGATTGAAGTGGCCTTCACTGTGACAATACTTGAGACACTCTCTCCTCTCCCCTCTTCAGATATGATTTATCTCTTCTCCACAACTATATGAGACTTGATTTTCCCCAGTATCTGGAATAACTGCCCCATTTACCTCAGCCTAAAAATAGACCAGGACCTGGTCACATGCCAGCCCAATTCTAGGATTTTGCTGGAAATTTACTTAACTTCCAGTGACCAGCCAGGATAGGTATGTAGGACCGCTCAGTCTGTTCACATCCTACAGCTAGTCTGGACAGTTCTTTGTAAGAGTACATGAAACCTTTCTCTCCTCATTCCCATAATTAGGTTGCCAGATAAAATACAGGATGCCCAATTCAATTTGAATTTCAGATAAATGATAATTATTTTAGTAGAAGTATATCCAAAATATACTAAAATAATTATTGTCTATCCGAAATTCAAATTAAATTGGACATCCTTTATTTTTATTTGCTAAATCTGGCAACCCTACCTATAATATAACTCAACTTTAAAAGATCAAGCCCCATGGTATCTATTTGCTTTTATTAAGAATTTAATATTACTCCCTTGGGTCATGTATTCCAAACTAATAATATTGTACATAACTGTATAACACAAACATTTAATCAACTTCAATGACCATATGAGCACGGCCTTTCTGATATGGGCATTTGTAGTGAAAAGGCCAGTGTACTTAGCTTAAAAATAGCAAATGGAAGTGGACTCCTGAGTAATCTCTCCACTGCATAGCATGTGTGGAGGAGGAGGGAGAAGAGTGAAAAATTCCTAATTTTCTTACTTAGGCCAGAAACTTCTGTAAATTAACATTCATACTCAGGAAGCCCTGTTTTATACATTTGTGCCGGAAAAACCAAGATATGAATCCACCCTTCTTAATTGCTCCACCAAGGATGAAATATTGACCAGATGTTGAGTTCCCCAAAATTCATTTACTCTTTGACTTCTCTTTTGCTTGGCCCTGATATCACTGGAAAAAGAGTAAAAAACCTTTAAAAACTGACTAAATGCTAAGGAGAAAGCTCAAATATTAGAAATTGTTTTTTAAAGGGCTAAGAAAAAAAAGAATAAAGTTAAAAATAACTAAGAAAATACTAAGCCTCTTTTCAAATATTTACTAAATCTTAGCATATAAAGAACTACATATGTATACTAATATGTTCAGAAATTTTTCATTTAAAAATCCTTTGAACTTTAAAATGAGCTGCTAGTCCTGACCAGTGTGGCTCAGTTGGTTGGGCATCGTCCCTCAAGGTGAAGGGTCGCCTGTTCAATTCCCCCATCAGGGCACATGCCTGGGTTGTGGGTTTGGTCCCTGGTCTGTCACCTGCAAGAGAGGCAGCTGGTTGATGTTCCTCTCACATCGATGTTTCGCTCTCCCTCTTTTCCATCCCTCCCCCTCTCTCTAAAATTAAATAAATAAAATCTTAAAAAATAAAATAAACTGCTACTCATAAATAAGAGACATTAATTCAGACAAATAATACATATTTTACACATAATTTAACTAATGTCATTTAAGTTTTAAAGGATAAATGATTGGTCATTTCAAATAACAGTCAATCTTAATTTGGGGGAAAAAGAAATTAATCTATTTAAACACAAATTTTTTCCAATAAGATCTATAGGACATATATCTTTTCATTTTTTAATAATCTTATTAGATATAATTGACATAATCATACCATTCACCTTTTTAGAGTACAGAATTCAGTGACTTAGTATATTCACAAAGTGGTGCAACCATCACCACTATCTAATTCCAGAACACTTTCATCGGTCCAAAGAGAAACCCCCATTGACATTAGCAGTTGCTCCCCAGTCCTCTCTCCCTTTAGCCACCGGCAACCACTTAGGTACTTACTGTCTCTGGGCTGGATATGTCATATGAGTGGAATTATACAATATGTGGCCTTTGTGTCTGGCTCCTTTCACTTGGCAGGTTTTCAGTACTCCATTTTTTTCTAGACCAAATTATATTCCACTATATAGCTAGGTATACCACATTTTGTTTATTCATTCATCAGTTGATGGACATTTGAGCTGTTTTCACATTTGGACTATTGTGAATATGCTGCTATTAACATTTATGTTCAAGGTTTTGTTTGGACATGTGTTTTCATATCTCTTGGATATATATATCTCTAGTATCACTATGATAACTCTGTTTAACTATGTGAGGAACTTCCAAACTGTTTTCCCAAAGTGGCTGACCATTTTACATTCCCATCAGCAATGTGAGAGGTTTCCAATTTTTCCATGTCCTTGCCAATCCCTGTTACTATTCATCTTTTTTCTTATAACCATACATGTGAATGAATGGTTTCTCATTTTTTTATTAAGGTTTTGATTTGCAGTTCTTTGATGGCTATTGATATTGAGCATCTTTTCATGTCCCTATTGGCCATTTGTATATCTTTTTTTATCTTTGTATTTTTATTTGTATATCTGGAGAATGGCTATTCAAACCTATTCATCCAAAGTTTTTCTAATTTCTCTTGTGAATTCTTCCATGTCCAATTAGTTATTTAAGAGTATGTTGTTTAATTTCCACATATTTTTGAATTCCCCAAATTTCCTTTTGTTATTGATTTATAATTCATTTTTTCAATCCTCACCCGAAGTATGTTTACTGATTTTAGAGATAGAGGAAGGGGGAGAGAGAGAGAGACATGGATGTGGGAGAGAAGCATCAGTTGGTTGCCTCCCACACGTGCTCTGACCGGGGCTTGAACCCACAACATTTTGGTGTACGGGGCGACCAACCAACTGAGCCACCCGGCCAGAGCTCTCATTCATTTTTTTAAAGGGGGCATTTTTCACAGGTCTTGATGTGAATACCCAGGCTGTGAAGTAATTGAATTTAGCAGTTAAATTGAATTCAGAATATTATTTGTTACTAGAATTTTCAAATTACATTCCAACTTACTTTCCAGACATTTGGTTCAAGTTTGCCATGCATAATTCCTCATGATGAACAAAGAAATCTAGTTTGAAGTAACCTTTATGGAGTGGAAACTGATAGAAATTCTCAATGGTCAGGATTTGTCATGTGATATTTACTCAGTAATATTCTTGTACTATTCTATGCCAGTCACCTGGGTTTTATATATTTGAGGTTTTCTTGGCAGAAATCATTATGAGCCAGCTGTTTTTACTTATTTTTAATTTTAGGCTTCCGCATGAATAACCCCTGGTGAATGGCACAAGAAACTGGTGAAAAACAGTATTGTTTAGTGTAACAGGTATGTAGTTATATAGCCACGATTTCTTTTCCAGAGATGATCCTATGGATATAAAATGTTTATTAAGCATCTTCATTGCGCTAAATACCTTTTAGAAAATAACATTGTGCAATAATCCTTCCCCAAAGTAAAATATGTCCAAGGAGAAGCAAGAAGATTCTTTGGTATAGAGGTCAAATTTAAATGGTCTCTACAGGTTCAGTGGTGATCAATGAATGACAGGTTCCTAGGAAATGAACTGACCAAAACATGTGTTTCTATCCTTCGGAACAAACTACGTGAACTCACGTTGTAAATATAATCAGCACTATTGACTAAGATCCCATTTAAGTTGTAGCTAATGATATATCTGGCTATCTATGAGCTTGCTGGAAAATAAGCATTATTCAAATCACAAAATGATAAAGCCCTTGAAATTTTAGAAATCACCTGGTCAAATCTGTTCACCACTCATGTTACTTTTGTTTTGCTTTATTTAATGCAAGACTTAGAAGTTTATGTTTATTGAATAGTATTTTTTTTATCCTCACCTGGGAACTTTTTCATTGCTTTTAGAGAGAGGAAGGGAGGAGGAGGAGGGAGAGAGGAACTTCAATTGTGCCTTCTGTATGAGCCCAGACCAGGGTTCTAATCCATGACCTAGTTCTGTGCTCTGACTGGGAATTGAACCCACAGCCTATCAGTTACAAGACAATGCTCCAACCAATTGAGCCACACCGGCCAGGGATGAATATTATAACATTATATAGTTGGCTGGGCTTATTCCAACATGAAACAAATTTTCAGGCCCATTCAATTTTATTGAAATTCAGCTGATTTTTATTATTTTTCAAGGTATCTAATCAGTTGCATTTGCAAATTAATCAGAAGCTGTTATCCTTTTAACAAATATATTTAGAATACATCAACTATCTTTTATTTGGAATATTCTTAAACACAGTAGAAAACTATTCCTGAGGTTTTATGTGTACAAATATGAGCATTTTTAGAAGGGACATACTTCTCTACTTTTTGGCAAAAAGAACCCCACCAAAATAGAAACACTTCTAAATATCATTTTTCAAAATATTAATTTGCAATCGTTTTCAAAAAACCTTTTTCTGACTTGTTGCATTAATAACTTTACCTTCAAGGAACAGTTTAAAACACTGTTTTCTAGTACCTATAAAGTAGCATATTATTGATAGCCACTTTATCATCATCGAATAAGTCAGCAAAATTTGAATGCACTTATCTTTTTGTAAAAGACAAGTGCAAGTTATTTATAGGTTCTGACAACTATTTTAATACTCAGACAAGAAACACCAGCAAGTCTCTGAGTGAAGCCAAATACCTTTGTCATCCATCAATCCATGTTTCATCACAGACCACTGCAGTATGAAGATGGTGCTATGTAAAAATCTTTCTTCCACAAAAATGAACATGTTGACACCATCCCTTAATCACGAAAAAATAATACTGGCGGGCACCACCATCAATTCATCTGCACTGTGGAACTCCTGTGTCTCCCTCAAGATACCAAAATGAGCCCTGGCTGGTGTGGCTCAGTGGATTGAGCGCTGGCCTGTGAACTGAGGGGTCGCAGGTTTGATTCCTGGTCAGAGCACGTGCCTGAGTTGTGGACCAGGTCCCCAGTGGGGGGCACACAAGAGGCAACCACACATTGATGTTTCTCTTTCTCTCTTTCTCACTCCCTTCCCCTCTCTCTAAAAATTAAATAAAAATAAAAAGATACCAAAATGACTCATAACCAGCTGGCATTCAGACTGAGGATGCCAATGTCCATCTGTATATTAAGTAGTAGTAAAGCTCAATTTCTTTAAAAAATTTTTTATTAAAAATATACAAATAGAAATCTATCATTTTCTTTTAACATCCCAATGGACTATCCATCATGAACACCCTGGATGTGCCCGTCCTACCCCACTGCAGGGGCTTTTACATTAGAGGGTGGGGCAGCTTTGGGACCCTTTCCACTTCGTTGCTGAGGAATGAGAGGCTGGACGGGTGCAGTAGATAGAAGCCAGGCAGGCCTGGGTGAGACAGAACTTTCTAAAACGTCTCCATCATTCCTCAGCCAGTGCAGTCTTGTGCAGATTATACTATCTCTGTGCTTCTGTTTCTGTTGTAAAATAGAATAATACGGTAAGGTGGAGACCACACCATATGGGACTGATGTGAGGATTAAATAAAATAATTTTGTTAATATAACCGTAATACCTTTTCTAAACCCTCACAAATTGTGCACACTCCCCCAACCCTTGTCCTTAGCCTTGACCTCCCTGTCTACTTCACAAGAATCATGGAGGCCATCATTTGGAACTCCCTCAATTTCAGGTCTCTCCATGGCAAAACTCCTCTTTACCTAAGCACAGTGCTTTCACTGTGATCTAGAACCATCTCATGTTATCTTCTAATGGACGTTATTCCATCAATTATCCCCTCTTCTATGTATTAACCCACTCCAATGCTACTGGCCCTTAGTTAGCAGATATGTTCAAGGATATCCCAACATTGAAAAAAATTTAACTTAAGTAATAAATTAAAATTCGTATTTATACTTTCCCCCAATTTCTGAGAAGAAATAACAGTTTGTTTAGTACTTCATTATTTTAAACTTCAATATAACATAGTGTTCCATAGTTGACAAACACTTCTTGAGCCCTTACATTGTTCTATACACCAAAGAAGTAGCAGTGAACAAGCTGGATAATATCCCCTGCCCTTAAGGAGCTTATCTTCTAAAGGGAGTGGGGCACAGAAAGTCGGCAAGGTAAACGGGTAAAATATATGTGTTAGATGGGGATAAGTATGTTGAGGTTTAAATAGGGTGGTCAGAGAAAGCATCACTAGGAAAAGTGACATTTAAATAAAGATTAAAAGGAAGTGAAGGAGGAGCCCTCATGGATTTCTAGGGGAAGAACATTGCAAGCAGAGGAAATAAAGCAAGTGCAAATGCCTTGAGGCAGGAGAATGTGTGCCATTGAGTTACAGTTACAGTATCCATACATGGGCTGTGTTAGTTACTACTCATTCAGTCAAGGTCCTATGTGAATATAGTGAAACGAAAAGACTAAGTCATAAAGTTAATCAACACCAGCAATCCTTATATAAAGTAATAAGGAAAATCAGGATAGAGATTTTTTTATGTACACGCATAAAAAGCTAGAAGAAAATAGGCCTAGCTGTTACTGTGTTTATTTCTGTAAGTGGTCACTAGGTCATAACTGACATTTGTAACCGTTGTCTTCCACTATTCATTTATTATTGCCTTTACCCTCTGCTGGAATCTCTTTTTTTGGTCTGGGTTCTTTACCTGGTGGGATGAGCCAAACTTCAATTCCTGAAGGATCTAAATCCCCGTTAGGGTCCTGCCTTTTTCTAGTTGCTCTAACTTTGTGTTAATCTTTCCTATTAAACATGGAAGTGCTCAGAGGCTTTCCCAAAGAATCTCTTTGGTTTTAGAGAAACTCTTGGGTACCTGTCCCTAGTGTCTAACAGAGACCCGGTTGGTAATTAGGACCAATCACCTCACCTGGTTGAGTAACCCTTTCTTGGCCATTGGTTCTGTGGCATGAGGAACCCAAAATGGCTAACTGACATCTCAACTACCCAGTCAATGGAAATATTATGCTTCATGGTAGAAGCATTTTCCTTTTGGGAACTAAGCTCCAAACCGTCAGAACCCAAAGTTTCAGGAATGGGAAATAAAAATTCTGCAAGCAGATTATTAGGTGTAAGAATGAGAAAACCCACTCTCATTTTCAACCCTTGATTTGTGGAGTAATGCATTCTGGCTGTGGAAGAAACAGTACTATATACTGAAGAATACAAAGTGGGGTAAAAGTAGCTTTACAGTTGTGAGTTTGTAAAACACAGAGTTTATTTTTACTCTTGTATCATTTATTGATTATTGTTTTATTGTCCATGCGAACAATGGTAAACCTACTTTTGCCCCACCCTGTATATTGAGTTTTATAAGCCAACCCCAATCTGTCAAGATGCTCTCTCCCCACTGGTGTTGGCACTAAAACCAAGGCATCAGTAGACTATTCAAGCATTCCATGAGGCCAGCTGCTTCTGGATGATGATGTATGTGTGAAGATCAATGAATCCCACAGACATGAGCCCATTGCCACACTTCTTTTACAATGAGACATGTTTCCCAATTACAAGCAATATGTATGTAACAACATTGCAGGAAACAAGCCCATGGATGGTGGAACTGGCAGAAGTACCATATGAGCAGGGAAGAGAAATCTATACCCATAATATATGTCTAGTCTAGTAAGGACAAATTGCTGTTACCTCTGTGATATAAGGGCTCCAGTGTAATCGACTCGCTACCAATTGGCTGACCACTTCCCCAGGGAAAGTGATATTGAGGGTCCAGTCTAAGTCTTTATTGTAGGTATGTTAGGTTTACTGAGGCACTTGCTTAGCCAGGTCAGCCTTATTGAGGGGAAGTTAACGTTGAGACCACGCATAGTCTTCATCTTTGCAAGATGGTCATATTGTACTTAAACTCATTGAGCAAACACTGGTGAGTCTGGAGAAACAGGTGAAGTGAGGTTTGTAGTACATGTCCTCTTGTCCACTAAACTGAGAGCTTCCTCTACAGTGGATGCCCTTTTGTGAACATTCTTATGGAACTTAAATATTAATGACATTCTGCCCATTTGAGAGGTCCATCCACCACATACCTCTTCCCCACACCTTCTTTCTACTTAGTGTCTCCCAATGCTTCTGTTCTTTCCAAGTCCTAAGCATACAGTGAAACTGTTAGCAACTTCCCATTGATGAGCATAGGTCTGCCCTGACTAGTGTGGCTCAGTGGATTGAGCACTGGGGCCGAAAGGTAGCTGGTTCAATTCCAGGGCACATGCCTGGGTTGTCAGGGTGCAGCTTTGCTCACTGATGTTTCTCTCCCTCTTTTTTTATCCCTCCCTTCCCTTCTCTGAAAATAAATAAAATCTGTTTTAAAAAATCAGTGTTGAACAAAATAAACTAATGAGCAAAACAGAACCTGAGAAATAGAAACAGGGAACAGACTGAAAGCTGCCAGAAGAAAGTGGGGCAGAGGGAATGGTGGAAAGAAGGGGAAGGGAGTAGTCAAAGAACATGTATGAATGACCCACGGACATGGACAATGGTGTGGGGATGGACTGTGGGAGTGGGGGCTGGGGAGGGATGGAGGAAGGCAAAGGGGGAATTTGGGACAACTGTAACAGAATAATCAAGAATAAAATTTTAAAACCTAAAAATTTTTTAAATAAATAAATAATTTAAAAAATCAGTGGAAATCTATTTTGGCTATTTATCAGTCCAGATAAAGTAGACAACCAAATGTATTTCTTGGAGATCTTGCTTCACCACTGTCTTCCAAGGATACTTCTCAAAAGTGTCTTCTGTTTGGTGCAGAATTACCTGTAAGTCAGGCATGATATAGGTAAATTACATTGGTTTTCAAATATTAAACCAATTTTCAACTCCTGATATAATTTTTGTCTTCTCTCTTTTTTCTTGATCTGTTAGCAGCTTGTGGGTTTTATTGATCAATTCAAAGAAATAGCTTTTGTTTTCATTGATTATTGCTATTTTTGCCCGTTTTCTATTTTGTTGATTTCTGCTCTCACTTATTTCCTTGGGCTGCTTATTTGTGCTTGTTTTTCTAATTTTAAGTCTTTTTTCTTTTCTAATATAAATGTTTAAAGCTATAAATTTCCCTCTAAGCACTGCCTTATTTATATCCCACAAATATCAAAATGCTTTATTTTCATTATGGTTCATTAAAAAATATCTTATAATTTCTCTTGGATTTTTGACTTGTGGATTATTTAGAAATGTGTAGATGATTTCACTATATTTTGAATTTTCTAGGAATCTTATTGTTATTTATCATTTAATTCCATTGTCAGAGAAATACTTTAAAAAATGTCGATGTTTAAAAATTTGTCAATACTTGTTTTATGGCTTAACGTATGTGGTCTACCCTGGTGAACATACAATTTGCATTTGAAAAGAATGTGCATTTTACATTTGTTGGGTATAGAGTCCTATAAATATCAATCAGGACAAAGGTGTGATAGTGTTCAGTTCTTGTGTGTCTTTGATGATTTTCTATCTGGTTGCATAGAAAGGGATATTAAAATCTTTAACTATGATTGTGGAATTGTCCATTTCCCTTTTAACTCTATAATTTTTGCTTCACATATTTAGAAGCTCTTATAAGGTATATACCCATTTATGATTGTTGTGTCTTCTGATATACTTTTAATATTATAAAATACCCCTTATTATCTCCTTTAGTACTTGATGTCTTGATCTGTTTTTTCTGATATTAATATAGTCACTCCAGTTTTTTATGCTTCATGTTTGCTTGTCTTTCTCTACTTATTTTCAAACTATGTGCCTTTATATTTTATTTATTTAAACTGTGTATTTTATAGGTCATAAATGCTGCTAAATATCTTATAGTGCACAGGGCATTTCCTCACAGTGAAGAATTACCCACAGCCTAGCGTGCTGAGAAACCCTGATCTCTGGGTAACAATGAGAGGTTGGAGTGAAACTTCAGAAAATAGACTTCCTTCAGATGATGTTATTAATAGGGCTTTTAAGCAAGGGATGGAGGGCTGCTACTGACACTGATTCCTTCCACTGATAATGGAGGTTTAGAGAGATTTGGGCATTCTACAATCTTAACTTTGTTCACATGAACCCAAATGTCCCCATTCCCAGTTTCAGTGTCACACCCTCTCCAATCAATGCCCTATATTTTAATAAAGAGTTGTGGCAAGGCTATGAATCAACTTATGTTGTAATTCTGAAACCTGTGCAATTAAATTTTATGTTTGATTTTCAGCAAAATTAGTCTGTGAATACAAAAAATAAGGATTTCCTTTGAGGCTGCCATAGACGGTTTCATTCTCTGGCTCTGACTTGAACTGAATGTTTAACGGCTTGAACTTTCCATTTCTTTTTTAAAATTGTACTTTAATGATTATACTATTACAATTGTCCTGATTCTTTTCTCTTTGCACCCTTCCACCCAGCACCCCCTCCTTTTTCTGGCAATCCCCACACCATTGTTCATGTCCATGGGTCATGAGTATAAGTTCTTTGGCTACTCCATTTCCTATACTGTAGGAATAAGCCATTTCTTGACCGGAAGTCAAATGATCAGGCAGGAGTGTTGAAAGTGAATAATTTTCCCTGAATCCTCATATTTTTAGGTACCCTCTACTTTACTCTCTCCAGGGAATCAATCCTAAATCTTCAGCCGGGGCCCTAGAAGTACAGTTAGTTTGGAGCTGGGGGGAAATCTAGTGGTTTAACTACTTATCTTTAATCAATTATTCTGCTCGTAGTCCCAACTTTACCCCTGCTTCTTGAAGTACCTGGTGCTGCTCATTCTTTTTTTTTTTTTTTTAAGATTTTATATATTTAGGGTGGGGAGAAAATGTAGACAACTGTAATTGAACAACAATAAAGTAATTAAAAATAGATTTTATATATTTATATTTGGAGAGAGTTTAGAGAGAAGGGAAGAGAGAAAGAGAGGGAAAGAAACATTGATGTGAGAGAGAAGCATCGAACAGTTGCCTCTTTCACGCTACCCAACCAGGGATGGAATGTGCAACGCAGGCATATATTTTGACTGGGAATCAAACCAGCAGCCTCTTGCTTTGTGGGATTGTGCCCTATCACCTGAGCCACATAGGTCAAGGATGCCCATTCCTGAGCCTTTTGGTAGTCCTGTGGGGCAAATCAGGCCTGATCTTGGCCTGTCCTTTGTTTATTGGATTAGTTCCCACTACCTTTCTGCTTTGCAGTTTCCCAAGTGTTAGTAAGTTCATCTCCTCTTCTGTTCTCTGAGTGATAGACAAATGGACAGACCATATATGACAATAGAACTCTGACCCATAACCTCTGCAGCAACCAGCCTGGAAAACCAAACCACAACCTCTGACACAACACGCCCAGAATGGTCTGAACTTGTCAATGATTCAGCTTCCTTATATTTTGCCCACACTTCCAACACAGGACCAACCACAGAAAACCAGTCCAATCACACAAGAAGTCTGGCTTCTAGGTAGCCCATCTATGGCTTCCCCATGACAATGACCTCCAATGAGAGCATATTTGAAGGCTTCCTTTGTCTTTCCCCCACTATAAACCTAAGCTTTTCCACTCCTCTGCCCGAGTGCTCTGAGTCTTTGCCAAACACAAGCGATGGTGGCTGACTCCCAGCTGTAGAAAACTCTGGAAAAATAGCCTGTGTTCATTCTCATTTGGTTGGTCTTCCTTTCTCTATATTCTTCTACATTGAAGTTTTGTGTTTTCCCCACTTTTAGAGGGATTTCAGGAGTAAGCGGAGTTACATGTGGCTCAATCCATCATCTTTAACTGGAGGTCTCTTCCTGTGTTCTTTTCTCTCTGACCAATTCACCCTTCCCCTCCAGCTCCAGATGGCCTGAAATGACCTTTGTCTTTTCCTCTTGTAAACCTAGATGCAAAATTTATCACCTATTCATATTCTTCTAAAGAATCTCTTGGAACAAAAGCATTAGAGAATGATACAGACTTTGCTGAACCTTACCTGCAAGAGATAGATTAGGTTACATAACATGTACATACCTCACAGTAAAAAACTTAAACTCAATTCCCCAAACACTTGAAACATTTCTTTCTCCCCCAGAGTCTCTCCTCTGAGATGATTTTCTCTTTCTCCCAGCAAGTTTGGAGCCTTGCTGACTTCTCCATCTCCGATTCCCCTCACCTCTTTACCCTACAAAGCAATACAGCTCAGCCCCCAATCACTCCACTTACTGCAGAACAAAAGGAATGCTGATTCACCAGCCTTTCTATGCCTATTGTTAGATGAACTTGTCCCATTGGGGATGTATGTGTTTCACCCTCACTCTAAGGGGCCTTCATGAATTTCTTCTAAATGAATACAGGCATCTTTCCTAAGAGGTAGTTTCATTCCAGGTCCTTAGGAGGAAAAAAAAGTTCCCTATATCTCTAAAAACGATACATTTTCTTACTTGCTAACAGTCTTTTTGTGTTTCCAACTAGCTGCCAGCTTCTCGAGTGCCCAGCTACATATTTTTATAATCTGTAGAGTACCTAACAATATTACAAAAGTTTATATAAGAGATCAGTGAGCAGAAAGGATGGATAGAATTTCAACTGAAGGAAATGGGTTTTTTAGAAAGTGCCTATTTAGTGGTTCTTCTAAGTTTGACCTTTGTCTTTTTGTTTTGTTTTCTTTTTAAAAATTTTTTATTTATTCATTTTTAGAGAGAGAGGGAGAGAAATACTGTTGCCTCTCATGCGTCCCATACTGCAATGTGCCCTGGCCTGCAATCCAGACATGTGCCCTGACTGGGGATCGAACTGGCGACCCTTTGGTTCACAGCCGGCACTCAATCCACTGAGCTACACCAGCCAGGGCTGACCTTTATCTTTAACACACTAAACAAGTCCAATGAAGGTACCATATTAAAAACCATTACTGTGTGTCTTCCGTGCTGGGCACTCTATTCATCATGGTTTAGTTGACCTGTGTGGCATACAGTCATTATTACTATCTTTCATTTCTTCCATCAGTCTGGGATTGGGTTCCTGATGACAAAGGCTGGGCGGCAGTGGCTTAAACAAAATAGTTGATTTTCTCATGTAAACGAAGTCCAGAGGTAGGTAGTTCAGGGTTAGTGTGGAAACTACAGAAGGCATAAAGGATCCAGGCTTTCTCTGCTTCTCCATTCCAT
>CM052538.1:171563782-171591998 GCA_028533065.1 Trachops cirrhosus
ATACAGTCATTATTACTATCTTTCATTTCTTCCATCAGTCTGGGATTGGGTTCCTGATGACAAAGGCTGGGCGGCAGTGGCTTAAACAAAATAGTTGATTTTCTCATGTAAACGAAGTCCAGAGGTAGGTAGTTCAGGGTTAGTGTGGAAACTACAGAAGGCATAAAGGATCCAGGCTTTCTCTGCTTCTCCATTCCATCTTCAAGGTGCCACTGCAGCGTTGGGGAGCTGTTGGAGCTCCAGCCATCAGGCCCTAGTCTTCTCGGGCAACAGGTGGAAGGGCAACGACAAAACGGAAGAAAACAAAAAGCCTGTGGCAGTTGTCTGCACTCTTTTGGGGAACTTTACCAAAAGTCCAATGCAAAAACTTGTGTTTACACCTCACTGGCCAGAACTGAACTCACATAACTATACCCATTCCCAATGGAGACAAAAAATGTATTTTTAAAAAGATTTTATTTATTTATTTTTAGAGAGAGGGGAAGGGAGGGAGAAAGGGAAGGAGAGAAACACTCATGTGTGAGAGACATCTGGTTGTCTCTCACATGCCCCCGATTGGAGACCTGGCCGGCAACCCAGGCATACGCCCTGACTGGGATTTGAACCAGCAACCCTTTCATTTACAGGCTGGCACTCAATCCTCTGAGCCACACCAGCCAGGGCTAAAGAAAATGTATTTTTTAAGTGCAATTTTAAAATGTCCTCTGACTTCTGTCACTAAGTACAAGGGGAGGGTGGATATGATGGGGCAGGTCGCTAGCACTTCCTGCCACAGTTCCTCCTGAATTTGCTGTACATGATGTTCCAGTGCTCGATGTTAAGTTGTCCTTGGATCAATGAATAAATGCATAAAGCATTTTTAGATAAACCAAGCAGTTTACAATATGACCTTTTCTTTTAATTGTCTTTGTTTCTAGAACAGTTTCACGTTTATGGAAAATTTGAACAGAAAGTACGGAGTTCCTGTATACCTCCCCACCACCCCCACACAGTCTCCCTTATTACTAGCAGTCTTGCACTGGTGTGGTCTTTGTTACACTTGAACCAATATTGATACATTATTATCATCTGAAGTCCCCAGTTTATTTTAGGGTTTTCTCGTATTGCAGAGTTCTATGGGTTTTGACATGTGCATCATGTACCCATTACTACAGTATTATACAGAACAGTTTCACTGCCCTAAAAATCCCCACCTATGCACTCTGTCGTTCCTCCCAGGAGCCCCTGGCAGACACTGGTCTTTTTACTGTCACCATAGCAGGTCTTTTCCAGAATGTCATATAGTTGGAATCATACAGTGTGTACCCTTCTCAGACTGGTTTCTTTTCTTTCTTTATTGTTTAAAAATATGTTATTTGTTTATTTTTTGTAGAGAGGGGAAGGGAGGGAGAAAAAGAGAAAGAGAAACATTGATGTGAGAGAGAAACATCGATCGGTTGCCTCTCACATGTGCCCCAACCAGGGATCACAACTCAGGCATGAGCCCTGACAGGGACTCAAACCAGCGACCTTTCACTTTGCGGAACGATGTCCAACCAACTGGGCCACACTAGTCAGGGCCAGACTGGTTGCTTTTACTTAGCAATATGCATTTAAGGTTCCTCTATGTCTTTTCATGGCATGATAAGCTCATTCCTTTGTATCACTGAATGATATTCCATTGTTTGGATGTACCAGAGTTTGGTTATCCATTCACTTGCTGGAGGATACCTCGGTTGCTTTCTATTTATGACTAAAGTCCCTTTAAACATTTGTGTGCAGGTTTTTGTGTGGACTTAAGTTTTCAGCTCATTTGGGTAAATACCTAGGAGCATGATTGCTCAGTTGAATGGTAAAACTATGTTTAGCTTTGTATGAAACTGGCAAAATATCTTTGGAAGTGACCGCTGTTTTGCAGTCCACCAGCAATGCATGGGAGTCCCTGTTGCTCCCTGTCCTCCCCAGCATTGGTATTGTCAGCGATTGGATTTTAGCTGTTCTGTTAGGTTGGCCAAAAGTCTGCATTTTTTTTCTGTAAAATAAAAGGACACATTTTTCATTTTCACCAATAACTTTATTGATTTGGATATTTTGAGTATGTTGGCTATCTCCCGCTATTGGCTTCTAGTGGGCAGAGACCAAGGGTGCTGCTAAACATCTTCCAATGTGTAAGACAGCCCCACAGCAAAGAATTGTTTGGCCAAAATGACAACAGTGCCAAAAAAAATTCCCAAACCACCTTTGACACATTTGCTCAGTCACAGCACCTTCTTCATATACTGCAGAAATCTTTTTTTTGCATTTCAGTTGCATTTTTACCTTTCTTGAAATAATAAAGCATAATACACCAAAAATATTGCATACTTTCTTCCATCTTCAATATTAAAATGACTACATAAAAATTCACCAATTTTGATGTTTTTTAAATGAATGCTGATATGACAGCTGTCACAATACAATCTAACAAAATTGTTTAGAATGAAGTTCAACACCACTAAGCAGTACTACAGCCATCATACAGAAAAAACATAACAGAGTTTTTGTCCTACCCTATAATAGGATTTAGTTATTCAATGAAATATTAGTATCTCAGTGGTGCTTTAATTTGCAATTCCCTAACAACATATAACATTGAACATCTTGTCATGTGATTATTTGGATATTACCTATCTTTTTTTGGTGAGGTGTCTGTTTAGATCCTTTGTTCACTTTTAATTGGGTTGTTGACTTTCAAAACTGTGTGTTCTGGGTAAAAGATCTTTATTGAATATATGTGTTTTGCAGATATTTCCTCCCAATCTGTGGCGTATCTTTTCGTTCTCTCATCTAACCAATTCTTTTGGCATGAAGTTACTCATGTTTTCTTGTTTCTTAAATCTATGCTATATTTTTTAAGTGGTACTAAATTTTTATTTTATTTTTTATTTTTAGGTATATTTTATTGATTATGCTATTACAGTTCTCCCATTTTTTTCTCCCCTTTATTCCCCTCCACCCTGCACTCCCCCTTCCTCCAGGATCTACCCCCCTCTTTAGTTCATGTCCACGGGTTATACATATAAGTTCTTTGGTTTCTCCATTTCCTATACTATTCTTAACTTCCCCCTGTCTATTTTGTACTTACCATTTATACTTCTTATTCCCTGTGTATTTTCCCTCCTCCCCCTCCTTCTCTCCTGCTGATAACCCTCCATGTGATCTGTTTCTGTGATTCTATTCCTGTTCTAGTTTGCTTAGTTTTTTTTGTTTTTGTTTCTTAGGTTCAGTTTTTAATAGTTGTGAGTTTGTTGTCATTTTACTGTTCATAGTTTTTATCTTCTTTTTCTTAGATAAGTGCCTTTAACATTTCATGTAATAAGGGCTTGGCGATGATGAACTCCTTTAACTTGACTTTATCTGGGAAGCACTTTATCTGACCTTGCATTCTAAATGATAGCTTTGTTGGATAGAGTAATCTTGGATGTAAGTCTTTTTGCCTTTCATGACTTTGCATACTTCTTTCTAGCCCCTTCTTGCCTGTAAGGTTTCTTTTGAGAAATCAGCTGCTAGTCTTATGGGAACTCCTTTGTAGGTAACTCTCTTACTTTCTTTCGTTGCTTTTAAGAGTCTCTCTTTATCTTTAAACTTTGTCATTCTAAGTATGATGTGTCTTGGTGTTGTCTTCTTTAGGTCCAACTTGTTTGGGACTCTCTGTGCTTTCTGGACTTGTATGTCTATTTCCTTTGCAAAATTAGGGACGTTTTCTTTCATTATTTTTTCTTTTTAAATTTTATTTATTTCTTTTTAGAGAGGAGAAGGAAGGGAGAAGGAGAGAGAGGGAAACATCAATGTGTGGTTGCCTCTCACGTGGTCCGCACTGGGGACCTGGCCTGCAACCCAGGCATGTGCCCTGACTGGGAATCGAACCTGCTATGCTTTGGTTCGCAGCCCGCGCTCAATCCACTGAGCTACGCCAGCCAGGGCTCTTTCATTATTTTTTCAAATAACTTTTCCACTTGTTGCTCTTCTTCTTCTCCTGGCATCACTATGATTTGGATGTTGGCACATTTGGAAATCTCCCAGAGGCTTCTTACAAGGATTCTTGTTTTTAAATATTCTTTTTTCTTCTTGCTGTTCTGATTGAATGCTTTTTTCTTCCTTGTGTTCCAAATCATTGATTTGATAGTCATCTTCATCCCCTCCACTGTTGGTTCCCTGTAGATTTTTATTTCTTTTTCTTTTTTTTAAATTTTATTTATTTATCTTCAGAGGGGAAGGGAAGGAGAGAGGGAGAGAAATATCAATGTATGGTTGCTTCCTGTGCATTCCCTGCTGGGAACTGGCCTGCAACCCAGGCATGTGCCCTGACTGGGAATCGAACCGTGATCTCTTGGTTCACAGGCCCGCACTTAATCCACTAAGCTACACCAGCCAGGGCTTAGTAGATTTTTATTTCACTTAATGTAAGCTTCATTTGTTCCTGGATCTTTTTTATGTCGCTGCTGTACTCAATGACTGTACTTCTTTGAGATCCTGATCACCAGTGTTTTGAACTCTGTATCTGATAGTTTGGTTATCTCCATTTCATTTCATTCTTTTTCTGGAGTTTTGTTCTTTCAATTGGGCCATATTTCTTTGTCTCCTCAATTTGGCAGCCTCCCTGTGTTTGTTTCTGTGTATTAGGTAGGGCCGCTTTGACTCCCTGTCCTAGTAGCATGGCCTACCTGTAAATTCTGTGGGGTGGAGACTTAGGTGATCCCAGGGTGGGGCAACCTGTTTCACCACTTTGTGGCTCTGTGTGGGGGGAGGGCTCAGAGAAGGGACAGTGCTGGTGCCAGGATTCTGGAGGTTTGCCTGGGAGGAAGCTGTCTCCCAGCACTCACCCTGTTTCCAGTCATTTCCCATTTTCCTCAGTTATGCCACTTATGCCCTTCTAGCTGTTGCCCTCATGAGGAATCCCAGAGGAGGTGGGTCTGCGTAAATCCTAAATCCATGCAGGCCCTTTAAGAGGAGTCTCCTGATAATCCAGCAGTTTCTTCTGCTGCCCCATCCCCCACTGGTTTTTACAGACAGAAATTATGGGGATTTATCTTCCTGGTACTGTCACCCTGGGCTGCTGGGTGGTCTGGTTTTGGGCTGGGATCCCTTGCTCCCAAAGTATCCCTCCTAATTTTTGTCTACCACTTGTGAATATGGAACCACTCATTCCACTGTCTCCCCACCTTTCTCCGAGTCTCTGTCTCTCCTGCCCTTCTGTATGTGTGTGGCTTCTTTAAATCCTTGGTTATTGGACTTCCATACAACTAGATTTTCTGATGGTTCTGGGTGATATTTGTTTTGTAGTATAGTTGTAATTTTTTCTGTAGTTGTGCAAGGAGGCTAAGTGTGTTTACCTATGTCTTCATCTTGACTTGAAGTCCCAAATTTTCTTAAATCTTCTTTGTATATTTGAAAAATATGTGTGTTCTCCAAATGCTAGGTGCAGAGTTCTACACATGTGCCTTAGAAAATGTTGATAGTATTGGAGACATTCCTGCAATGACTGGTGATTCTTGGATGTCTTTTCATATTTAAGAGTGCTGTACACTGAATGTTTTATGTCCCCTCAAAATTCATATGTTGTAAACTAATTCCAATATAATGGTATCAGAAGGAGAGAGCCTTCAGAGGTGATTAGGTCATGAGGGTGGAGCCCTTATGAACGGAATTAGCGCCTTATAAAAGAGTCCCAAGAGAGCTCCCTACCCTTTTGGCCAAGCGAGGATACAGTGAAAAGACAGATGTCTATAAAGCAGGAGGCAGCCATTTACCAGACAGTAAATCTGTCAGCACCTTAATCATAGACTACCAAGCCTCCAGAACTGTAAGAAATAAACTTCTGTTGTTTATAAGCCAACTTCTGTTGTTTATAAGCCACTTAGTCTATGGTATTTTGTTATAAAAGCCTGAATAGACTACAACAAAGAGTGAAGTACTAAAAAGCTGACTGGAAAGTCTTTATGCACAGATGGGTTTGTTGACTGGGCTTTCAGTGTAGGGTGAGTGCTTATGGACCCAGACAATTCATTATGGGATTCTTCAAATGTCAATATTCTGCCATTCTAATCTAATTTATCTTCTAAAACTAAGTTAATATTTGTGTCCACTGTTATCTCCTCTCCTGTTCTTTTTTTTTTTCCCCTTTGGGTTTATAAGCTTTTCACTTCTTTATTTTTCGTTACATTTTTTTATTGAAGTATATATACATTCAGAAAAATGACCACAAATATACAACCTGAACACACATGTAAACCAGCACTCAGATTAAACAAGTACACATTATCAGCACTTCATGAGCTTCCCCATGTTCTCCTCCAGTCATTATTCTACCAACAGCAGTGACTACATTGACCTCTAACAGCATGGATAGTTGGGCAGTGTCAAGTTTAGGGCTAGTACCATGTGTGGGTATGAACTTTTTTATACAGTCCTTTTTCATGAACGTATCGACCCATTTCTGTTGGGTATACACCTAGGAGTGAAACTGTTTGGACAAAGGCTTTGCATATATTCAGCTTTAGCTGATAGTGCCAAACAATTCAACAAAGTGATTGTACCAATTTACATTCCTTTCAGCAGCTTACTTGAGTTCCATTTGCTCTACCATCTTGCAAGTATTTGGTCTTTTCTGTTTGTTTATTTATTTATTATTTTCATTTTAGGCTTTCCGATGGATATGTAATGGTATCTTATTGTGGTTTTAATTATTTCACTTACTTTTTACCTTTTTATTAGTTTTTTTAAAAATGTGTTTCAGGATGGAGCAGATTAAAATGAAGGGGGTTAATCCTCCACATCTGTCAGAAGTTTCCCTTGTGCGGGTACTGATCTAATGGAACTTAGAACCTTCTTCCTGCACTGGAGTAGGGAATACAATCTAGAGGATGAGGGCAACAAGCTTTGTAGTCATACATACTGAGGTTTGACTCCTAACTTCAGTGCTTACTTCCTTTGTTACCTTGAGAAATTTATTTAACCTTCCCAATTTTATGTAAAATGGCACTAAAAATAGTACTGCCTTACTAGGTTATTATAAAGATTATATGAGATACAATATGTAAAATGCTCTGCAAAATTGCTCTCACACTGTGATCACATACTCAACTAAGGCAGCTATTGTAATAGCTTATACTGTTTTATTTTAAATTTTATTTATTGATTTTAGAAAGGATGGGAGAGAGAGAGACATCAATTTGTTCTTCCACTTACTTATGCATTCATTGGTTGATTTTTGTATGTCCTGACTGGGGATGAAACCCGCAACCTTGGCGTACGGGATGATGCTCTAACCAACTGAGCTCCCTGGTCAGGGCTACACCTTACATTGTTTATGCACATCTCATTTCTCCTTCTGATTTACACATTCTATGTCAGAGCACACAGCACAAAGCTGCCTCACATATTAATAATTGCTGGAAAAGACTGGTTGAATGAGCGACTGTAAATATAAGTGGAAGGTATTATGATTGTTATAAAAGATGGCATAAATTATTATAATGCCTAAAGTACCAAATGCACTGCTAATGAGTAGTACATTATTTAAACACATGTCTCTCCTGAGCCCTGGCAGGGTAGCTCAATTGGTTAGAGCATCCCCCGTCAGGGCAAATACAGGAAACAGCCAATGAAGGCATAAATAAGTGGTACAATCAATCAGTCATTCTCTCTCTCTCTCTCCCCCTTCCTCTCTCTAAAATCAATAAACAAAAGTTAAAAAAAATAAAAGTGTCTCTCCTATTTACCTTCATCATTTGACAGTTAAGTAAAGTAATACAGCTGAGAACCACTACTAGAGCTAATTAGTAATGACAATCAGATGTCCCATATTGCATTTGTGAGGACTCCAGAAACTTAACCCTTTAAAACTAAAACAAAAATTTTACCCCAGAAACAAAAATAAAACACCATTTTTCTGAAGCGAGTTAAGCCTTTCAAATTTTAACAGACCCTTATTCAGCAGTGGAAAGACTGGGTCCACCTGCCCCAGCGGTTTCCGTACAATATGGCGCCGCCCACTTGTGCATCCCAGCTGAGATTACGTCCTTCTAGTCAGTCGCAGGACCGGAAGTGGTTTCTGCCCTAGTGGATCCGGGTGGGTTCGCACAGGTGGCGGCGGAGGTTCCAGTTCTTGAGCGTGAGGGACCGCAGGTGTTCAGGTGGGATCCGGGTCGCAAGTAAGTGAGGATCAGAGGCTGGTGAGGCTTTTCATACAGTTTGTGCAAGGGATGGAGGGGGTTTCCAGTGCGGACTGAGGAGAGGGGTCGTGGAGTTGGTGATGTCATCGTGTGCGGGGGCGATTAATTGCAGGGACCCATGCGGTCCCAGAGCTGCTTGGCACTACCCCTCTTCCCGCCCCTCGGCGCGGCTTCCTCGCACCCCTTGCTCGCGGCGGGGGCGGACCCAGTGCGCGGTCACCCACGCCCTACCAGGGCGTACCCTTTGGACCCCTTTTCTCTATAGCAGTACCTACCAGACGTTCGTGGCTTCTTCAACCAGTAAAAACGAAGTACCATCTGCAGTACCTAGCAACTCCTTGGGCGCTGAGTGTTCCACGCGTCCAGTTACAGTTCCCTCCCCCGGATTCGTGGGGACTTACCCCCGCCCCCCATTGATACCACCCCTTTCCTCCCAGGCCACACCCGCTGATTCGGGCCTTGCTGGGGAGCCACATCTTTCTTCTTTCCCATCTCTGGGATAGATCAAAACTGGAACGTTAATGATTATTACATAACTGATACTTCCTTATTAAAATATAAACAAACCCAAACCTTTATAAGCTTTTGACGTACTATGGGACGCAAACGAACTCTTTTTAGCTACCGACTCCTTTATTTTAACACCAAATTAATTATATCACAAGGATGGAAGGAACTACACTGAAATGTTTTGTTAATTATCAGAATTAGGAAGTGCAGGGGAGGGATGATAGATTTTGGTCAAGGTGAACTTTTAAAAATGCATTTATTCTTCTATATTTATTTTAGTTGTAGTACCTGCATGCAATCTTGTAAAACATTGATGTGAACATTTTAAACAGTATAGATCCTCTTTGACCTCTTTCCATTTTTTCTTCTTTGATCTCTTGCCCCAAAGTAAGAACCGTTATCCATTTGGGGTGTGCTTTTCTATTTCTTTTTCTTTATGTTTATTGACAAGTGTTTGTACATATAAGATATATTGTGTTAAACTTTTACAAATGCATCTTTTTTAAAAGATTGTATTTATTTATTTATTTTTAGAGCGGGGAAGGGAGGGAGAAAGAGAGGAAGAGAAACATCAATGTGTGATTGTCTCTTGTACATCCCCCACTGGGGACCTGGGCAGCAACCCAGGCATGTGCCCTGACTGGGAATGGAACCAGCCACCCTTTGATTCTCAGGCTGGCCCTCAACCAATGAGGCACACCGGCCAGGGCAAATGCATCTTTTACAAATAAGGCGTATTTTACCTACTACTCAGCAACTTGACTTTTTGTGCTTAAAAATGGGTCTTACAACTTTTTCTTTGTCAGCATGTACACATCTACCTTATTGTTTCTACTTGCTCTGTAAATTCCATAGTATGTTAAGATTTCACTCTGGCTGGTGTGGCTCAGTTGGTTGGAGTGTTTTCCTGTAACCAAAAGGTTGGGGGTTTTCAATTCCCGGTCAGGGCACATACCTAGGTAGTGGTTTGATCCCTGTTTCTGGCCCTTACGTTTCCCTGTATGGCACATAGGGGAGACAACCAATCTGTGCTTCTCCCTCACATCAATGTTTCTCTTTCTCCCTTCCCCTCTCTCTAAAAAGCAATGAAAAAAATGTCCACAGGTGAGGATTTAAGAAAAAAAAAAAAGACCTCATAGTATGTGAGATTCTGTAGATTGCTTACAGTTTTTCACTGTGGCATAGAAAAATCCTTCCACATGTGTCTGTGTGCCCCTGTGAGCATGTCTCAAGGATAGATACCTGCAAGTGGAATTGCTGGGTGGGAGGATATGGATATTTTGCATATGTGTGTTGTATTTTCTTTAAGTACAAAGACTTTCCCAGTCACATCACCTGGAGCTCATTTCACGCCCTGCTCTCTTTGACCGCCGGTCTCTTCTCTCTCCAGCATGATGAGGCAGATACCCTTTCCACAGGGAGGGGAAATCCATGGTTTGTTGCCTTTGCCAATAGCAAAGATGTTGGAGAGCCTTGTGGAAAAGGTGTTGCCATTGACATCGTTCACGTGAACTACGTCAAAAGAACCAAGTGTCTCTCTCTGTTGCTTATCACACCAGTTCTTCCCAGGTCAGCACCTCTGGACACCATACACAGGTTACCAGTATCAAACCAGATGAAATCAGCAATTTTACCAGCCTCCAAATCAGTCTGAATGGTGTCATTGACCTTGGCGAGGGGATCAGGGTAGCGGATGGTGCGAGTGTCCTGCGTCACCAGGTGAGGGATTCCTTTTGTGCCCACCCAGATCTTCTTCACTTTGCACAACTTGTATGTGGCCTCCTCCGCTGTGTTACGATGAACCGCAAAGCGACCCTTGGTGTCATAGATCAAACGGAAATTCTCTCTTGTTTTGTCAGTGCTGATCACATCCATAAAACCCGCAGGGGAGGTTGTATCAGTTCGGACCTTGCCATCCATCTTAATGAACCGGGGCATGCAGATCTTTTTTACTTCATCTCCTGTCAGGACATACTTAAATCTGTTCCTTCGGAAAATGATGAGAGGGAGACATTCTCTTAGTTTGTGGAGACCGGTGGATGGCTGAGGAGCAAACACGCCAGTCAGTTTATCCAGCACCCAATGCTTTGGAGCTGCTACGCACCTCAGAGGCTTCTTGGGACGAGGAGCCATGGCCGCACTCACACAAAGAGGAGAGGGTGTGGATATTTTAACGCCAAAGTAGTTACTACTGAGATTCTGTTTTCATGGTTGTTGGCAAGTTCTGTGTCCTCTTTTGAGAAATGTTTCTCAAAACATTTCTATTGGGTTGACTTTTTATATGTATATATACTGGTGTTATACTATATAATAATCTTGTCATTTATATATATTTTAAATATTCCCAACTTAGTGCTTATTTATTTATTTATTTTTTAATTCTTATCCGAGGAGATGTTTTATTGATTTGAGAGAGAGAGGAAGGGAGAGAGAGAGAAAGAGAGAGAAACACTGACCAGTTGCTTCCTGGAGGTGCCAGGATGGGATCGAACCTGCAGCGTTTTGGTGTACGGGTGATGCTCCAGTCAACTGAGCCGCCCAACCAGAGCCCAACTTAGTGCTTTTTAAAGTGGTTGCTTGTCTTTAGCCATGTGGCATCTTTATTAAACCAAAGTTTTAAGTTTTATGTTTAAATATCAATCTTTTGCGTTTGTGTTTTGTATTTTCTGGCTGTCATTCCCTACCCTAATGGTTCTCAAATGGAAGATATTGTGCCTCTGAGGGACCGTTGGCAGTGTCAGGAGACATTTTGTAAAACTGAATTTATAGAGGGAGGAAGGGAGAGAGAAACCTCAATTTGTTTTTCCACTTATTTATGCGTTCATTGTCTGATTCTTTTCTTTTTATCCTCACCTGAGGACATTTTCATTTGCTTTTTTTAGAGAAATAGGGGAAGGGAGAGAGAGAGAAGCATCAGTGCAAGAGAGAAGCATCAATTAGTTGTCTTTGCATGCACCCAGACGGATCCTACACGTCTGGACTGGGGGTCGCATGTACCTGTGCCCGGACTGAGAATGGACCCCACAACCTTTTGGTTATGGGATGATGCTCCAACCACTGAACCACACCGGCCAAGGCCATTGGTTGGTTCTTATATGTGCCCTGACTGGCGATTGAACCCACAACCTTGGTGTATAGGGATGATGCTCTAACCAACTGAGCTAGCCAGCCAAAATCATGTTTAAAATTGAGAAAGAAGGCACAAGCAAGATGCAAATTGGCGCCCTGGTGGTGTGGCTCAGTGGATTGGGTCATCACCAAAGGGTCGCTGGTTCGATTCCCAGTGAGGGCACATGCCTGGGTTACAGGCTAGGTCCCCAGGAGGGAGCACGTGATAGGCAACCATACACTGATGTTTCTCTCCCTCTCTTTCTTCTTCCTTTCCCCTCTCTCTAAAAATAAATAAATAAAGTCTGTTTTAAAAGAAAGGTGCAAATTGGTGTCAAAATATGACATATTTGGCTGAAAAACAAGATAAAATTTAGGAGAACTGCAAAGTTTTGGATTTAAGTGTGAAATATAAACTACAAATATATGAAACTCAATTTGATATCTGAGTATTTTAATTTATCACAAGCTTTGTGTTACCCATTAGTCATATAAAACATTCTACTATGACTTAAAAACATTTCATACAGCATTAATAAAATATAGGTAACATAGGTAATAGTATCAGTGTAGCCCACACCAATTAGACCTTGTCTCAAATACTGAATACAGACCTACGTGTCACATTTTAAGCAATACCTGGACGAACTTGGGGCTGTTCAGAAGGACCTTGCCACAGTGGTGAGTGGTGCACAAACTCGGTTATAGGAAGGCTGGTGGGGTTAGGTAGACATACTAATGGAAGTTTTAGAGCTACTGTCTACACATTTCACAAGCTCTCGGGAGGGAGTAATCTCTTTTGTCATTTCAGAGGCTGGACTGAGCATCAAAGAGAGCAACTTCTATGTAGCAAACTTTAACAGAATGCGAGGACTTTTCAACAAAAACTGCCTCTTAAGGTAATGAACTCTGTTCCTAGCAGTGTTCAGGCGCAGACCAGGTCAGAGGCCAGAGAGAGGTCTATCATATCACTATTACCGTGGAAAGGATTCTAGAATGGTGTGGGAGCTGAGTTTGGGAGGTTCCTAAATTTTAACACGGTGGTTCTTTGTTTCCTTTAATAGAAGTTCTGTGAACCTCAGTAATAGTAACAACAAATATGTACCGAACCCTAATGTGCTAGCCAATACGTTAAGTGAAGTATATCGATCATCTTACTTAAGCCTCACAATAATTCTACCTGGTAGGTAATGTCTTTCCCATTTTACCAAGGAGGAACCTGAGGCGTAGAGAAGCTCAGTGAATTGCCTAAGTTTTTGTAGCTTATATAGCAAGTGGCAGAGGCTGGCTTTGAACCTTAGGGTATTTGCCTCTAAGGCCCATGTCATTGTCTTCTACCTAATGCTGCTCTCTGAACACTTTAACGTATTCGTTTAATTCATTGAGTATGATTTATTTCAGGAACATAATTATATTTCTTAAGTGTTAAGTGGAATATTTACATTGCCTGTCTCCGAAAAACATCGTTTAAAAAACTTGTGGTTTTCTAATCATGGATATATACATACTTGTATAGAACTCAAAAATTATAACTATTATTTGTAATAATTACTTATACTCCTACTACCCTTGGGTAACCACTGCTCCTGCATCCGGTTACCCACGACTTCACGGGGAAGTGTTCTGAGGAACGCGTGGTGAAGTGAATTTGTCGTGTGCGAGCCCCGTGGAGCACACTGACACAGCCTAGAGGGTACAGCCCTCCACATACTCGAGGCTGTGTGGTGACGCCTGTCTCTGCCAGATTACAGACCTGGACAGCATGTTACTGTACAAAACACCAGAAGATGAAATCAAGCACCAGACAGAATGATGGCAGTCGAGATACAGTAGACGCGAGATGTAGGAGGCTGCCGCTGGCAGAACACAGCACACTTACAGCAAACTTTCTTTCAGTAAGCAGAAACAGCGCAGTCTAAAATAACAATAGAAAGTATAGTGTAGTATGTATTCCTAAACCAGTAACACAGTTGTTTGTTATTGCCAAGTATTATGTACTGTACGTAATTGTATATGCTGTACTTCTCTACGACTGGCAGTGCGGTCAGTTAGTTTACACCAGCATCGCCCCAAACATGTGAGTAAGGCCTTGTGTGTGACATGGTGAGGGCTGTAATGTCACTAGGTAATAGGAGTTTTTGGTTATGATCTTACGGGAGCAGTGTTGTGTATGCAGGTCTTCAAATGTCATTATGTAGAGCCATTAACAAAAATTTTTTCGCTAATGTATCAGTAAGTGGAAGTGAGGGTCTCACTTATTCTGTTTTAATTGATGTGCTTTTGTGTGATTAAAAGAGCTCTGGGCAACTGGCAGAGGGCAGGAGGGTTTTCTTGGGTAAGGGTAGAGTACAGAATTTACAAAATTGAAAAAAATTAAAATATCACTGTTTCATGTAGAAATTTGTAGCGGGGTTTTCATGGATTGTGCATGGAACGTTTTTTAGGGGAGACTTGTTCCCATATAAGTTTAAATTCTTTGTGTAAATATATTGTTACCATTTGTTTTGCAGATTGTGGGATTAGTGACATGCTTTCCTAAACAGCAGCAGAGTTGAAGATGTCTCGACAGTTGGTAGCTTTGACAGTGACTACACTTTTTGGTGTGGCAGTGGGGGGGTTTGTGCTATGGAAGGGCATCCAGCGCCGGAGGAGTAGATCAAGCCGTGGGACCCAGCAGCAGAAGCAGCTGCTGCAGCAGAAGCAGCTGCCGCAGCAGCAAGCTCCAAGCAGGAGAGAGCTGCCCCCTCCAGAGGAGGACCAGCTGCACTCCACTGCCCCCAGAGCCTCATGGGAAGAGAGGATCCTTGACGCCAAGGTGGTGACCGTGTCTCAGGAAGCAGAGTGGGATCAAATCGAACCCTTGCTTAGGAGTGAGTTACAGGATTTTCCAGTACTTGGCATTGACTGTGAGTGGGTAAGTTAAAAAGCAAAAATAAAATCTTTTCTGCTTTTCCAACTAGAGACCTTGAATAATCAGATAAAGGATAAGATTTAAGGAGAATTAGCTTGTCCTCAACTTGCTAAGAAGTAGATTTTAGCAGCAGAAGCTGCTTCTCTTCTCAGGAGAGGGGAGTGCTCGTAATCACAGATTTTAGAGTCAGGCAGATCCATACTGGCCTACAACCCAGGCATGTGCCCTGACTGGGAATCAAACCGGTGACCATTCAGTTTGCAGACTGGTGCTCAGTCCACTGAGCCACAGCAGCCAGGCTACTATTAATATTTTAATAGTATTTTCATAAAGATGCCATGGAGAAGCTCATTAAGAAAGTCTTTTTAAATGGGCATTATTATACAAGTTGGGATTTTAAAAGATAACAGTTAAAATTTGAAACATTGTTTACTGTAAGCCAGGTAGTATGCTGTTTTGTTTGATAGTCTTAATTAGATTCTCCTAATAATCCCATGTAGGGAGGTACTGTTACTACCCTCCCTTTTACAGGTAGGAAACGGAGGCACAAACGGGGTCAGTTACTTGCCCAGGGCCACAAAGCTGGCAGCTGGCATTTGAGCCCGGGGCTTTCTTTGCCGTCTGGTTAGTTTTCCTAACGGCTGTCAACTGTGTGGGGGTTG
Source organism: Trachops cirrhosus (assembly GCA_028533065.1). NCBI lineage: Eukaryota > Metazoa > Chordata > Mammalia > Chiroptera > Phyllostomidae > Trachops > Trachops cirrhosus. The sequence goes on from CM052538.1 coordinate 171,579,166, forward strand.
TTGCATGGTTTCAATGACGATAACATGGCACACATACTCCTCTGTTGTACTGAGTCACAGAGTGCACTTTAATCTCCTTGCATCAGAAGATACTGCAAAAATATCAGTAACTCGGAGTTATCATCTCTTACTAATTCATTGTAACACCTTGCCAAGAATCTCTGATGTTTGTCTTCTGGATATCTAGAATAAAGCCAGGAATTAGGAAATGTAACCAAAAGGGGCCCTAAGCAGAATACCTGCCACAAAGCCAGATCGAGGTTGGTAGGAGTGACTACTGGATGCCAACACAGTGATGACGAAGAAGAGATCACCCGACAGTGCGGGACAGGTTTGCTGGTCACACCAGGTTTTGCTTTACATCAGCAATAGTAGTAGTTGTTTATACCAATGACCGTTGGGCACTTTTAGTTTATTCTGTATAAGAGATTACATCATTTCAGAAATATTTACACCAACATCAATAGAAGAAAACATTAGTAAGCAGTGAGGCTTGGCATTTGCCAAATGCCTTGATTATTCTAACTAATGAAGTACAATTACAACAACAAACAGGGTATTCTGAAGTGCATAGTTAGTAACAGCAATTGACTTAATAATGATAGGGTTTAATTACAATAGCAGAGGCACGGAAAAGTTAAAGTGGCAGATAATCCAAACCCACTTCACGTTGGCTTTCAGTGTGTGCGGCATTCATGCCGGGCGCCGCGTCTCCCTGCAGGAGTGTTGGCCCTCTCCGACAGCTGCCATGGAGAGACCCTAGAGAAAGTCATGCATCCTCGTTTCTGCCATTCTTCCACTGCTGTTTCCCTTCTGCTTTCACTTACTTCGTGTGTTTGTTTATCCTCTTGTTTTACAGTCAGTATTTGTTTAGATTTACCAAAGTACTTCCTTTTTTTTTTTTTAGTTTGTCTTTGTTTATATCAGACCTTCTTTTTGGACTCACTTTCTTTAAGGTCATACTTTAGAAGTTTAGCATTTCTTGAGGGCCCATTAGTAGTAATTGAAAATGTCTTTATTTTGCTTTTGATCTTGAAGATATTTTCACTGGATGTACAATTCTAGTTTGGCAGTTTATCAACATTTTCGACATAGTTTTTCATTGTCTGGCTTCTAGTTTCTATTATTGCTGTTGAAAATCCTGTCAGTCCACATGTTAATTATTTATAGGTAATCTAATTTTTTGTAACTCCTTTTAAGATCTTCTCTTTGAGTTTGTTGTTCTAAAAATTCACTATGATAAGACTAGGTGTTGTCTTCTTGGGATTCCAGCTTGGGATTCAAAGAGGTGAGGACTGATATCTTTTATGAGTTGTTAAATTCTCTTTAGAGATTGTCTTTATCCTGTTTTCTTCTCCTTTTTCTCCTCTTCCGCCACATCTTCTCCCTCCCCCTTCTTCTTTCTTGCTGGAATTCGATCAGCTACATTCTAAACGTTTTTTTTAATTGAGATTTTATTTATTTATTTTTAGAGAGAGGGGAAGGGAGGGAGAAAGAGAGGGAAACATCAGTGTGTGGTTGCCTCTCTCACCCCCGCCTACTGGAGACCTGGCTTGCAACCCAGGCATGTGGCTTGACTGGGAATTGAACCAGCAACCCTTTGGTTCACAGGACAACACTCAATCCACTGAGCCACACCAGCCAAGGCCTACATTCTGAACTTTTATGCTAACCTACATGTCTGGTAATTTCTTTTATATTTACTATTCTTAGTAAAGAATAGGCACAATTTCTCTGGGCCTTTTTTACAGTTCCCTTTTTCTTTCTTTGGCTTTGTCTAATCTGCTGTTTAACTTGTTTCCTGAGTCTTTTCTTTTTTAACCTTTTTTATTGTGAAATAAAACATATCAAGAAAAGTACCTGAAACAACAATAAACAGCAAAATGATTTATCTAGATAACAGCTGTGTATTTAGAAACTAGGTCAAGAGCAAAATTGGTACTACCCCAGGAGCCCCCCTTGTGGCCCCTTATAATCAGGGTTCCCTCCTCCCCTCTAAGGGTTGCCATTGTCCTGATTTCCTGGTATTTACTTTATTGTTTTTCTTTATAATTCTACTACTCAAACATTCGCTGTAATACAGTCGTGCCTTCTTTTTAAATTTAATGTAACTGAACCATCAAGTACATATTCTTTCATGTCTGGCTTCTTTCCCCCTGTGAAATTTACCTGTGTTTGTCTTTGAGGCTTACCTGTGTTGTTTGTGACTATCACTCACTGCTGCACAGTCGTCCCCTGTGTAAGTAATGTCACCACTTGTTTATCTGTCCAAATGCTGCTGGACATTTGGGTTGATTGCAGTGCGGGGCTCTTACAAAGAATGCTGCATTTGGTGTTACTGGGCATGTTTATCTGACTGGGGTCCTGGGTCATGGAGTTCCTACATATGTCTTTAACATTTTTGTAGATAATGCCAAATTGTTCCTAAGGTGGTTTTAACTAATTTACCTTCATTAGTGAATGAGTATACCCATTGTTTCCAGTTAGTTGTTTTTTTTTTTTTTTTTAACAGTGTACTGACTTCATTGCCCTTACTCTTGTCACTCACCCATCTGCTGTCTACCTTGCAGCTGTGGAGTGACCACATATGAGCAGACATCAGGGGCCCACAGGCCTGGGCACAGCCGTTCTGCCACTGGTGTGAGGGGACTGTGGCAGCATGTGCCAGCATCGGAGACCCGGGCTCTGATCCCAGCCCTGTGGTCATGGGGCTTGAGGCCCGTCTCATCTCTCCGGCCACTCACCCCCAGATGCCCCAAGACCAGGGAGCTCAGGGAGAGCCGGGGTGGGGACAGGCCCAGGTTCTGGACCTGAGTTCTGGTCAAATGGGCCGAGAATTCCAGCTGAAGAGAGGGACCCCCTCACAGTGGGACTCCATGGGAGGTGATGATGATCCTGAGTCCCCTCCCCACCACTGCCACCATCCCTGGGTAGTGGGTTTGATGCCCCACGACCCTCCCTCCAATATCCAGGTGCTTGTTAATTTACTTTTATTTCTATTTTCATTTTATTTTTTTAAAAATATTTTATTTATTTATTTTTGAGAGAGGGGAAGGGAGGGAGAAAGTGGGAGGGAAACATCAATGTGTGGTTGCCTCTCACGTGGTCCTCACCGGCGACCTGGTCTGCAACCCAGGCATGTGCCCTGACTGGGAATCGAGCCGGTGACACTTTGGTTTGCAGCCCATGCTCAATCCACCGAGCTACACCAGCCAGTACTAATTTATTTTTAAAATAAAAGGAAATGAAAAAGCTGATAAACTAAGAACCTGGTCCGTACTGGCACTGCTGAGGTTCCATTATTGCTTTAGACCCTTGTGGTCTGGCCAGAAAGGAGTTCCCACCCACAGTGGCCCAAAGTGAAGAGAGCATTTAGCAGTAGGGACACAGGGCTCCTGTCCCCACTGGGCTAGGCCCCTCCAGGAGAGGGCGTGGCTGTGCCTGCCTACAGCTAAAAGGCCACTTTGACCAGGGCCTCGCCTGCTATCTGGACCCTCACCTCTTCTCAGAGGGAAGGTGTGAAAGAACAGGAAACCCAGTCTTGGGACAGGGTTTCACTACCAGCTCCCCCACATCCACCCAGATTTGCTAAGGCCACAGTGGGGCTAGCAGGGGACATGGCCACAGCGCCTATTGGAAACCCTGGTGTCCATGACAGTGTGGGAACTCATGGGTGTCCTGGCCTAGAGCCCACTGGGGGAGATCAACTTTTTTAAGGACACTGTGAGTCAGCTTGGAAGATCTGCCAGGCACTGTGACTGGAAATTAGAAATAGCAAGGAGCAGGGGAAATGGGGAGGAGGGGACCCTGAGGATGTCATGGAAACTCAGAGATAAGGGATTCAGGAGAAGGAAAGAGCTACAGTAAAGCAGGAGCCTGGCAGGCCAGGCCACAGAGCTGGGAGCCAGACTGGAAGCTTTTCTCTCCCAGGGAGCGGAGAGCGGCCCCCTTACCTCTCCAGGGGACTGCAGGGGCCTCTGAGGGGCATCTGTAGGCTCCGGCTTGTGCTGCTCCTGCTGCAGCCCTGACCTCAGCCAGGCCGGGCACTGCCCCCACCGGCCCCAGAGAGCATCAGGCTCTGCGCCTGTTTTCAGAAGTGGTTCTACTAATTTAACCTCCCACCAAGACTATATGAGAATCGCTTCGTCTTACATCCTCTTCAATATTTGGTGCTGTCAGATTTTTAAATTTTAGTCATCCTGATGTGTGTGTGGCAATATTTCATTGTGGTTTTAATTTGCACATTGCATTAGAGCAGTAAATCAGCTTGTGGGGAATTGACTTCTTTATAATAATGGTTGTTTTAGTCTAAGTATTAATTTAGATCTTTAATTTCTGTTAATGGTGCATTTATAGTATCTGTGATGTTTTTATTCTTTTTTTTTTTTAATTAAAATAATGGTTTTAATGGGAACCAGAGATATGGTTGCAATTACATTGTCCAACACAAAAAAAAACCTGTGGAAGATCAGGAGTTGGAAGGTTACAAAATAATGAGGGTAACACTGGGTTTAAAAAAAAAACTGTTCCAGGATCTCACGGGCTAATATAGCCTCTCCCTGTAGTCCTGTCTGTGGTCACTTCTAGAGCCCATCTTGCCAGGGGCAAAGCCACCTCTGTCCCCACCACCCCAGCCCCCTTGACAGCCCCTATGGTCCCCACCTCATCCTTGGTAGCTGCTCTGATCATAGCCTCCTCTGCTACCACGACAATCATCTCCACAGCTGCCCCACATACTACAGCCTCCTGGTCCCCCTCCTGGGCCATCTCATCTGGGGGCTTACAATGGTTGCATTCATTCCTCTAAGAGAAGTTCATGTTCTCACATGTAGGAGTTGGACACTTCTAGTCCCCAGCTTGCTGCTGTCCTCCACCGCCACCATCTCCACCAGGAATCCTTCCCAGCCACCGCCACCACTGCCACTACCTCCATAGCCCCCATGGCCCATGGGTCTTCCTCACCCTCAGCCTCCATGACCATTGCCACCACCCTGGTTGAAATCTGCTCGCCGAGTAGCAAATGAGACCTTGATAGGATTCCCAGAGGATCATTGACCATCAAACCCTCAATAGCTGCTTTAGCAGAAGGTGGGCCATCAAATGATACTGCTGCCTCTCCCTTCAGCTTGCCCCTTTCCCTGTGTGTGTACAGTTTAATCATGCGCTGCTCTCTTTTCCTTTTTGTCTTTATTATACCCATCTGCTTGAAGTAATCAGCCACAGACTCAGTTGTAGCATTCTTGTTCAGGCCCTCTATGAAGATGGTGGTGTTGTATGAATTATCCTGTTCAGAGTCATGATGTGATCCTTGGTCCCCAGGGCCACCAAATCTATTGAAGCTACGATGGTCACCTCTTCCCATGCCACCTCTGGCTCCACAGCCACCTCCATGACCTTGGGGTTCATAGCCACTACTGCTGTGGTTGTAGCCACCGCCCGGACCTTGTCCCCCACGATCCTGCTGGCCTCTCCCGTAGTCACTGCCACCACCATCACTGTGATTCTGATCGCCATCACCTCTGCCACTGCCGCCGCCAGCTACGGAGCACTGATCTTGGCCATAGTTGCTCTCACCACCCCCTCCACCACCTCCGCTGCTACTGTTACACTGCTTCTGCTGTCTGTAGCGCTGAGGAGGATTGCAGGAGCTTGCTGCTGTCTGTAGCTCAGCTCTTGTCCACCATAGTCAGGCTGCTGATCACAGCCCCACTCAGGCTGGGCCTAGTTGCTGCTCTGAGAACTGCTACTGTAACTTCCCAGGTGCTGCTAGGAGCTGGCTGCTGGCCATTTTTAGGGCAGGACTCCTGCCCATAAGATGACTGAGAACTCTGGCCACCGCCATAGCCACCAGCTGAGCCATATCCCTGCTGAGCTGACTGAGTGCCATAGCCTGTGTTCGGGATCTGTCCGTAGCCTGAAGTGTCCCCTGACTGGCTGTAGCCACCGTAACTCTGCTGTCCATACGGCTGAGTGCTCTGCTGGGAATAACCCTGCCCAGGCTGGGTGAGGTAGGACCCATAGCTTTGGGTTGTTTGTTGGGAAGAGTTTTTGAGGCCCTGTTGGCACCTGCATGCACAGGCTGACAGGCAACAATATTCTAACGCCACAGAGCGCTGACAACTTGACTGAGCCAATTTTCAAAAAAATTATTTTTAAATTGTTATTTGTTTACTTATTTTAAATTTTTATTTACTTATTTTTTAGAGAGGGGAAGGGAGTGAGAAAGAGGGACAGAAACATCAATGTGTGCTTGCTTACACACCTCCTACTGGGGACCTGGCCCACACCGCAGGCAGGTGCCTGACTGGGAATCGAACTGGTGACCCTTTGATTCATAGGCTGGCACTCAACTACTTAGCCACACCAGCCAGGGTGATTTTTTAATTGTATTATAAATTAAGACTTACAAATGTTTGTGTTTCTTCCTGGTATATAGAAATGTAATTGATTTTTATCTCTGTCTTATATTAAGGAACCTTACTAAACTCACTTCTTCTGGATTCCCATGTATACTGTTATGTCATCTGTGATATAACAATATTATTTCCTTCCAGTCATTACACTTTTTATTTCTTTTCTTGCCTTGATGTGCTGGCACTGGTCGCAGTGTGGTGTTCAGTAGAAGAGGTGACAGCGGGCATCCTTCCCTGTCTCATTCCCTGTCTCAGAATGACAGCTTTCAGCATTTTTGTATTGCATGTATCTGGAATGGGTTTGTTTGTAGATCCCTTTACTAGATTAAATACATTCAGTTCTATTCTTGGTTTGTTAAGAGGCATTTTTTAAAAAAAAAATCATAGATGGTTGAATTTTTTCAAGTGCCTTTTCTGCATTTCTAGAGATGACTGTTGTTTTTCTCCTTTATTCTGTTGCTGTGAAATACATTGACTTTTGGATTCCTAGAATAAATCTAACTTGGTCATGATGTTATATTCTCTTTATACATCGAATTTATTTTGCTAATGATTTTTAGAGAATTTTTTTAAAAATCTGTTTGAGTGATGTTGGCTTATCATTTTTCTTTCTAGAAATGACCTTGTCAAAACTGGATAAGAGAGTTAGTCTGGCCTCATACGAGTTAGGGCTGTTCCTTGTCTTTGTGTTCTCTGGAAGAGTTTATGTAAGGTTATACTTTTCTTTTCCTTACATGTTTGATTAGACTCTAGTGGAGCCATCTGGAGTTTTCTTCTAAGGGACGTTTTTAGATTATGGATACAATTTTTAAAATAGTTTCAGGCTATTCATATTTTTTATTTCTCCATGTCTGTGTTGATAAATTATATTTTTCATCTAAATCTGTCTTACCAAAACTGTAAATTACAGGCATAAACTTGTTTACAGTATCCACTGACAGTTTTTTTCCCTGTCTGATGGTTATGTAGGGATGGCTTCTTTTTCATTCTTGACATTCTTGACATTCTCGCTTATTTGTGCTTCTCTCTTTTTTCTTCATCACTCTTTCTATGGGTTTATCAATTTTATTAGTCTCTTCAAAGACCCAACTTTGGGCTCTGTTGATCTTCTTTATTGCGTATGTTCTATTTCATTGGTTTCTGCTCTTTCTCTGTTCTTTTTTTCTAGTTCTTGGGCATAGTTTGCTGGTTCCTGTTTATTCCTTAGTTTACTTTAATGGCAGCCTATCATTCTACTCCACTGAAACCAATCAGGTTGGTGGCTTTCTTGTTTTCTGATCCAAATGACATTTATTTGGTACCTATTATTCTAGCTCTCAAAAACATCTGCACAATTCCTACACGAGACATTCTCTTCTGAGTCTTCATGCCTTCATAGTCTCCTGTTTCCTATCTTAGTGTTCTTTCCTCTTTTTCCTTTTCTGATCTCTTTTCTACCAGACATAGAAATACTGACATGGCTCAGGCTTGGTCTCCTCTCTCTCGACCCCAGCATTTGCAAATTCAGATGCCTACGAGCTCCAGATAGGACATGCTAATGAATGATGTAGAGCTATTGTATTTTGGATGCATGGGATTATTCTTAAATTTCAAAGAAGTATGCTTCCTCCCTTTTTTCTTTAAACACAAGGCCTCTGTGGTCTGTCTCTCATTTTCCTAGTTTTGAGAGAGACATGGATCCTGAAAAATACTTCTTTGTGTTAGAAAATGGTGGTATACAAATACAGGGATAAATGGAAAGTGACAGTCGGCTTCAGTGTTGATAAGACATTATGGTGAAGCTGCTATACAGTTCAAGCCAAGTGTTGCCAGATTGTTCAGTTCTTTAAAGAGAAACTTGGAATATGGATTTTTAAAAATGTGAACTCTACTAATTTTAAAATTCTGGCACAAGTTTTTAAATATGTGGAGAAAAAAAATTGCACATGTCTGTGTGTCAGCAGATGGGCCCATGGACCACTAATTTATGGCCTCTGATCTGCGTTACTTCTCTAAGTGATCGCTTCTATTTTTTTTTTTTTTTTTGGAGAACTGATTATTTTTTACATTTTAAAAAATATTTTTTTTATTTTAGAGAGAATGGAAGGGAGGTAGAAAGAGACGGTGGGAAATGTCAGTGTGAGAGAGAAACATTTATTGGTTGTCTTCAGTACACACTCTGGGGACAGAACCTGCAGCCCAGGGATGTGCCCTGACCAGGATCAAACCAGCAACCTTTTGCTATTTTTAAAATTTTTAAATGAAAGTATAGCTGGCATACTATTATATACGTTAGTGACGCCATGCAAAGTTATTACGATATTATTGATTATGTTCCTGTGCTGTACAGTACATCTCTGTGGCATATTTGTTTTATAACTGGAATTTTGTGTCTCTTATTCCTCTTCCCGTTTTTCATCCATCCTCCCACCCCTTTTGCCCCTGGCAGTCATCAGGTGTTTGTTTTTATTGTTTTTGCTTTGTTTTTTAGTGCCAAGTGTTCATCCCCCCCGCCCCCCAGGTAGGACTGCTCACATACATTGCGCACACAGCCCTTGGCACCACGGCTGAGAACCAAAGCCCTGGCCTCCGAGAGGAGGACGGGGCTCTCTCCCAGCCCCTGGCCCCATGGTACAAGATGGAGGAGGAGGATGGCTTCTCTTTCCTGCCTTCACTGGGGATTGAGGGGACCCAGGAGCAAACTCCAGCCCTTCCACTTCTCGGCCAAGGAGAAGCCACCTTGGTGACATGTTTCATTCCAATTATTATAGTAAGTGGAGAAGGGATTGGCTTCATCCCAGCCATTACAAGTTAAGATGTAAATGGTAAAGGAGCAGTACAGTTTGGATTAGGCCACAGGAAGGGGCAGGCATGCGTGGGTGGGGAGAGCAGTTACTGGGCATCTAAGCTTCGTAGTGCTTGGCATAGCAGGAAGAGTAGGGGAGACGGATGGGGCTTATTGTTTGGCACTGATGATGTGCTCGAATTCAGGCTTGAGGGACGCACCACCCACAAGGAAGCCATCCGCATCAGGCTGGCTTGCCAGCTCCTTGCAGGTTTCCCCAGTCAGAACCTTCATAAATGATGCGTGTGCTCTGAGCCACTGCATCAGAGACGTTGGCCTTACGCCATCCCCAGAGCTTTTCCTGCACTTCCTGGGCCTGTTGGGTTGTTGCGTTCTTCCCTGTACCAATGGCCCATACAGGCTCATAGGCCAGAACAACCTTGCTCCAGTCCTTCATGTTGAATACGATGACCTTGGTTTGTTCAAAAATGACCTTCCCATTGATGCCAGCTTCTCTCTCATCTAGCTTCTCCCCAATGCAGGTGATCACTCCAAGTCTCTTGGCCAGGGCACGTGCCACTTTTTGCCCAGTCATCTGACTCCCCAAAGACGTGCCTTCTCTCCGAGTGCCCCAGGACTACACTACCCATGTGGCTCCATAGTCTTTGATCATCCTGGGCTGATCTCCCCAGGAAAGGTGCCATTAGTCACTTTGTAGCAGTTCTGGGCAGCTGTAGCCATCTCGGGATCTAGATTCTGCCTGCCGAAGTCGGTGTAGGTGGCGGGGAGTGCACAAACCACCTTGGTGTTGGCCGGCACCTCGGCCGTGTTCAGGGTGTAGAGGAGTTCCCCCAGACTTGTCTTCTGCCCATTCATATCCCCCGCTCCCCACACTGAAAACAGAGGGTGCCATGGTGCTGGAGCCAACACCCTGAAGGTCAGGATCAGCTTATCAGTTTGGTCACTGTACCTGTGAGTCTGTTTTTGTTTTGTTTTTTGTTTAAATTCCACATGAACTCAAATCATACAGTATTTGTCTTTGACTTGACTTCACTTAGCATAATAATACCTTCTAGATTCATCCAGGCTGTCACAAATGGCAAGATGTCATACTTTTTTATTGCCGAGTCCATTGCGCACACGTGTTTCTGTATCATGCACAGACACATCTATCACATCTTTAAACATTCATCTGTCAGTGGACAACTTGCTTCCATATCTTGGCAAATTGTAAATAATGCTGCAATAAGCATAGCGATGCATTTATCTTTTTGAATGAGTGTTTCTGTTTTCTTCGGAATAAATACCCAGAAGTGGAATTGCTGGGTTGTCTGATAGTTCTGTTTTTAAGTTTTTATAATCTCTAGCCTCTTATTAAATGTATCCCCCCCGTCTACTTTACATTTCCCCTGGAATGTCTAATAGTCATCTCAAACTTAACACATTCCTAGCAGAACTTGATTTTTCTCCCAAGCCTATTATCCTAGTCTTCTCTGCCTTTAAGATTAAGATTAGGGATACATCCTTGCCCTAAGGGTTGTCCAACAGAAGAGAGATGATTGAAAGTAAAGACACAAACATGCAGTTATATATATAATAGTACGTTATGTTACTTTAACAGCAAAATACAGGGTCTGGCACAAATAACGCCCCTCTTTATTTACAAAATCATAAGCATGTAATTCTATAACATAACAACATCACACTCAAGCACATCATATGACATTTTAGGTGAAATGTTCAAATTAAAACTTTAAATTATTATGCCCATATTATTTTATACTACCAACCACACTCAAGCAGGTGTTAACTTCTGCCAGACTCTGTATATGAAAATTCAAAGAAATGTTTATAGAAATCAGGAAATGACCCAGCACGCTACCAGATAGTGGTGGGTGTTTCCAGATCTCCCCGAATTACCCATGGTGATATACAACTGTGGATAAACCCCCTGTACAAAATAGGGATTCTGCCATGTTTTAGCAGCTATTATTTTGCCTTTCTTCTGGGGATATGAGGATGGAGATGTTAAATATGCTTCTGGTCCATGACTCATGCCTGATTTTTTTCTGGAGCACCTGGCTATAGACTTCCTTGCTTAACAGGTACAAATAATTGGTGCAATAAATATTGTATGAAGTGAAGGTCATTTTCCCAAGAGCATCCCGCTGCAAGCCCAGGCTTCAGGCTTGCCCGAGGTCCTCTTCCTTTCCTCACCATTAATGCTTCCCTTCCCATTTAGGAAGTATTACCAGTGCTGTCTCTAAAATAGATTTTGCATTCATTCACTCTGTATCTCTGCTTCCTCCCTAGTCCAGGCCTCAAGTATCTCTCATCTGGATCTTTTTTTAAAAAACATTTTCTGTTTTATTTTTTATTTTAAAGATTTTACTTGTTTTTAGGTAGAGGGAAGGGAGGGAGAAAGAAAGAGAGAGAAACATCAATGTGTGGTTGCCTCTCATGTGCCCCCCACTAGGGACCTGGCCCGCAACCCAGGCATGTGCCCTGACTGGGAATCAAACCAGTGACCCTTTGGTTCGCAGGCTGGCACTCAGTCCACTGAGCCACACCAGCCAGGGCTGGATCTTTACAGTAGCCTCCTGACTGGCCTTCCTGCTTGGACTCTTGTGTCCCTACAATCCCTTCTCCATACCAAAGCCATCTTTTAAAAATGCAAATCAGATTGTGTCAGTCCTTTGCTTAAAACCCTTCCATGGCTTCAAATAAAATCAAGATGTCTTAATTATTTACACATTCCTAAGGACTTATATGCTCTGTCCTCTCTCACATCTGAATTTTTTTCTTTCTAGTCTCTTCCCATCCTTCTCATTAATTTCCAGCCTCATTGGGCCTTCATTCTGTTGCTTGAACAGGACAAGCTCATTCCTGTCTCAGAGTCCTGGTCTAAATTTAACTGATACATAAATGCCACAGACTAGGGATGCTCCTAGGTTAACCTGTTCTAGCCCACAGGGTACCAGATCAGTCTTTACTCTCTGCTGCCATCGTGGGGTCATTTAAAGAATCACTGGCTTTAGAGAAATTAATCAGCTCTGGACTTTTAAGAATCCTGCATAGCACTGGCCCATGAGGTTCAGTTGGTTGGGGCATCATCCCAAAGAACTGTGGGCTTGATCCCTGGTCATATGGGAAAGCAACCAATTGATGCTTCTCTCTGACATCAATGTATCTCTCCCTTCCTCTCTCTCTAAAAGCAATGAAAAAATGTCCTTGGGTGATGATAAAAAAAAAGAATTCTGCATAAAGGTTAGAGTAATTTCACAGGTGTTCTTTATATTGTTTGTGCTTTATAAGTTATATACAAATCATATATCATTTCAATGTATCACATAAAAGCATAAGAGAAAATAAAATATAAAAATTAATACTACATAGTGTATAACCATAAATATGTTAAAAATAAAAGTATTTTTAGATGCAAAGAGAACAAGTCTGGAGGAAAAAAATCAGAATGTTAACAATGGTTGTTATTTCTGGGTCATGAAGGTTAGATATTTTTATTTTATTATTTTTTTAAGGGCAGGACAAATGGATGCTACCTCTTTTTTTTAATATATTTTATTGATTATGCTATTACAGTTGTCCTATTATCCCCCTTCATTCCCCTCCACCCTGAACACCCTCTCCCTCCCACA
>CM052538.1:171592498-171612730 GCA_028533065.1 Trachops cirrhosus
TTTTGTTTCTATATCTTTGTTGTCCCTATCTTGGTTGTGCGAGGAGGCACAGTGCGTCTACCTATGCCTCCATCTTGGCCGGAAGTCCTGCTGCTTTAAATAGTGCTGTAATGGAGACTATTTTATGTATATTTGTCCTTAGGCTGAATTTCTAAAAGTAGAATTGTTGAATCAGAATTTTCTTTTTTTATCCTCATCCAAGGACATGTTTATTGATTTTAGAGAGAGGGGAAGGGAGAAAGATAGACAGACAGATGGACATCAGTTTGCTGTTCCACTTACTTATTCATTCATTGGTTGCTTTTTGTATTGCCCTGACTGGGGATGGAGCCCTCAACCTTGGCCTGTTGGGATGACGCTGTAACCAACTGAGCTGCCTAACTAGGAATCAGAATTTTCATGTTCAGTATTTTCATTGCTATTTATTGTTAAACTGTTTTTTATAAAGGTTGTAAAAATGTAAAGTTTACAAATTTTAGGTGAGACTGCATGTCTTCATGCTCTACCAATAGTAAATGTAGTTATTTTAAATAAATCTTGGCAATCTAATAAATTTTTAAAATTGTATATTTTAATTTTATCTTATTTGCAGACTAATGAGATTGAATATCTATCATATGTTTATTGGCCATTTATTTATATATATATTTTTTATTTGCCTGTTCTCACCTTCTGCCCATTTCTAGTACGTGATTTTATTTATGTTTTGTAGGAACAATTTGCTCTGTAATGGGCTCAGCTTGAAGTCGCTCGCTGAGGCTGTTTTGAAATTTCCCCTTGACAAGTCCCTTGTACTTCGTTGCAGCAACTGGGATGCTGAGGATCTTACGGAGGACCAGGTACTTCTTACCAGAGTGGCTGAAGGATGGAAGAGTCACTGCTCGTGAACTATAATTGTTTTTAAAATTCTAAATCAAGTAAGATACAAGTAATGGGCAGAAATGCCTTAAAATAGATGCCTTGTCTGATGATACCCAAGATAATAATGCTTAATGAAATTTTAGAAAATGCAGAAAATATCGGGTTGACCAAAAAATCCATATTTTTTTTTCGTGAAATAAAACACACATTTTTAATTTTCACCAATAACTGTTGATTTGGGTATTTTGAGTATGTTGGCTATCTCCCTCATGGTAGAATGTTGATTATTTTCAATTAATGTCTCAATTTGATCATTATCAACTTCGAGTGGTCTACCCGACCATGGAGCATCGTCCAATGAGAAATCTCCAGCACAGAACTTCACAAACCACTTTGACACATATGATCAGTCACAGCACCGTCTCCATACAGTGTATAAATCCCTTTTTGCATTTCAGTTGTGTTTTTACCTTTCTTGAAATAATAAAACATAAGACACCAAAAATGTTGCATATTATCTTCCATCTTCAATATTAAAATGGGTATACAAAAATTCACTAATTTTGATTTTTTTAAATGCATGCTGATACGACAGCTGTCACAATACAATCTAACAGAATTATTTAGAATGAAGTTAGAGACGACTAAGCACAACTAGAGCCATCTTACAGAAAAAAAAAAAACTTTTTGGCCAACTCAACATTCTTTAAATTTGACATTTAAAAAAATGGATTGACAGCACAGCACATGGCCAGGGCTTTTGGACTAGTGGGTTTTATTACCCTACTAGTAACTAAAGATTACAGTCACATGTCAGTGACTAGAAGTCTTTTCTCACAGGCTACTCAGTTTCTCCAGAGATGAGTCTTCTAGTTTCCGCCCAGTGTGTACACCCACAGCGTATATTCCGGCGGCTGCGTGGGGAAGGGGTGCTGCTAGTCTCGCCATTCAAAATGTAGATGTTCTCACAGTTCCATTTTCCGGGTGCCATGTACCTCCAGCCTCTGCCATGCCTCGTAATACTAGGTCCAGAGCCTCTGTGATTTAGCCAGTATATGACTTAAACTTGTCAAACCAGATTCTGCACATTGATTGAAACAACGCAGAAAGATAAGTTTACTGTAAGGGTTTCAACCTGCAAGCTAGGACATTCAAGGCTACAGGAGCAATGAGTTGCGTGTAGCTCACGGGTTTTTATTGGGTAAATGCGTAAGTTATTCAGCTTTTTCAGCTGACTGGTTGCCCACTGGTCTTCTTCCTAATTTGGATGAGGGTAGCTGAGAGAGGAACAGGGAACCCCAAAGACTGTGTGAACAGACTTGGCAGTTGGGGGGTTGGCTGGCATCCTCTGCTGATTCCTGAGGAGAGTTATAAATTCCTGCAATTTATGTGAGCTGAAGTTCTGTTTTCTTTAATGTGCCTGCCTTGGCCAGCCCATTTTGTTCTTGACATAAGTGACTCCATTTTAGCTTTGGTTCTACAAACTCTTTACTCTCTTGGGTTAGAGAAGGAGTAATTGGCCCTGTGGTGTGAAGAGGCCTGGGGTTTGTGTTCTTTATGGGGACTTTCGCCTCATCCTCCTGTTTTCACCCCTCTCACGTCCTTGCTTTCACATACAGCTGCCTCCTATTCTTAGGCTTTGCCCTTCTTTGTGGTTCAAATTAATTTTATTTTTAATTTTTGGCTTACTACCTCCTATAGGCTTAAGTTTTCAGTCTTCTCTTGGTTGCCAAGTCAGCTACCACTTGTTTATTCTTCCCAAATGTTGATAATGGAAAGACTTAGCAATAGTTCAGCAGTTAGTATCTTAAGGTTAATATTATCCTGTGAGGGAGTTCTGGATTCGAATTATGTGAATTTGTTTTCTACAGCCATTTCTGATTTGCCATGACCCTACATTACTTCTTTGTGCCTTGGTTTCTTTATTCATTCCTTCTTTACTTCCTTCCTCTTAATAGTTTTACTAAAATATAATTCACATACAATCAAAATCACCCATTTAAGGTGTACAAGCCAGTGGATCTTAGTGTATTTACAGAGTTGTGTAAACATTATCAAAATTTAATTTTAGAACATTTTCATCTCCCCAAAAAGAAACACCATACCCATTAGCAGTCACTTCCCATCCCTGCCCTGCCCCCCGACCAACACCTAGGTTTAGGGGAGTCTTTCGAAGCAGGCAAGTTTTTCATTTTGATGAGGTCCAGTTATTCATTTTTTTAAATTGTTTATGCTTTTGGTATCATATCTAAGAAGTCATTGCCTAACCCAAGGTCGTGAACATTTACTCCTATGTTTTCTTCTAAGAGTCTTATGTTTAAGCTCTTATACTTAGGTTTATGATCCATTTTGAGTTCATTTTTGTGTGTGATGTAAGATGGGGTCCTGCTTCATTTTTTTGCATGTAGATATCCAGTTGTTCTGATACCATTTCTCACAAGTGCCTGTTTAGTTTTTTATTCCCACTTGAAAATAATTTGTTAGAAAGCACCCTGAACTTTTCGCATTCAAGCACACGCTTTTCCTATGGCAGACGACTCGCTGATAGATGTGTGGGCTGTTGTTGGGTCTAGGTGGAAAATTTTACCCAAACTTGTTTTATTCTAGAAGCACTAAAAAAAAATCCTTACTAATAATACCATTTGCCAAGCTTGGTTGTTGAGGTTATTAAAGGAATCAACCCTGTGGATTGAGTGCCAGCCTGCAAACTGAAAGGTCGCAAGTTTGATTCCCAGTCAGGGCACATGCCTGGGATGCAGGGTCAGGTCCATAGTTGGGGGCATGCGGGAGGCAACCAATTAGTATATCTCTTGCACATCAATGTTTCTCTCTCTTCCTCCCTTTCCCTCTCTCTAAAAATACATAAAATCTTTAACAATAAAAGAAATCTTGAAGTCTTTATAGCCTTTGTTGAGATAAGCTATTAATTATATATAGCTTTGACTCCTTTTCTTTATGACCAGGTTTCTTGTGACCTGTTACTTGGGAGAATGGCTTATCACTATTAAATAAATTCCAGAAATGGGCCTTGTGATTTGGATTTGAGGCCTGTGTTTGAAGCCTTTTGTTTTCCTTGTTTTCAACAGCTTTCTAATTGTAATGACAGTGAACTTCACTGTAGTCACACAGACCTCTTAATGAATGTTGGTTTCAGCTGTTCTAGATGATCATCATCCCCAAAGTGAAGGTCACGTACTAGTTGTCAGATCTGTAGTAACTACCCTATTCCAGGCTTGGAAAAAAATCTGTCCAGCAGGTTTGGTAGCAGATAGAAACTTCACTGATTTATATAGATTAGGATTTTTGAGCATTTAAAGTAAGTCATTATTGCCCTGGTCAGTGCGGCTCAGTTGGTTGGGAGCATCATCCCATAACCAAAAGGTTGTGGGTTTGATTCGTGGTCAGGGCACCTATAGGAGGCAACCAATTGATCCGTCTTGCATCAATGTTTCTCTCTTTCCCTTCCTCTCTTTCTAAAAGCAATGAAAAAAAATGTCCTCAGTTGAGGAAAAAGTAAGTCATCATTTTAACTACTTTAGTTAAAACATAGGGAATGTGAGGATTCATTACACTATTCCATTTGCTTTCATATAGTTTGAAATTTTTCATAATAAAAAGTTTTTAAGAAGTACACTGTGCCTCAGTTATTGTACATCTTGAATTAGACCTAAAAGTTGCTTATATCTTTGTGACGACTTTAAAGTTGCTTTCTCTGGTTTGCCTTCCAGATTCCACTGATCTCTGACTTTTCTCTTCAGGTAATTTATGCTGCCAGGGATGCCCAGATCTCAGTGGCTCTCTTTCTCCATCTTCTTGGATACCCTTTCTCTAGGAATTCAACTCTAGAAGAAAGCGATGACCTCATTGGCTGGAGAAAGGTCTTGGAGAAATGCCAGGATGTAGTAGACATCCCATTCCGAAGCAAAGGAATTAGCAGATTGGGAGAAGAGGTTAATGGGGAAGCAACGGAATCTCAGCAGAAGTCAAGAAATAAGAAGTCTAAGACTGATGTAACGGTGCCAGGCAACCACCAAGGGAGAGACCCCAGAAAACATAAAAGAAAGCCCCTGGGGGTGGGCTATTCTGCCAGGTAACTGACTCCTTCCCTGTCCAGCAAAGAGTCAGAGGCCTAACCTCCCGATAAAGGGATGTGATGTCTCACCTTGGGTCTGGGAGAAGGCTTGTGGGTAAGACAAGAAAGCAAAGGTTCTCCACAGGTTAATAATGCTTCCTTTCCTTCAAGGACATTTGGAGCTATCCTTTGATATATTTGTGTATTTTTTGCCTCCTCCCCTTTTACTTCTTCATTTTTGGGCAGTTGGAGTGAAAATAAGGAGAGCTTCACCTAGCTTTGTCACTGACCCCAGTTTGACCTTAGGGTCAAATTTGACTTTCTCCATGAGGGTATAATTATTATTCCTGCTTGCTTCAGAATAGCTGTGAAAATGAGTAACATGAAGTGCCTCATACTTTTCAGGAGAAATGCATCCTGTGATTTCTTGTTCATTTGGTATTTTACTATTTAGAATGGCATCCAGCTCTAAGTCAATGTTACTGTCTAGCCAAGGAGAATTTATGCCTTTGTGGCAGAAAGATGACTAATAAGTACTTTGGAGTGGAAGCTTGGTCCCTGTAGCAAAGTGCCTTTAGGAATTGGATGATCAAATTGAAACAAGTATTGCGTTTGAGCCAGAAATAAACCCACATGGCCCTCATTACTTTAGCCCGACGTTCTTTAATTTTAATTCACTTTATTTAATCCAATGATCAGTTACTCTTTAGGGCAGTTTTCTTGATGCTCTGTTCCTGTTTGTTCTCATAACAGAGCCCACTCCTGAATGTCCCAGTCCATACTTACAAAAGCTACAAGTATAAACTGTTCATTTTTAACTCTTGTTTCCTAGCCCAACGCAGATGGAGGAATGAACATGGTTTTTTTCGCTGTTTGGGTTTTGTTTTTTCCCCATAAATGTAATATTTGTCCCCAGTGTTGAGATAACTTGGGTCGCTCAGAAGAGAATGTGGTAAGGCAACTGATGCCTTCACCAGTAATTAGTTTTCAGTTGTATTTATTTATTTATTTTTAGAGAGAGGGGAAGGGAGGGAGAGAGGGAGAGAAACATCCACATGTGGTTGCCACTCACGCGCCCCCTGCCAGGGACCTGGCCCACATTCCAGGCAGGCACCCTGACTGGGAATTGAACCAGTGACCCTTCGGTTCACAGGCTGGCACCCAGTCCACTGAGCCACACCAGCCAGGGCAGCTTTCCGTTTTAGATTTCTCTCTCTCTTCCTGCAGAAAGTCACCGCTCTATGATAACTGCTTTCTCCATGCTCCTGATGGACAGCCCCTGTGCACTTGTGATCGAAGAAAAGCTCAGTGGTACCTGGACAAAGGCATTGGAGGTTTGAGATTCATCTGTCATGTTTTATGTATAAATGAGGTTCACAAGGGCACTGGCAGGAGTGGAGGGTGAGATAAGGCAGAGAGACCTCAAGTCACATGGGACGGGGCTATTCAAAACCCCCAAATAGTGATGTCTGCCAGGACACACACGAGAACAATTAAGGTCGTTTTTCTTGTCTGGGGGAAAGATGGGCAGTCAGACACTAACTAAAGCTTCTTTTCTGTAAGAGCTGGTGAGTGAAGAGCCTTTTGTGGTCAGGCTACAGTTCGAACCTGCAGGAAGACCTGAGTCCCCAGGAGACTACTACCTGATGGTTAAAGAGAACCTGTGTGTAGTGTGTGGCAAGAAAGACTCCTACATTCGGTGAGTGGGGCTGCCTACCCTGATGTCTGCCAAAGAGGGAAGTTGCCTTTGGGCCACCTGCAGAGCCCTCGGGCCTTCTGGGAGTCCGCCCACCTAGGCAGGGAGACTTGTCCCTAGGGCCCATCCCAGTTTCCCTGAGAGTTTTGACACTGGGCCTGGCCTTGCTCTGGTGGCCCCTACCCTTGTGAGCCCAGTTCTTAGTTTCTGGAATGCAGTACTTCTCAGCGACAGGTTGCCATGGGAGAGTGGTTCCTTGTGGCTCACGGAGGCATGGAGACCAGTTTCTTCACAGGCCGCCTTCTCTCTGTTATTGTACTCCTCCCTTGAGGGGCTCACAGGCCTTCCGATCTTCGGTACTGTTCCGAAGTATCCCGATGACCTGAGGCACGCTCCGGGATAGTCTGGGAAGACTGTTCTGTGTCAAGGTGACCCCGCAGTGAAGGTGCAACTGCCTGTCGAGCCTGGGTGCCCGGACACTTAGCTCTCCCCTTGGCTCCTGTGGAGTGACTCACTTCCCTCCTTTCTCCCTGGGCAAAGTGACACAAGTAGTGTGGCTGCCAAGAGTTGTTTTCTTTCTTTTTTTAAAAAAAGATTTTATATATTTATTTTTAGAGAGAGGGGAAAGGAGGGACGAGAAGAGGGAGAAAAACATGAATGTGTGAGAAAAAAATCAATTTATTGCCTCTCACATGTGCCCCAACCAGGGACTGGCCCTGAGACCCTGGCGTGTGCCATGACTGGGAATCGAAACAATGACCTTTCGCTTTGCAATGCGGCACCCAACCAACCCAACCAACCCAACCAACCGAGCCACACCAGTCAGGGCAAGAGTTTTTCTTGAGAGCTTAGCTCTCTTAGAAAAACTTTGGTGAACCAGGGAAATAATCTTAGAGTGAGGGATTCTTCAAGTGAAGGAAATTGCCTTTTTCAGGTCACCGGGCTTCCAGAATTGCATGGTTTGAGGGAGTTGTCTTCCAGGTGTTGAAGGCCATTAGAATTTCTTTTCATTTCTGTGATACTTTTCCTTCTGGAAGCACTGAAACCTGATAGCAGGTAGTCTATTCTCACTTCAAGAAGAGAGAGCCTAAGGCGCAGGTAGGTAGGCGGGCCTAGAGTGAAATAGGTAGTATTGTCCTTACGTCATGTTGTTGGGTTGTGGTGCCCAAGGCTCCACAGGCACGTTTAGGTCCAGATCAGAACCCCACTAGCCCCTGTGCTAGCTTCCGGTGTGTCCTGTGCCACGTGCTAACGAGCACTGCCTTCTGGGTGGGCCTGCTCAGGAAGAACGTGATTCCACACGAGTACCGGAAGCACTTCCCCATTGAGATGAAGGACCACAACTCCCACGACGTGCTGCTGCTCTGCACCTCCTGCCATGCCGTCTCCAACTACTATGACAACCATTTGAAGCAGCAGCTGGCCAAGGAGTTCCAGGCCCCCATTGGCTCTGAGGAGGGCTTGCGCCTGCTGGAGGATCCCGAGCGCCGGCAGATGCGTTCTGGGGCCAGGGCCCTGCTCAACGCCGAGAGCCTGCCTGCTCGTCGGAAGGAGGAGCTGCTGCAGGCTCTCAGAGAGTTTTATAACACAGACACGGTCACGGATGAGATGCTTCAAGAGGCTGCTTGCCTGGAGACCAGGTACAGTCAGCAGTTCTGGTCACAGAAGGGAGTGAGGAATAATCATAATCCAGTGACGTTAACCCTGACCGCTTAGTGGGAACACTTGCCAGGGAGGGGGCATTAGTTGTTTAGGTGCAGTGCAGAACCCCCCAGTAAGCATCCAATGACTTAAAATACCATGGGGGTGGGATAGAACTAGCTGTTTGAGAATTTCCTTTCTATAGGAGACTTTTCTTCTATCTTTGACCCATTAAGGCCATACACTTATGTCCATTTTCCTTATTAGCAAGAGAGTTCAAATGCAATAGCGTTGTGCTTTATATATTTAATGCAGAAGTAAATCCTCATGTCAGCACATAAAATGAAAGTAACAGTCAAAAAATAACCTCAAATCACTGAAGTTGCCCAAGAAATACAGTGTATGTGGTTTTGTGCCTCACCTGTCCAGGTCTGTGGGGACCGTGACCAGTGCATTCATGTGTCCTATCACCTGCACTCCAGGGTGCACACCCACTGAATGGAATGTTGGCCAGGAGCACCGTTACTGTTTAAATTACTTTCCTCCTTTTTCCTTCCTTCCTTACTGTCTCAGACCTCCTTCTCCAGGAGTGTAGAGTTGAGTTCATGTGACTTCTTTCAATGCTCCTACATGAGCAGTGTGTGGTCCTGAGGACTGAGTGGGTCCGTGGCTCAGATGATGAAGACTCCGGGCCACTGGCCGTAGTTTTGCTCCCCAGCCCTCCCTTTTTTCAGCAGTCCTAGGGCTTGAAATAGCTGAGCCCACAAGTTCACAAAGCCCTGATAGTGGTGCTGGTTGCCTACAGTGTTTTTGTTATCAAAAAACCAAAATACTTTAACTGTAGCAACAAATATTTATTAACAAATAATTACAGATATACTAATCTATTTAACCAAGCGAATAAACTTCCTATCACTTGTCTTGATTATTTCTTCTAACCTTATGAGGTAGAATTGAGGTTTCTTATTGGTAACTGCTAACATTATATCTTATGTTTTAAAAATCTTTCAGGATTTAACAAAGTTTATTATTGAATTTGATACTTGTCGACATTATAGAATAGATGTTTTCCAAGTTCATATTAGATATGCTGAGGTGAAGCAGCTTGTCAAGGTCATGTTAGAAGTTCATGACACTGGCTCCTTTACCTAATTCCCAAGTGTATTTTCTAAAACAGCTGAACTTCTCCTTTCAGCCGTAAACCTTTCTAATAAATTTATCTGGCTGACTTGGATAGAAGGGCTCTCCACTTGGATGTCTAGGACCGAGAAGAACAGCTTTAGAGGGAAAGGTAGACAAACTAGTTGGGTCTTTGGGAGCTAAGTAATAAAATGTCTGGAAATACCCAGAGGCCACTGACACTGCTGGACTTACGGAGTCTTGGGAGGGAGGATGAGAGTGGGGTGTGGACGAGGGAGAGGAGCTGACTCTAATCTTTAATCCGAGGGCAAGGTAATCTTTGTTCAGAGGAGGCGAAAGCACGATTCGCGTGGTGTCAGAGCAGTTTCTAGGGCCCTGCAGCTGGTTGGGGGGAGGCAGGGGTTCATCTTCCGATCAGACAGCACCAGCGGCACAGGGAGCAGCCTCTGTAGCGATTTGCTGTGACTGAGCACTTCTCGGGGTGTGAGTCGGCATTCTTCTGTGAGAAGGAAGGTACTAAGAAGTGGCCCACCTTGCATTTTACATTCAAGCATTAAACTGTTGCAGAAAACAAACCCCTGGCCTGATTTAACAACCTCAGGTAAATACCAGGTACGGTTCAGGATGAATAAAAGAAGCGTGAGCTGGTCACTGAGCACCCTGGAGTACATATGGGACCAGCGTTCCTCACCCGTCGTCAGGCATTTGTGGGGCCCTCTCCAGGGGGTGAGCATCAGGCAGTGGTTCTCCCACAGTGCAGCTCAGAATCCCCAGGTGCCTTCTGTTGGATTGTGTGCGGCGTGCGCAAACCACTTTTCTGAAGGCATATATTGGAAAGGGGATGTTTCAAAAGCATTAACGTAGCCAAGTCATTTGGGGTCTACCAACCTCCCTTACACGTAGCCTTGTGGAAGCCCCTTGGCCCGCAGCATTTGGAGCCCTCTGTAAGACCATCCGGGGCCTGTTTCCCTCAGACCCTCTGCACTTTGTGTCTTGGCAGGATTTTTAATGAAAAGTTCATTCCGCACGGGCTGAAGGTGGTGCAGTGCCACAGCCAGGGCGGCCTGCGCGCACTCATGCAGCTGGAGAGCCGCTGGCGCCAGCACTTCCTGGACTCCATGCAGCCCAAGCACCTGCCCCAGCAGTGGTCCGTGGACCACAACCACCAGAAGCTGCTCCGGAAGTACGGGGAAGACCTTCCCATCAAGCTGTCCTGAGAGCTGCTGTCCTCCCAGGTTAGGACAGCTGGGAAGCTGGAGCCACGGTGGAAAAGTCACCTCTGCCTGTTTGAATTCCTTGTTAACTGTCAGCGCCTGTGACGGGACTCTGAATACTAACCCATACTGACCCCAGGGTGCTTCCGGTGCAGCACGGCTGTTATTTTAAGGGGAGCCCATGGTTTTGAATTTTAGCTGGGCAGAGTGAAAATTCTTTTTTTCTCCCTTTGTTTTATTTTTATGGACAGGGAGGGCCTTGAAGTTGTTTTACTCTTTCTCTCCGCTTTCCCTGTGCAGGTGGTAAATGAAGGGTTCCCCTGAAGTGACTTGTCAGGACTCTCCAGCTGCTGATACATTTCTTTCCTGTTCAGTGTGTTGACTTCTCTCAGGGTGTCAGGTATTGTCAGGTCAGGAAGGGGGAAAAGTTCTTCTGGGGGTTGGAGATGTGAACAAGGGTGCAGACTCATTTTCCCAGTTCAGCCTCATAATTATAAATTCTTTGGCTTCATGCTCTCCCACAACGCACCTGCTTGGGATCCATCCCGTCTGAACTTCAGTTTATTTCACACACTCGAGAATGCTCCCCTGGAGTGCCCAGGACCAAAGCAGCAACTTCCTGCCCTGCACTTCCACCCTCACGCTGGAGGGCACCCGTTTCTAGAACTAGGCCTTCAGCCTGGGTGGGGCAGAGAGAGGCTAAGCACCATCTCCTAAGAGACCTTTGAAAATTTGCTTGGCTTTTCCTTTCATGCTGTTCATTGTCTGCTTGTTGCAACCCTCTTGCCCATAACTGCAAGGTTTTTAGCTTAATCCCTTTCCGAGAGGAAGATTATCTTTTCTCAGAAGCAGTATCAGGTCCCTTCAGTGTTCCGTGTTCCCTCAGGTTTGCAGTACTGACCCCTCAGCATTAATTCTCCCTGGGAGTCATTTGGTCAGGCTGCAGTGTGAGGATTTCCCCATCTCCTCTCATACCTGGGACACTGAGGTTGACCAGTGTGTCTAGATGTTCAAACCAGTGGTGTTTTTATCTTTCAAAATGTGAGGTCGACACTTTCAGCATGAAATCAACTTATTAGTGATTAGTATTTTTTCTAAAGTATTAGGAAAACTTTCTTACTTCATAAGATCGTAATGAGCTTAAAGAAGAATTTTAAGGCCAGAATTGAACAAGAGGTCTGTTTTGATATTGTGCCCACATTGGTAATGGTTGCTCTAATATTGATAAATAAAAACTTCTAAGCACAAAACTCCCTGACTGTAACTGTAGAACTTTTTTCTTCTTAACTTTATAACATTGGCAAATATTCTTGAGGGAGGAAATGGTTACCCTACGAGTTTCTGCCGGGTGGCAGTATCACGGCCTGTGTGCTCAGGGGGACAGACACACGCACAGCGCAGCTTCGGCCTGGCACCCGGTTCCTACACTTGTTCCCCTTCCTCCCCACCTGTCCTCAAAAAGGTGTTCCCAGGATCTGAACTAGAAACCCTTGGCCATGAATAGTAGTACCAGGCACTGTGTGGAGCCTGGGCTCAATGAGGTAGGTTTATGGGACCTGTACCTCCGTGGCCATCCTGCGTGGAGCCCAGTGGTCCACCGTGGAGTTGGCTAGGTGGTCATGTAGTAGTCAGACTTGCCACAAGGTGGCACTCACAGATTTTGTTTTATATTTTTTCTTGAGCAGTAAGAGGCTTTTATATATGGTTCGTGAACACATCTCATGACTTATGTCTCAAAGTTTGTGTAGCTTATTGCTTATTTGGGGTCATTTTGATAGCTTCATAAGAGAAACTTCTTCCTCTGAAGCCGGGAGGAGGGCTCTTCCGTTCTCCTTCCCTGTGACCCTCCTGCGAAGGGGCAAGGAGCACGGGCAGGTGGCTGAAGGTGCAGTGGTTGCTGTGAGAAGAAGGAATGGGTTCTCCGACGGAGCTCCCAGCAGCCACGAGCCTTCTCATCCTTTCCAGGAGAGTTGCTGTGTAGACTTGCATCTTTCTGTTCTCCGAGTCAGCCTTGGACTTTATCTGCCTTTCCCTAAGACTGATAATTGCTATTTCAAGAGAGATCTTTTTGAGTAGGCATACTATAAAGTAAATGTTTTTTGCTTTTTTTCTGGTACAAAAGTAAAGAAGTCTGAAAAAGAATAAAAATTATCCATTTTACCTCCATCTAGAACAGAGCTAACCTTTGCTGGTATGTTTATGCATTTAAAAATGCCTGTAGTACATGTGTTTAAACACAGGTGAGAGTCACACATAGATCCTGCTTGGTATCCTATTTTTTCCCTCACTTACCATGCTATCACAAGTAATGAATTTCCTGTGTCTTTAAGTATTTGAAGGCAATTTTTAGTGGTTTTGCCTTACTTTAGTTATCCATTCCCACACTTGAAAATTTTGGTTGTTTCAGGTCTGTTGTTAACAAATATCAATGACACTGTGGCGAACTTTCCTGTGTATAAACGTTTGACTATATCTTTGATAATTTCATTAGAAAATCACCTTAGAAATTGTTTGTGAGGCGGGGACTCACAGTGCTGGTGTGAGTACACATTGCCATCACCATCAGGGGCATATATGTCAAGGGGATGCTTCTTCCTGGCCCTGTAGCTTGAGTGCATTTGCTAGGCTTGCCCATGAGCAGTGGTGAGAGAACAGTGTCCTAGCGAGGGCTTCTCGGACTGTGCCTGGTCATTACATTTGCAGGCTTAGAGTCCCTTCTCTGTTTCCCTCCTGGGTCCCACCCTTATCACCTCATTTTCCCCTTATAGTCCATGTTGTTTTGGGAAAACTGCTTATTTTAAAATGTATTTTAGCCCTGGCTGGTATGGCTCAGTGGACTGAGTGCTGGCCTGTGAACCAAAGGGTTGCAGGTTCGATACCCAGTCAGGGCACATGCCTGGGTTTTGCAGGCCAGGTCTCCAGTGGGGGATGCTCAAGAGGCAACCACACATTGATGTTTCTCTCCCTTTCTCCTTCCCTTCCCTTCTCACTAAAAAGAAATAAATAAAATCTTTTTAAAAATATATTTTAAAATAGCCCTGGCTGGTGTGGCTCAGGGGATTGAGTGCCAGCCTACAAACAGAAAGGCTAGCAGTTCTATTCCCAGTCAGGGCACATGCCTGGGTTGTGGGCCAGGTCCCCAGTTGGGGGAGTGAGAGAGGTAACCGATTCTCTTGTACATTGATGTTTCTCCCTTGCTTTCTCCTTCCTTTCCCCTCTCTCTAAAAATAAATAAATAAATAAAATCTTTTAAAAAATATATTTTAAAATAAAAGTTATAGACAGATTCCCACCCCCACCCCCCCACTTGACAAGCAATTAGTGATTTGCTCTCCTAAAGTGAACAAAGCACAATATTGAGGGATTTGTTCCCTCTTCAGAGTGCAGCCATAAGTTACTTATTCTTATCCATGTCACGGGTAGAGATCAGATGACAAAACGTGTTCGGGTGAAATAAAGCCATTGTAATCCCTCATCTTAGACTCTTAGGAACCCAGCAGGCAGAAAGAGCTTTTTGTTCAGCCTCCTTCCTATTCTACCTCTTAGTTTGGGCCCCTAACATTTGACTAAAACTTCAGTTCTTCGTTTTCCTTGCCTCTCTGAGTCTTTCATCCATTCGTTTATCTTTGCTTTCTGTTTCCTTCATTATGTGTCCTCATCACGAGAGGCGTCACTTTTTGTTTCTAAAGCAGAGAGTTCCTCAGTTTGCTAGTCCGCCGTCAGTGCGTGTGGCGTAGGGGTTCCTTTCCCCGGTCTTTCGTCCTCCCTGCGTGCGGACGGTCGTTTTCAGAGCGCCTCCTCCCTCAGGGAGCAGCGGGAACCGGTTCCTCTGGGATGAGACGAACGAAAAGAGAGTATAAGAATGATTCTTGTTACGATTATCTCTTGATCTGAATAACATAAAACTAATACACAGTCCCCCAAATGTTTTTATTTGAGAACTCAGCTGTCATTTTCAGGCACTCACCAGGCTGCCTCCCCACGCTTCCGCCGGTCCCCCGTCCTGGAGCAGGGCTGACGTACCAACCGTCCACTTGTTCAAAAGCACCTGTCCCACCTGCCTGCTAGGAGTTAGTCACTGTCTTTGTATGAGGCACCAAGGCCCTTGCTTAAATGCCAACATGTTCTCTGGGGAGGTGGGAGCGCATTAGGCCATTGTTTCCTTCTACTTAGCTTTGTCTGTTGGCAACTCTGGTTAGAGGTCCCTAGACACTGTGGGTGGCGGGACCAACTGGGTATCATTGGGCATAATCAAGAACTGACTTCATCCGCACAGGAGCAGAGGATGTGAGAGGCCCTAGTTCACGCATCCTGGCTTGCACCTCCTCCAGTGTGGTGCATGCTGCCTGAGGAGGCCGTTCTCCGCGTAGACTGAGTGCAGGCGGTTAGTCTCATACCCTCCAGTCCGCACTCAAAGCACTTTCAGCCTTTCGGCTTTCTCCTTTGTTATTCTTAAATTTTTCTCTCTTACTAAATGGGTAACCTGCTGCCTTTCTGCCGGTGTAAACTGTAAAAGCTGTTGAGTTTAGAGTCAGCATTGTTTTAAGCATGATGTGTGGTCCAGAATATTCCTGAGCTGAAGCGGCGATTTGTATTCTACTCCTGCTTCTAAAAGATCCCCCCTCTCCCGCTGCACCACTGCGTGGGCCACCAGGGTCTTGACTTAAGTCCTGGATAAGAATCAGAAATTCCAGCTTAGTGAGCTAAGGGCTGAAAGAAATGGGAGACACGGGTCATTTTGAAAGGGGTCTGTTTATCTGGTGGCGGGGGGGGGTGTGATGGGGGCTGTAGTCCATGTACTTTACATTTTGCGTTTTCCTGTTCTCAGTTCTGTTGTGAGTCGGAGGATCAGAGGAGTGAGCTGGTGACCTGGGGTCTGGTTCTGGCCATCCAGCGTGTTTCTTTGGACCCATCATTTAACTCTCCTGCGCTCCGTTATTTACCAATAAAATTATGGGTTGGAACTAGACACACTGTTACGGCCTTCTTCGCTGTAGTGGTCTGTAATACGGCCACTGTTTCTTTATGTGGCACTCTCCCTTGGGTGCTGTGTGCCTTCTGCCTCATTGTACACTCTGCCCCCTCCCCCGCAGCCCTGAGAACGGAAACGGTGCGTGGAAGTGAGGGAATAAGGGATGCAGGATGCCATGCAGTGTCCTCCTGGCCCCGCTGGCTGGGAGAAGCCTGCTTCCTCCATCTGCTGCTCCACTTGGGGTCAAATGCTCTTCTCACCACCTATACGCTGTGCGTGTGTGTGGCCTTAGGGGACTCACGTTTCTACTCACATCACTATTCAACAGCAAAGAAAGAAGAGAAACCTTTCTTCTGGAAACCTGTGGTGGTTTCCAAAGAGCAAATTTTTGCACAAAGTCTACCTTTATCTTCAGCCACGTTGCTAGTGCTGTAAGGTTTAATAAGAGATAAGCACAGAATGGAAATGAGGCAATTTTGCCAAGTGTTGTAGATGGGAGGATATTGAGGGAAGAAAGAGTGACTCCTCCTCAGTTTAAGGGTAGGAGAAATGAAGACTACTAAATGGGGAGAATGGAAAAGAATCGGATACTTTAAAAGGAAAACATTAAACCAGTAAGTTAAAAATACTCTCTTTTTTTATGTTGTCACGACTGCCTAAGAAAATGCAAGGGGCCCACATGTTAACACGTTGTTGCCCATCTGTGAATTCTAAGACTTGAGGGACTCACAGGGAGACTGGAAACTGGAAACTCGGGGACCTGTGTTTCGTATAACGCTGACTCGCCTTGGACTTTGTCCTGCTTATTTTTGCCAGGCTAGACAAACGTGCAAAATGTGAAGTTTGTATTTTATAAGCAGCTGAAAGACACTTCTTTCTGTATCCATTCCCTGTGACCTGGCAGAAAATACATTCCCCCATCCATCCCTGTGCTTGTTTTCAGTCCCAGAGAGAGTGTGCTGTGTTGGCTTTTTCTTCATGTGGCACGGATTTGCAGCACGTATGCTGAACTTGAAGCTCTGGTTACAGTAACCACCTAAACATGGACGGGAGTCCCCATTTTCTACCAAGTTGGTTGTTATTCCAGAGAAAGTGACCGGGTATCCCAAAGGGAAGCTACATACAGTTCTCTGCCCCTCGGCCCTCCACAAATGGACCCTAACTTTATGTAAAATTCTGCATCTTTCATTACACCCCACAAGGCCACCTGGAGCTCCAGTCACCTAGCTTCGTTTCTTTTCAACCAAGATATGCAAGTTGGGCCCTGGAGGCCTGCTAGGCCTGAGCTGTAGCGCATATGGCTTCCTCTGAGTTCTTGGATACAATGAGCAAGACTCAAGTTGGCTCAGAAAAGGAACAGAAGATGACTCGGGGTTACTTTTTCTGTTTTAAATGTTATACAAGTGCAGAGCAGTTGGCTGCCATCCCCTCCCAAACCATCAGCAGAGCTTGACCTTGGCCAAGATTTTGCCTCATCCTCTCGGCATTTCAGCATAGAGTTGCGTTTCAGCCGTGGAATGCTTAACCAAAAGCACATGCTGTAGCGGTGGTTTCCAAAGAGCAAATTTTTGCAAAAAAGTCCACATCGTTTTGTTTTCCCAAAACAACAGCTTTCTGTGAATCACCAACCCAATAACCCCCCAAATTCTTTGGCTTATTTGTATACAATGGCTGAGATTTTTGTTGTTGTTGTTAATAATACTTTATTGAATTGCACTATAATGAACACACAGTAACGTGTGCAAATCCTCAGGGTACAGCTCGGTGAAATTTTGACAAATGTACACACCCCCATAACCATTAAGGGCTATTGGGCTGGGGTTTTTTGTTTTTGTTTTTTAACATGAAATCTCTCTCCTAATGATGTACAGCTTGGAGTTAGAAGGTCGCACATCACCCAGCTGAGAAAATTACTGTAAAAAAGCACATCCAGGTCAAAGTGCACTGAAGGCTTGGTGGTCCCCACCCACACAGTTTGCCCCTTTGTCACTAGTAAACTCGGTTACTGCAAAGCTTCATGGTGTTTGTTTTTAGCAAGTTGCCTTTAAAAGTAGGTAATATGTGCACCTAGTACAAAACTTTTAAAAACTTGTAGCATGGAAAGGGAATCTCCTTGCTAGTCCTTTCCTTCCTTGAAGGTAACTCTGTTACTGTCACTTGTCCACGGTATCGCCTTCAGAGAAAGACAGAGGTAGGTAGGTAGGTAGGTTTGTCTTCTTTATGAACTCCCAGGTTTCTTCTCTGACTGTTAACCAGGAATAGGTTTCTCTGCCCTTCTCCTCACCCTCTAGGCTGTAATCTAGGGCACATGTGCAGAAACTTGTATTCCGCAGCCTCAGTAGGACTAATCCTGTTTGTCCTGTACGGAAAAGTTTATTCTCTCTGTCATCTGGTTTAAAGTCCGTGTTTCTCACAGAATTTGCCACAAGTTGATAATTGTTGAAGCTTGTTTTTTTAAAAGATTTTATTTATTTATTTTTAGAGAGGGGAAGGGAGGGAGAAAGAGAGGGAGAGAAACATTAATGTGTGGTTGTCTCTCGTACCCACCCCACTGGGGACCTGGCTCACAACCCAGGCATGCGTGGTGACTGGGAATCAAACTGGCAACCCTATGGTTTGAAGGCCAGCACTCAGTCCACTGAGCTGCACCAGCCAGGGCATGAAGCTCATTTTTTTTTTTTTGTAATATTAGGTTTGCTTCTTTTTAAAGATGGATTTGAAATTTTCCACAATAACATGTGTTTTTATTCCTACTTCTTTAGCAGTAACTCCTGCACACACATATCTGTCAAGTATTTGGTTTGTTTTAAAGTAATGCTTGATTGTACCCTAAAAGCAGACTACAGGTAGATCAATGAACAGTCGACCCTCTCCCCCACAGTCACCCAAATCAGACCTTCACAATTCCAAAGTTACGACATGGACTGGGATGATTATTCACCTCCATAAGCCATCCTTCTCTTTAAACATAGGATTGATCTCACATTTATTTTGAAAAGCCAACTTCTCTGGCAGACAAAATTTGATTTGATCACAAGCCAATAAATCACTCATAAATCTCATGCAGAGCAGTATTTTACACAACTTACGGGCTCAACAGCCAGGGAAGGAAGAACCTCTCATTCCCAACCCTCTCAGTCAGAGAGAAAAAACAAAGTTCGCACAGATAGCTTTCGTTGACTGCTTCTCCCAGCTCCCATCCGTAGTTTCTACTCCTCTATGGCATGTGGGTCGGTAGTCATGTCTTCTCCAGAGTAGAGCTTCCCAAAGACACACACCCCAGAGAAAGGAGTGAGGCCCTCCGTGTTTTCCAATTCCAGGTCCATCTGGCTTCCCTAGGGCCATTTCATTCTCATGTCCTTTCACACTCTCTTCTCTGTCTTGCTGTGATCTGATCACCTGAGGCCTCCCCAGTTGCCATCAGGAATGTTCCCACCGGTCAGGGACCTCCCTTTCAGCGTCTCTTCAGAGCAGGTGTCACATCTGAGCAGCATCTGCTTTCCGACCAGCTTGAAGACAGAACGAAGATGCTCATCGAGTCTTCCCCAGTGGAAGTGGGTGACACAAGCGACCTTTCGGACCGTGACCAACATGCTGTGAGTTTAGTGGCCAGGCAGCTTATGTGGGGGGTGGAGAGGCAGGCGATTCTCACATAGGGCAGGGGTCTTCATGGGCTCAGCCCAGTGGTCCCTGCAGGGTCCTGACATTGGAATAGTTCCCTAAGCCTTTGGCTCCAGCCCTGTCTGGGCAGGGAAACGGAACGAGGCAAAATGCCTGGTATGTTTTAAATAGATTCTGCTTACTGCAGCCAATAAGCCCAACAGCTTGGGAGGTGAGTGACCCTTCCTGAGAGATTTCTGTTGCGCCATTCCTGCGGCTCCCAGCCCCTCGAGTGCTGACCACTCCCGCCCTCCCGCTTCCCTTCTCTGACCTAACTCCACTGAGCTAGTTGTCCTTTCACCGCTCTCTCGATGGTTCTCTTCCGGCCTGTCTGCTCTTAGTACTGCTCACACTTTTATTGGTTTTCACTCTCTGCTTTATCTTTCCCTGCAGCTGTTTTTCCTCATGTGCGGTATCTTTACATCCCTGGGAGTCTGTTTGTGTTCACTCCCCCATGTGCACATCCTCCATCTGCCGCTCCTTGTCTGCCTCTGTCCTCACTTCTCAATTGTCCCATTGCCCCCACCTTCCCATGGCCTGTTGGGGAGCAACCTGCCCCCACCTGAGAAGAAGTGAGGTGCACGGAATGTGAGTGGAGGGTGGTGGAACCTGCCTTGACCAACCCTGGTGGTGGGCAGGTGACAGCTCCTGACTGGCAGATGGACCTTAAAGATGGCAGCTGTTTGTGGGCAGAGTGGCAGTGCAATAGGTAAGCCACTTGGGTAAGCCAGGGGCGGAAGAATCGGAGCAATCAGAGGAGGAGTGGAGGGCAGCGGGGGGACTCCGATGTGATGGGCCCGTACCCATCCAAGGCAATTATCAGAAAAGGAGGCACCTGCCCTGGCTGGTGTAGCTTAGTGGATTAAGCGCGGGCCTGTGAACCAAGAGATCACGGTTCGATTCCCAGTCAGGGCGCGTGCCTGGGTTGCAGGCCAGTTCCCAGCAGGGAATACACAGGAAGCAACCATACATTGAT
>CM052538.1:171613230-171689263 GCA_028533065.1 Trachops cirrhosus
GGAAGGGTTTACAGGAACAAATATAGAGGACACATGGACAAAACTAGGGGTGTTGGAAAGTGGAGGGAGGAGGGGAGGAATGGGTGGGTGGGCTGGAATGGGAATAAAGGATAGAAACTGTACTGAATAAAATAAAAAATTAAAAAAAAAAAAGAAAGAAAGAAAAGGAGGCAGAAGAGGAAGACCAGGTGGAAGCTGGATGTCCTGAGGCAAAGCTGTGGAGGGTCTGGCTCTGGGGATGGAAACCAGGGGAGCAGGGCCCTGCGGGCGTGCAGGCCAGCCCTGCCAAGTGGAGGTGTGTGGCGTGGGGGTGGGGCCAGGAGGAAAGGCAGCCTTCAAGCCCTTTCTCCCCACTCATCTTTGGTCCTCTTGCTCATTTTTCTTTCCTGTTCCTGTCCTCGTGTTATGTTAGCAGAAAACAAAAACAAAATGAAACAAAAGGCAGTCTATCTTTGAAAGGGAATGGCAAGATCTGGAGAATTTAAGGCCGGACACACCTCTGCCTTTGCTGAACTCTGGCTGCTGGAGCCAGGAGAACCAGCCCCTGACTGAAGTCCTTGAATGGAGGCCCTATATTCGCTTGACAGCCCAGCCGAGTGTCAGCAGCAAGGGCAGCCAGCTGTGATACGCACCCACAGAGCCCTCCCGCCATGGCGCAGCCAGGGGCAGGGCTACTAGCCAACCCGGCTGGAGCTGGTCTTAGGCAGGGTCTGGGCTAGGGGGGCCTCCAGCGTGTGATGCCGGCCCATCTTGGGCTCCTCTCCCCCAGGAACTGAGCTGCAGAAAGGCCTGTGGTAGAAGAAAGAAAAAGAAAAACTCCTCTTGTTTAAAAAAAATAATGGAAGAGGTAATAAATGCATGTGGCAAAAAATTAAAAAGGTACCAAATATACGAGCCTCCCACTCTTGTTCTCAAGTTCCCCTCCTCGGCGGCATCCCTCCCTGGACGTGCCAAGTTCTTGTACATTGTTCTCACTTCTCCTTTTTAGGTATGCTGCAATCCAGAAGTTTTCAGATTGATCCAGTGGAATATTTTAAATTTTTTGGATATATATGCATGTATGTAATATATTCAGGGGAACCAAATGATAGTAAAGCAAATTATGTCTCAGTTCATTGCCAGTAATTCTTGCTAGGGCAGGGAATGGCTGAAAACATTGAAATAAGTCATTAACATCCTAAAACGCTAGCTTTAGAAAGGACTTTCCAAGTCCTTTTATGCCGATGATTTTATCTTGAACATAAAAAAGATGTCCAGGTGACTTTCCAGGGTCACCACGCTAGCTCATGGCACACCTGGGACTCATACCCAGGTTTCACACCTCCTGATTATCCCCCGTGCCCAAGAACACACTAAATGCTCCATCTTTAGCTACCGGCCTTTATAAAGTATGTGATTCGGAAATGGAAGGAAAGACAAATGATTGGACATGGATTCAGAAGTATTTATCATTGGACACATACAGGGAAAGAAATCAGTAATTTCAGAAAAGAACGTGAAGTCAAATTCCAATTTGAAAATAGCGCGCGAGCGCATGCGCACAGGCATTGACAGACAAGGTGAAAATCGGTAACGTGCACCGTCCGTCTGGACGCCACCCTCTGCTGAGGAATTTGTACCCTTCGCACCTGTTGTCCAGGGCTGGAGGCAGAAACAGGCATCTGGGTTGCTGGGCTAGGGGGAGAGACACCAGCCTAGACTAGAAGGAGAGGACAAGCTGCGCGTGGACACACAGCGGGACACCGGGCGACAGGGGCGGGTGTGCTGGCCCTGCCACCGCAGAGCTCTGCCACTACTGGGCCCGTGGGCCCTGACAGCCCCAACTGTTTATGCCACTCACCAGGAGGAAACACCCCAAGATCTACATGCTGACAAAATGGCAGGATGTTTTTTTGAAAAGTTCTCTCTGCTTTGACATCAGCTCCAGACACTGAACAGTTTCAGTATCCAAGCCAGATTGATGGGCCTTTTGATGGCTTCCGAGGGTGGCTGGGTGAGAGGGGACGCATATGACTGTAAACACTGGCTGTAAAAACCCTCAACTGCCTGGCAATGGTAAATTGCCAGGCAGTGTGGGTCTGATGTTACACGCCTTCTGCATTAACAGCTTTTTCTTCCTGTTCAATTATTTTGGCTGTTAACGGAGTGGAAATTACACTTCAAAATATATCGATGGGTATTTTCAGCCTTGCTGAGAGCTTCAAAATGTACACCATTCCTGGGAACATTCTCTTAATTTCTGCTCCCCAGTTCCTCAAGAAAAATACAAGTATGCTCTGACCGGTGTGGCTCAGTGGGTTGGGCGTTGTCCCAAAAATTGAAAGGCCGCTGGTTCGATTCCAGGTCAGGGCACATGCCTGGGTCGCAGGCTAGGTCCCGGTTGGGTGCATGTGAGAGAGATGACCGATTGATGTTTCTCTCCGTCTTTTTCTCCCTTCTCCTCCCTCTAAAAGTAAATAAAACCTTTAAAAAATAAAAATAAAAATGCAAGTATCAATTATAGGTATCATAGGCTGAAGGAAATAACAGGACCAAAACCATGGGTCTTAATTCAGAGTCTCTCTGGTCTCATCATCTGACCTCTCTGTGAGCCAAATTCTGTTCCAGTTCTAGGTATGGAGTCCATCTTAATATGTACAGGATGATGAGGTCCTTCATAAAGAAATGAGTATTCTTCAGAGCCTGGGTTCAGAGCCTGGAATCAGGGCATCTGACGGAGGCAGAAAAACAAAGCCTACTTCTCTGCCTCTTCACAGGAGGGATCCAGAAGCCTTAATCGCTGATGTGCATGGCTTCTTCCCCATGCCTGGGTGCTGCGTACCTGGGCAGCTACCCAACGTCTTGCCCCAGTTGTATTCTGGTTTTCCTATCTCTACCTTACCAGCCTCTTCCACTCCTCTTCGTGAGCACCAGACCTGGGTTTACAGCTGCCTTGCTGAAAGGACCACAGGGAACTCAAGTTCAGTGGAACGTGCCTCTGGAAACTGCACCCCCATCCCCGTATTCCCCATTTCAGTTAATGGTTACCTTACACCAAAGCACTTGTCTCCTAGGCAGGAAATTTACACGTTATTCTCACATCCTTTTTCTCACCTCCACTGATCACCACATCCTTTGAGTGTACCTTCTTTCTCTTCTCCAGTGTTTCTGTACTAATCCAGGCCCACAGAATTGCTTGCTTGGACTACTGCAATATCATCATGATCCCCTGCCACTAGTCTTCAGCCTCCTCACTAAAATTTATAACTGATCGTGCCACTCTCTGTTTCAGACTCCTGGACAGTTCTCCCATGGCTTACCAGAATAAGTCCAGACTTCTTACAAAAGCATAGAAGACGTTGATTAACTGGTCCACACCTGCCTCTCTCACCTCGTTACCATCACCACCAAACACCATACACACCAAGCCATTCATCACTCCTGAGCTCCCATACACTTCCACATCTCAGTTCCTTTGTTTGCCTCTTCGTCTTCCAAAAATTCCCTTCCACGTCTTGCCTACCCATTTATCCTTGAAGACTCAGCTCTCAGATGAAATCCTTCTTTGCCAAGAAGCCCCTTTGGGCGTCTATGAACTCGTATATTCTGGACCATTTACATAGATTCCACCCTTGTCAGAAGCTGGGATCAAGTTTTGTTCATTTTTATATCCCTGGAACCTAGAAGTGCCTGGCATGGTAGGCGTTAAAAGAAGCAAAGAAAAGAAAGGGACTGGAAATACCACCCCGATGGGTAAACAGGCATGGGCTTTACAACCTGAGCAGGCCATGCGGCATTTTCCTGGGATAGAAGGGAAAAAGCAGCAGCCTGCTGCCTTACACACTTACTCATCCATTTGCTCACTGCACAAATATTTAGTGTGTTGCCATGATGCCTAATACTGTGCTAGAAACTGGTGCTACTCAGCCCCACTCAGAGGAACTCCCATTCAAGGGAGTTCAGGCATGTGACAGGCACTGGCCTCGCATTTTGGGCCATCTGGCCTGCTTGGAGGACCTCTGCCACTCAGCTCTGCCGAGGCTGTGGAGGAGGGGACCAAGAAGAATGCGGTGGACATGGGGAGGTCAGGAAGGACGTGGACAGTGTTCTGCCTCTGGGATCAATTCTGCTGACCAGCTGGCTTTATTTATGCATTTCTCCTTTGTAGGAATTCCTTGCTGTTAACAAAAAAGCATTTGACACATTTCTAATTAGCCCTCAGACTCTGCAATCCTATTATTCCCAAATGCAACAGCTGGGTTATTTCATGATCAGTAAGAACATTTGTAGTTCCTGCAGTTATCCATCAAATCGGGGGCACCGCTTCCCTGACTTCTGATGGGACTGCAGAGGACTTCTCGCCCCTCATCTTGGGGCAGCAGGGTTTGGCTTCTGGCCCATGGTTGGGGGAGGGAGCCAGCTGCTTCCAAGGAAGCACTGTTAGCGCACCTGGGCTACTCTACACTATGCACGCCCACGCTGACCTTCCACGCAGCCCTCCTTTCCTCTGGGTCCTGTTCCTGCACCTGACTCAGAAGTCCCTGACCTAAGAGAAGTGCATGTTTCACAGAGCTACCCTATCTTTTTCCATTTCTGTCTTCCTCTTTCCCTCCCTTCCTTCCATCAAGGAATACTTAAAAAATATTTATTAATTAGAGAGAGAGAGACTTGTTGTACCACTTATTGATGCATTCACTGGTTGATTCTTGTATGTGCCCTGACTGGGGATGGAACCCGCAAACTTGGTGTATTGAGACGATGGTCTAACCAACTGAGCTACCCAGCCAGGTCCATCAATGAATACTTGATGAGCGTGTACTATGTGCCGCTATACTCCAAGTGCTGTTCTAAGCGCAATGGAAACAGCGGTGCACAAAGCATATCAGAACCCCTGGCCTTACGGAGCTGACGTTGCTGTTGCAGAAGCTGATATGAAAAGCCATGGTTATCAGACAAACATAATGATGACTAAGAAGACTCTCTTGAGTTCCTTTCAAAGAGCCACATCTTCTCCTCAATCTATCATGGTTTATGTAAACTGAACTTATAAATAACTTTCCCTTAGATGCACTGGTGCATTAAGTG
Organism: Trachops cirrhosus; assembly: GCA_028533065.1. Taxonomy (NCBI): domain Eukaryota; kingdom Metazoa; phylum Chordata; class Mammalia; order Chiroptera; family Phyllostomidae; genus Trachops; species Trachops cirrhosus. The sequence goes on from CM052538.1 coordinate 171,618,295, forward strand.
CGGTCACCTGGCAGTGGGTAGCAGATACGCCACTTCGTGGCTGCCTGACCTCTGCAGGCATCAGTCTCTCGTCTGTGAAGTGGAGTGGTCACACCTTCCTCGCAGGGTCGTGGGGAGTATTCTGAGATCGTGTATGGGCGTAGCGCCTGTTACATGATAGCATACGTTCTATTCACCATCCATGCCTCCTTTCCTGCTTAGAGCAGCCATGGGGGTCAAGCTGTTCCCCTCTCCTACCTTCTGGGCCCCCAATGCAGCTGCAGACAGGACAAGAGGCTTCTGAGCTGGCACAGGGTCTCAAGGGCAATGGGTGTGCCGTCAGGAATAGACAGCAGCGGAGGCTGGCGCCTAGCTCTCCGACCCCCCAGCCCTCCGGCTCTACCTCCAGTCTACTCAGCAGAAACTTGGGAAGAGGCAGCCACCCACCTGTAGGGCAGGCAGTTGTCCTTGGTGGACCCTGGGTGTGGCTGAGGAGGCCTGTCTGGGGTCTGCACTCTTTCAGCACTGGTCAGCAATGCTGTGTGGGTGCCCTGGGCAGGCCCTTCAGAAGCTCTCCCTCATCCAGCCACCAGCAGCAGTGCCTCCAGGGCACTGGGCTGGTTACTAGGCACTGGATTCTGCATGCTTTATTTCATCCTACCTTTCCCAGGTAAGTTAAGGGCTGTCATGCCCCATTTTACAGCTGAAGAAACTGACGCTAAGAGGTTAAGAACTTGCCCAGGTCACTCTCTTATATGTGAAAGAACCAGCAATTTGAATTCAGGTTGTCAAACTCCAGAGCTAGGATCTTACACTGAGGTATGCCCTTTCTCCCCTGTTATCCGCCCACCTCCCAAATCCATCCAATGCAGGGGCAGGGAGTTCCCTGGGGCCTCTGGGAGCGCCAGGAGCACACAGCTCTTTGCCCAGCTTATCTGAGTGCTGGTTTAAGCAGCGTTAAAAGAGAAGGGGACCATGCCCAAAAGCAATGCCACAAGGGAGAACATGCCCAAGGAACGGGAAGTCCAAAGTAGTGCAGTTGGAGGGAACTTGGAGGTCATTTCTCTGGATCCCTCCTTTTACAGAGAAGAAAATGGAAGCCCGGAAGGGCAGGCGAGTTCCCTGCATACAGAATTTCTGACCACCCTGCAGACTTCCGCGTGGTGTCGGAAACCCCGCACTGGAGCTCAGCCGCTACCGTGGAAAAAGGACTGAAACCCGGCCCCCCGCTTACCTGCTGTAGGACTCTCACTGAGCCTCCAAGTCCTCATCGTGGGTTGTGGGTGTGTTAGAGACAATGTGTGTGAGATGCCGGCACAGCAGCTGGCACCTGCTATGTACTCAGTGAACTGTAGCTATTATTATCACTCTTGTTGTTTTAGAAGTTCGACAAATGTTAGGCAACACTGGCTCTTAGGTGTCGCTTGATTCTGTGGTTCTGCTGGAATCCATTCCCAGGACCAGCGAGGAAACAATGCTCAATGTCGCCTCTGAACACGGAAATCCATCTCAGGGACACTGAGGCTCAGCTCTGAGTCTATTTGGCTTTAGACTCTGGAAGATAGGCCGTGAGCTGTAGCCGAGGTAGCAGCTGCTAGTTCTCCTCCCTTCCAGCAGGCCTGTGGCTTCAGATCCATCACTCACCCGCTGTGTCAAATTTCTGTGGTCAAATGAGCATGGTAGTTACCCACCCCCTTACCCCCACCCCCAGGGAAGTTTATTGTGTCCATCTAAGGAAGTGTTGGCTGTGAAGTCTACCACCATCCAGAGAGGCCACTGCTCCTGTGGAGTTTCCTGGTGGGGGTTGGGGGGAGGATGAGGAAGGCTTCTCCCTGGGACAGAGCTACCAGGGAGTGACAATTTGGTGCAGCTGTGTAGCATCCTCACCACTGAGCCCTGGGGAGTAAGGAGTGAGACTTGCAGAAACTGCTAAATTCCGGCTGTTCCTTCCCTCCCACTCCTCACAGAGCCCTTTTTCTGGTGCCCTCAGACACCCCGCCAGCCTGGTTTCCGTTTGGCATGGTCCTAGGACTGAGTGTGGAGCTTTTACTAGGAGTTAATGTAATGAGTTTGGACCCCACATGTTCTCACCTGATTCTCTCAAAACCAAAGCCAACTAGATATGCATGGGCCAGGCTGGAATGAGGGGAACAGCCTATCACCATCTGGCTGACCTGAAAGCCTGTGTGGAAGTGGGGACACCAGGAGGGCAGTTCTCTTACACTTTCTTGTTGTCTGGAGATTCCCGTGGGGCCTGATTCCTAAGGAGCAAGGTCGCCCTGGCCTCCCACAGACGATGTGACCGCTGGGTCTGCCCCATGATTCCTGCATCTGCTACTTGTGTGGTTCAGTCCTGAATGCTGGAGAAATGGGGGACTGAGTGGTGGTGACATGGGGGTGGCTGGAGTAGGGAGGCACAATCTGTGACACCACCATTTGCCTGATTCCCGAGGGGGCTTCATTTAGAGCTCAGGACCCTCTGTGGGCCTTCAGATCAGCCACTGTCTGGCTGCACCTGCAGGAAGCAAACTCCCTGGGCCTCCTGAGCCCAGACTGGCCCAGCCTGGCCAACCTCAACCTCTGCCAAGACCTCCCCAGCATCCTGGACCCCAGCAACGCCAGGCAGCTCTTTTCCTTGAAAACATCAACTACTTCCCTCCTTAGAGCCTTTTCTCCTGCTACTTATTCATGCAGCCCATACCCTGCCCTGCCTCCTCCTTCCCTGCCTCTTAAGGATTTATTCAAAGATTTATCCACCTTCTGCAAGAAGCCTTACCTAACTTTGCACTGCATTATTTCTTCCTCCGTGGCCCCTACTTGGTTGGTTTATTTAACATCTATTCATTTAGTGTCTGCTCTGTGCCCACCAGCCTGTGCTGGCCTTCCAGAATCAATTTAGCCCACCTTGTCTTCTGCCTGAGCGAGCGCAGTTCACGTGGGATTCTCAATGCCGCCAGGGACTGGGGCAGAATCTCAATGACTTCTGTGTCTGTGTCCCTCACCACTGTGTTTTGTACTTTCTCCAAAGTGTCAGATGGAGAGGTGGCTTCTGGACTGGGCTCTGCCCACTAATTAGTCTCCTGGCCCTGAGCAAATCTTCCCGCCTCTCTTCTTCCTGATGAAATGGTGATAATGGTGCCTCAGTGTTGTCCAGGGGACAGTGAGGCAGGATAGAATGAAGCATCACGAAAGCTGGGAGCCCCAGGCCAATGGAACCTGTGAGGTGGTTGTACCCCTATTCTCTTTTCACTGCTGTGAAGCAGAGCTCTCTTCTAATGTCAAGTGCACTAGCTCTTCCAATCCTTCCTCAAGGCAGGCCCTCGGTCGGCTTGGGATCCTAGGCTGGGGAAAATTCCGGTGCAAACTCGACACTTTCCTCTAGCCCAGCCGCCCCTTCCCATGGGCTCGCCGACCATAACTTAAACAACGCTCCAGAGCGCAGTTCAAGCGCAGCCCGGATTCGCAGCTCCGCGGCGCGGGCCCAGGCCTGGGTCGGGGTCGCGCATCTCCAGACAGTGACTCAGGGCCGCTCGGCCCGGGGGTGGGTGAAGGTAGGCGGGACAGACCAAGGCCGCGCGGGGGCAGCCGCCGGGCGCTCTGTCTCGGAGCGTTGGGAGTCGAGATTGGCTCTAACCCGTCGCCATTCCGCCTCGGGCGTCTGCCTCTCCCGGCCTTCCTCTCGCGCCACTTCGCACCCGTGGTGCTTCTCTTCAGGAGCGCAACAGCCGGGACAGCCGGCGCGGGCTGGAGCTCTGGGCGGGCTCTGCGCGTGAATGAATGGGCCCCCGGGGGACGCGCGCGCGCGGGACTGAAGGGCATTAGGACCGTGAGGATCGCTCCGCGCGCCTGTCTTTCCCTATCACCCCCCCCCCTCCACCCTCCACCTCTCTCCTTTTTCTGCTCTGCAGGACTGAGCAGCCGGGCGCGAGCAAAAACAAACAGCTGGGGCTGTGAGCGCCCCCACCCCAGCCCCTAGAGCTTGCCGGCCCCGGCCCCCACTCGGGGAGCCCGCCCGCCCACCATGAGGAAGATCCGTGCGAATGCCATCGCGATCCTAACCGTAGCCTGGATCCTGGGCACTTTCTACTACTTATGGCAGGACAACCGAGCCCACGCAGCATCCTCAAGCGGCCGGGGCGCGCAGAGGGCCGGCGGGAGGCCGGAGCAGCTTCGCGAAGACCGCACCATCCCGCTTATTGTGAGTCCTCCTTGTGCGCCCAAGCAGCCAGCCGGGGAACAGCGGCGCGCGTCCTAGACCCGCGCGGCTGCAGAGGGCGCGGGGCCGGGCCGGGGGCTGCGTGCCCGCCGCGCCCTTTCGGCTTTGTATATGTTGGAGCATTCCTGCACGTTGTTATGGCAACCTCCGTAGGGCCAGCGAGGCCAGGGCGCACGGATGGAGGAAGGGTGACAGCGAGTGGGGGTTGGGAGAAAGTGCTGCAAGTTTGGTGGGCCCCGCGTGCGCGAGCTACTGGGAACGTGGCGGCTCTCTCGGCACTGCACCGCCGGGCTGGGGCGGGGGGTTTGCCGGCGCCTTGCCCGCTCGGGAAGGCGGCTGTACCTTGCGCTCAGCGAGCTGACAGTGGGAACCGCGCGCGGCTAAGCGCGTAGGTGGCCATGCGCACCCCCTATCCAACCTCCTGGGGACCAAGGACGTAGGGTGGGGGGATGTTAAGTGAGGCAGGGTCGCTGTGGGCTGCGCTGGCTTTGCGTCACCTTCTTAGCCCGGGTCAACTTGAACCTGCTTCTTTGACACGGAGTACTCCCCACTAACATCCCCGGCGTTCTTTGGGTCGTGGAAAGGTCTCGTCCTGTACGAACCCATTACCCCATCACGAACAGGTGAGCGTGCAGTGTCTGCAGCCGGGCTCGGAGATTTTCTTTCCTGAGGGCAGCCTCGAGAGGTCAAGGCGAGCGGGGAAACAAAGGCGGCAGAGCACAGCTAGGGCCTTGGCGGAGCTGCGGGGGCCCTAGGCGCTCCAGGGACCTGGGTTGTGGCGTGCGGAGCCCAGTTGTCCTGCAGGGGGCGTGCCTGCCACCGCCTCCGCCCGGGCGCGGGGTGACGGCTCTGTGGCGGGGGCACCTGTTGAGGCCGGAGGCTCCGGGAGCCGTGGAGAGGCCGCACTCCAGCGGGCTGCGTTCTTCCGACCCGGCCTGGTGTCGGGCGACATCCATGGGCAACCGTCGGGACCAACTGCTGGGCGGATGCAGCCTGGCCAGACGTGGACCAGGGGGAGGGAAAGCAAAGTGTGGGGCCGAGGGTGGGGGGGAGTCGACAGGGGCGTCCATTCTGACCTGAAGAGAAATGGGCCGAGGGAGGGAGGGGCTGAGGAGCTCCTGGGGAGTTACAGGTCAGGAGGGCGAGGGCTTGTGTGGAGAATTTGAGATGTTTTTTCAGAGGCAGCTGAGCCCCAAGAATGTGGTTGTGGCAGTGGGGGGTGTCGATGTGGAATCTCATATTCCCATCCTACTCCAGATTCTGTGTTTTGTTACCCACCCGGGAAGAAGTAAAAATCCCTGCAAAGGATCCGTATTTCTTGGCTTTGCCTGAGATACTTTCCTTGGAGTTTGCTGGTTTTCCCAGCCCCCGCCCCCGCCCCCCCTCCCCGTCCCGTTCCCCCCTCCCCCACCCCATTCCCAAACCTCTGTCTGGTTCAACTCTAGGGGGGTGAGCCTAATTAGCAGGAATTTCCCTTTCGGGTCGAGGGTCCCTGTCACTCGGACACTGGTTCCAAAGCACTTGTGGATATTTGGACAGGACGGCTGATGAGAAAAAGCCTCCAGAGTGTTGGAATCGGGGTGGACTGACAGGTTGGATTGGAACTGGCCAAACCAGTAGTGGCCCCAGGTACCCTGGGAGCTGAGCTTCCACAGGGGGACTCCTCCAAGCTGCCCCCTTCTTACATCCAGTCTTGGCCTCAGGGTAGGTGGGCCCAGAGCCACAGGGGACTGGCAGTCTGGCCAGATGTTCCGTCCTCTGCAGGGGAGGAGGGTCTGAGCTAGAAGAGGAGAGGGAGGGGAGAGAGGAGGGAAAATGGGGCGGGGCAGAGAGCAGGGGGAGACAGCTGCTCAGAACCCCAGGCTGGGTCTCATCACATGCACTTCTGCTTCAGAAGCCTGACCTTGTGCATGGACCTCTCCCCGTCTCCTCCCAGGGACTGTGGAGATCAGCCCCGAAGGCTACTCTACTGGGACTGAGAGCGCCAGGATGGTGTGGGGGGAGGGGCACTGCTGGAGGCATGCAGCACTCCTTTTGGGGGGTGGAAATTGGAGGGCGTGGGGGTAGGGGCATTCCAGTGAACCTCCTCTGGCTCTGTCCTGGTTCCTTGGGGTTTTTGACATGCTGCATATTAGAAAGGGCTGTGGACTGGAAGCTAACTTTAAGGTGTGAAGCAGCCAGGGAGTGGAAGTGCCAGAAGAGAGGGAGAGAGGAAGTTCCTGGGGAGTGAGTGGTAGAACCTTCTTCAGCCAAGTAGGGTAATAGTCAGCCCCCTCCCTGACTTCTTAAGCTTTAGTCCTGGGTGTCTGTTCCATAGTCATTCGTCCCCAGACGCACACCACCTTGCATTGTATCCCTGTCTTCCCAGGTAGTCACTTCAGTCATCTGCCCTGTCTCCTCATTGAATGTAAGCTATCACACAGGGACTATGCAGAAAGCTTCTTGAGTCCCCACGTGGATGCACACAGCCAGACGGAAGTACTAGTTAGATGAGTGAAGTACGATTTCTGCCCATCTCTGGGAGCAGTCAACTACATAGCTCTCTCATACTTCATTCATTCCCAGCTCCAACCTGACTACCTATTTTAGGAGATAGGGGAATGCGTATCCTGCTTCTTCAGGAGTTGAATCTTTCGTTCAACTGACTTAAAAGGTGCAGGTGTAGCTGAGGATTGGCTTTCTCCCTGAAATCTGGTTGACGTCTCACTAGTCTTCTTGCCATTCCTAAACACATCTCGCTTTAGCTGGGCCTGGAAACTGCGTGGGGATTTTTAGCTTCTTAGAGAATGATGTGGCCAGCTCTACTGACAGACGATGCGAAAATTCAGACAGGTGTCGTCATCGTCACTCCCCTGGGGAATCAGAGAGCTGGGTTTCGAGAGGGAGGGCCTGCATAGCAGCCGGGCGAGGAGGCAGCTCTGCCTTCACAATGTCGGGGCTCTCCAAATCTAGCCAAATTGCTTCTGGACCTCAGAGGCACTTGTTTGACATTGTGGAGTGTCGGCATGGCAACCATAAGGTCCCGAATTCTTGGGGAGGTCCTGATTTTTAATATTCTGTCCTGCTGTCAGCCCATATGTCACAAATTTCAATGTCAAAAATTGGTTGCAGACTCTGTAAAACTGAGGGGAGACACTGGCTGTGTCCGTCGATGGCTGCGTGCAATGCCGCAGGGTTTGTGATTTCTCCATGCTGTGCTTTATGGGGAAGATGCCCATGCTGTGGGTTTGGGGACATCCACTTCAATCTACATTGAGGCACAAGGGCACTGGACGCAGCGAAAGCAGGAGGCAAAACAGGCACCGCTGGCCTTCCGGCTTCAGACCTCACAGTCGGGAACGACATTGGTGTCGGGTTTGGGACCCAGGTTTTCCTCATGCAAATTCTCTAACAGGCCTGGTGGGTGGGGTGCTCAGGCCTTACATGGAAGTGTAACTTTACAGGCCTATTTTAAAAAGACTATCTATCATGGGTATTTTAAAGATAGGTAGACTCATTTGTAAGATCTCCTATTTGGAGCCAGAGAAGTTTTAGGCAAGAGTTTTTCTAAACTGGAGTTTCTTATCTAACAGTTGGGATACTGCTGAGTGACCATGGATAAAATACTTAACATCTCTGGACCTTGGTTATTCTATGTATTAAATTTGGGTTAAATAACTTCTGTTGATCCTTAGATAAGCTTATTCATTTCTTGACATGACTAAATGGCTCTAAGGGACTTCTCCTAAAGGGCACTGTGAGGTGCATGGCTTGTCACCCTCGAGGCTTTGCAGGGACGCACCTTCCTCAGCAGAAAAGAACACAGGTGGTGGCTTCCCAGCACTGTTCCCGGAGAGCAGAGGCTTCAGTTAGATCTGTCTAGGTTTATATTTTATTTATAATGTGTGCGTTTTGGAACCATGGGAATATGATTTGCTTAAATGGCAAAATGATTTTTAATTAATTTATCTAGGTGCTGCACACAGAAAAGAGGGCGGGGAGGGAGAAGCACAAAACCCACAACCCCTCCTGCTAAATGTTGAGATTGAAAGGGCCTGGTTTTGGCCCTGGCTGGCGTAGCTCAGTGGATTGAGCGCGGGCTGCGAATCAAAGCATCGCAGGTTCAATTCCCAGTCAGGGCACATTAGAAAAGAAAAAAAAAAAGAAAGGGCCTGGTTTTCCGTCACTGGAGTCCCATCCTGGATCACACTGGGATCTGCTCCTGGGAGTCAGGGACAGACCAGAGGCACCAAGGCTGGTAAGGGCCCTGATGGCCTGAGTCACCTCCCTGGGAGGTCCACAGTGCAAGGGTACAGGATTAGTTGTAGGGTGCTGCTCCTTCTGGTCCCTTATTTCTGTGCCATGACTGCTCCAGGGCTTGGGCCTGGCTTTCTTCTCTGGTGGCTGATTGTTGGCTCTGTGAGTGGAGCTCTGAAAGCGCCATCTAAGCCCACGTGGAGGGGCACTGATTGGCAAGGCTGGGCCAAATTCCCTGGGGGACTGTCTTGCCGGAATGGAGGAAACCGCCCTGGGGTTAGAGGTGAGCCTGCAGCTGAACAGTTCATTACAGCTAGAAGATTGAAGGTTTATTCCTGTCTGCTTCTTGAGACCTGAAACACCTTCCCGGTGAACAGTTGGGCAAAGACACAGGAGGCTAAACAGCCAGGCAACCCAAGGCTTCTGGAAAGGAGCAGGGAGCCGAGCTTTCAGATGTGAGTCAGTGATGGTTACCCTTGGGCAGTAATTTGGTTCACTGAATCGGGCACTGGGCTTGGTGTGGTTACAGACAGTGTGCAGCCCGCTTTGGAAATGGTTTCAAGTGGCTTCGCCTCTCTCTGAGCACCTGTGGCCTTTGCTCTGCATCCACCCAGCCTCCATAATCACTGTCACCTCTGTATTACACTTATGGTGGCTGACTCACTGGACGCGGTGTTAGGCATTTTACAAACTTTGAATCCACTCAACAATTTGTGAGGAAGGTGGCGTTATCAGGTCCGGTTAACGTAGGCGTAAAGTGAGGCTTAGAGAGGTTCAGTGGCTCACCTGCGACCCAACAGCTAGTGCGTGCTTCTGAAACTCAGTGTCTCTGCCTCTGAAGGCCATGCAAGTGACTCATTTCCCTTGGAGCATCGTCAGGGCAAGATCCGATGCATCAGCACGTCTTTCCAGGAGCACCTAGGGCAGCACCCTGCTTTGTATTCATTCCATAAACATTTATAGGAGGAGAAGCTGCAAAACCAGATAGAACAAAATGTTAGCATAGTAAAGTAGGATTATGGGTAATTTCCCTTTCATATTTTGGCTCTTTCCGACAGACTATAATAAGCACCTATTAATGTTATAATGATAAAGCCAATGAAGATAATTATTTTAAAAACTATTTGAAGGGTGAATAAAATAATTCTTGATTCCTGAGCTAACGTGTTCACCCCTTATGTCTCCCACTTCTGAATACCCCGTCAGTGCTTAGCACTGAGCCAGCGGAAAAAGCAGGAGGCTTATTTGAATTATTCTGCAGAAACAGAACTGAGGCTGCCGGGTAGAAGTTGCAGAGAGAGAGATTTCTTTTCACTAGGAGGAACACTTTCTCACTGAACCTGCCCCGTCACTGAGCGGTGCAGAGGCCAACAGGGTTTCCCTTCAGCAGGTCAGTGCTTTCTTCCAACAGCAGTGGGGAGGAGGAGGAAAAAGGCTCCTTGTCCTGGCTGTCTCCTGAGATGTCAGACAGCTCGCTACCCGAGTCTGAAATAGTGCAATTATTGCACCGCAAGAGACCTGGCACCTGGGATGCAGGGCTGGCCCAACACACAGAGCCCAGGGTGGAGGGTGATGAAAAGAAGCCCGTAACTGCTGCTCTGCTGTCCCCTCCCTGTTTCTTTGGAGCTGCCAAGTAGGGAAGGGGAGGGGGCCAAGGCTGGTCAGAGGCAAAGCTGCAGAGTAGGGAGCGCTGGTGCTGGTCATTAGCATTTTTCCTGCTCCTGGGCATGGAGGCCCAGGCCTGCAAAGGCTTTTCTGCCCCACTGAGGCCCCTTGAGTCTGACATTTCCATATTCCACTTCTTTTTTTATGTCCCTTATCTGACCTGAGGAGTTTACAGGTAGCCTGTCCTACCTTCCAGGGCCCTGCCCATTGTTTGTCAGGGCAATCTTGAGTAGCAGCGTACCTGAGCGGTGTGTTTGTGGAGCAAAGGAAAATAAAGCAGCCAAGGGGAACAGGAAGATGAGAGAAAGGTGGCCAAGAAAGGCCTCTCTGACAAGATGGTGTATGAGCTGAGGTTCAATGGAAAGAGTGAGCCATAGAGGCCCCTAGGGAGAGAGCGTTCCAGCCAAAGCCCAGGGCATCATCTCTGCATGGGGTGTGCTCAGTGTGCTTGGCTGGGACAGGATGAGCAAGGGCAGAAGTGGCCCGAGTGGAAGGCCAGATCATTAGGCCTCACAGACTGTGGTGAAGGCAGGCTCAGAAACGTCCCTGAGTCACCAGGAAGTGATACATTACATTCAGTGTATGGGCTTGGGACATCAGGGAACTGTGTCATTCAGTTCAGAACGTTTTCCAGCAATGTAGTCAAATGTATTAGTAAGTGCTGGTTCTTAAACAGGTAAACCTAAGTTCTTTGAAAAATGTTCTATGGCTGGAACACTTCATTTCTTTATAATGTGAAAGCAATGAGGTACTTGTGTGTGTGTGTGTGTGTGTGTGTGTGTGTGTGTGAAGCTAGTGAGGGGCCATGGAGGGTGCTGGTGGCTGAAGAGATTTACAAGACAAAAGTTAATGGTACTCAGCCCTGGCTGGGTACTCAGTTGGTTAGCTCATCATCCCAATACGCCAAGGTTGAGGGTTCGATCCCCAGGCAGGGCGCACTCGTACAAGAATCAGCCAGTGAATGCGTGAATAAGTGGCCCATACAGTTGCCGCCATCCACATGTGGCTATTGAGCTCTTCGAATGGGGCTAGAGCAACAGGAGGAAATGAATTTTTAATTTTATTTAATTTAGTTGATTTAATTTAAACCCAGCTACTCTTTTCAGTTATTGGAAAACTTTTAGAAGCATTTATAAGAATGTCAATATATGGAATCTATATCTTCAACTGTAAACTTTATGACAGCTCAATACAGATCAGGTATTTCTGGTGAAAATTTAGTATTAAGTAGAAATGAGCTGTAAGTGTAAAATACATACATACTGGAATTTAAAGACTTAGCACAAAAGAAAAATAATTAAATTACCCCTGATTTTTTTAAAAAAATGTTTTATTTATTTATTTATTTTTAGACAGAGGGAAAGGGGGTGAGAAAGAGAGGGAGAGAAACATCGATGTGCGGCCGCCTCATGTGCGCCCCCCTACTGGGGACCTGGCCCACAACCCAGGCACGTGCCCCCAACTGGGAATCAAACCAGCGACCCCCTGGTTTGCAGGCCCGTACTCAATCCACTGAGCTACACCAACCAGGGCAAATTACCCCTGACTTTTTAAAAAATATTGTTGATGTGTTGAAAGGTAATATCTGAACATATTGGACTAAATAAAGTGTATTATTAAAATTAATATTACCTCTTTTCTTTTTACTTGTTAAATATGCTAACAGAAAGTTTTTAATTATAGATGAGGCTTGCGTTGTATTTCCATTGGACAGCTCTCGTCCTTATGTGTGTTTATGACCCTTCTCTAAAGTGCTCAGAGGTTGTCAGTGGGAGGTTATGTATAAAGAATGTGGCTACGTTCCTGGTTTACCTTGTCTCCAGGATAGTTCTTCCTGGTCCATCTGTTGCTGAGCTCCTAAGTCACCATCATCTACAGGCATGGGACACCTCTCAGCATGGGCCCTTCTCATCCCATCATAAAACCAGGGTCAAAGTGTTTTGCAGTGTCTTCTCTTTTTAAAATCCCTTCAAAGCTCTGGCTGTGGTGACCACGGGTTTTCGAGGAGGGATAAGAGCAGTGGAGGCAGGGAGCCTTTCACTCCCATGGGAAGGAGGGAGATTAGTTCTAGTCTGTTGCTTTTGGTGTTCATCTTTGTCCTGTTAGAACCAGAATGACAAATAGGCCTCAGCTCTACTTGGCAACTCAGAACCTGTGGAAGTGGCAGTCAGGAGGCTGGTGTGAGATGGATTCTGAAGCTGTCTCCAGACTGAGTGGGAAAGAAGCGATTGATTAGCCATGTCTGCAAAGGGCAAGGGAGGGGACTGTAGAAAAAGTGCTTTGTATTTGCTGATCCTGCACTGATGACGTTGTCTTCCTGGAGTGATTTTGCTCCACCTTAAAGATCTGATATATTTTTAAGTATATTTTATTGATTATGCTATTACAATCATCCCATTTTTTTTCTCCCCTTTATTCTCCACTGCCCTGCAACCCTGCTTGCTCTAGCACTCCCTCTCCCCTTAGTTCATGTCCATGGGTCGTACATATAAGTTCTTTGGCTTCTCCATTTCCTATACCATTCTTAACCTCCTCATGTCTGTTTTGTACCTGCTCTTTATGCTTCTTATTCCCTGTACCTTTTCCCCCATTCTCCTCCCTTCCCCTCCCTGCTGATAACCATCCATGTGATCTCCATTTCTGTGATTCTATTCCTGTTCTAGTTGTTTGCTTAGTTTGTTTTGGTTTTGTTATTGTTTTTCAGGACCAATTGTTGATAGTTGTGAGTTTCTTCTCATTTTATTGTTCATAGTTTTGATCTTATTTTTCTTAGATAGGTCCCTTTAACATTTCATGTAATAAGGGCTTGGTGATGATGAACACCTTTAACTTGACCTTATCTAGGAAGAACTTCATCTGCCCTTCCATTTAAATGATAGCTTTGCTGGGTAGAGTAATCTTGGATGTAGGTCCTTGGTTTTCATAACTTGGAATACTTTTTTCCAGCACCTTCTTGTCTGTAAGGTTTCTTTTGAGAAATCAGCTGCAGTCTTATGGAAACTCATTTGTAGGTAACTGTCTCCTTTTCTTTTGCTGCTTTTAAGATTCTCTCCTTATCTTTACTCTTGGGTAACTTAATTATGATGTGTCTTGGTGTGTTTCTCCTTGGGTTTCTCCATGCTGGAGAATAAAGACCTGATATGTTATAAGATGTTGGCCCATTTGAAGAAGCAGGGATGAGGCTTGTGTTGAATCAGCAGATGTGCAGAGGGGATGCTGGTCATCTCCATGGATCAGAACCCTAACTAAGGAGACATGCTAAGAGTTTTAAAACATTGTGCAAACTCTTTAAAAACTCAGTGGAGGTGAGTTGGCTATGGTCTGGGACCAGCCTATTGGTGGCATGGGAGATGGTTAGAGCTGAAACCCAAGGAGAAGAATAGGAACCTGGAGGATCTGGGGGAAGAAAAGAGTGTGGGGGGGCTCTGCCCGCAGCGCACTCCCCCCCCCTCCCTGCCCAGATGAGAATAAGTCTACCAAGATCTGCTTGGGGAAGAAAAGTGGCCAAGGGCCAGGAGCCCGTTCCTCAGTGGGCTTTTATTGGGTTCATTTGCACAGGATTACAGATAAAGCTCATTAACCATTGTTAGGCAGTAAGGATCAAACAATAGATAGCAAAGAACTCTGAGGGCCTATTGAGTCAGGATCATATAGCTAAAGAGCTGTAAAGCTTTGAGGAACAAACTCACTTCTTGCTTGGACCCTTATCATTTAATTGAGAGCATTCTAAACAAAGCAGTTTTCACAGGCTTTTACATATTCTTTCTTAGGCCTGATTGCCCGGGAACCCACCCTTTCCAGCACAGGGCTGTACCACCCTGTCATTGTTTCAGCTTTAGGTGGGGCAAGGGGAGTGAGGCAGCCAAGAGATTAGGAGACTTCTCTAGACGGAATGAGGACTTAGGCTTTGTCAAAGCCGAGGGGAGAGGGTCCTTTGCCCCCTTTTGCTGTACCCCACAAAGTCCTTCCTTGGGGGCCTCCCAAGTGATCGTGCCTGTCTTAGGTCATTCCCCCCCCCTTGGGGAATCTTACCCGACATTGGCTAACTGACCAAGCATTGGCCAGTTATGGGAAGAGGAGCAGAAGCAGCACTCCTGCCAGGGAGATAAGCTTTTGTCTCCTGGGTGGCTTACGGTCCAAGGTCACTCCCTCAGCCTTAGCCTTGGCGGGGGTTACAGTTTCTGAAACCAGGCAGGGCAGTTCCCAACAAAAGAGGGTTGGCTTTTTTCATTTATTTCCTTCTTTCTTCCCTTAAAATTGTTCTCAGTGAATCTGAGAACATTTCTTGCTTTTTGGTGCCACTACTCTGGTTATGGTTTTGTTCAAGAATGCAGCATGAACCCTGGCTGGTGTAGCTCAGTGGACTGAGCGTGGGCCTGCAAACCAAAAGATCACAGTTTGATTTCCAGTCAGGGCACATGCCTGGGTTGCAGGCCAGTTCCCAGCAGGGGACCCACGAGAGGCAACCATACATTGATATTTCTCTCTCTCTCTTTCCCTTCCTCTCTAAAGATAAATAAATAATAAAAAATGTTTAAGCTTAAAAAAAAAAGAATGCAGCATGAGATAGTGGTTATGGGGACAGTGACTGGAGCCAGAGTGTCACAGTTTTGTTTTTTTTTTTAAATTTTTAAAAGATTTTATTTATTTCTTTTTAGAGAGGAGAAGGGAGGGAGAAGGAGAGAGAGGGAAACATCAATGTGTGGTTGCCTCTCACATGGTCCACACTGGGGACCTGGCCCGCAACCCAGGCACATGCCCTGACCGGGAATCGAACCTGCGATGCTTTGGTTCACAGCCCACACTCAATCCACTGAGCTACGCCAGCCGGGGCAGAGTGTCACAGTTCATGTTTCACCTCTGCCACTTACTAGCAAGTTATTTAAGCATTCTGTGTCTCAGTTATCTTGCCTATAAAATGGGGATACTAGTAGTTCCCGTTTTAGATGGTTGCTATGAAGATTAAATGAATTAATTCACATAAAGTATTTAGAATAGTGCCTATTCCTGGCTGGATGGCTCAGTTGGTTGGAGTGTTGTCCTGTACACCAAAAGGTTTTGGGTTCGATTCCTGGTCAGGGCACATACCTAGGTTGCAAGTTTGATCCCCGGTTGTCACATGTAGGGGAGGCAACTGATTGATGTTTCTCTCTCTCTGTCTCTCTCTCTCTCTCTCTCTCTCTCTCTCCCTTTCTCTCTCTCTAAAATCAATAAAAACATCCTCGGGTGAGGATTAAAAAACAATAATAGAGTAGTGCCTAGCACATATTAAGTGCTATACTAGCACTAGTATACAAATTAGTAATAACAATACAACTTGTAAGTATTTGTTAACTTGTATGTTAATTATTTAATGCTGCATAACAAATCATCTTAAAATTGAATTAAAAAAACAGACTTCTGGCCAAGATGGAGGCATAGGTAGACACACTCTTCCTCCTCGCACAACCAAAAGAAGGACAACAACAAATTTAGAAACAAAAAACAACCAGAACTGACAGAAAATTGAACTGTATTGAAGTCCGACAACCAAGGAGTTAAAGAAGAAACGTTCATCCAGACTGGTAGGAGGGGCCGAGATGGGCAGCTGGGTGAGAGGACTCGAGGCAAGGTGGCGGCTGGAGGGCCAGAGATCCCACATTTGTGTGCAGGCAAACCAGGAGGAACAATTGGGGAGCGAGACTGCACAAGCCAGGGTTCCAGCTCGGGGAAATAAAGCCTCAAAGCCTCTGACTGAAAACACCTGGGGGTGTAGAGGCAGCAGCAGGAGAAACTCCCAGCTTCACAGGAGAGATCGTTGGAGAGACCCACAGGGTTCTAGAATGTACACAAGCCCACCCACTTGGGAATCAGCACCAGAAGGCCCAATTTGCTTGTGGGTAGTGGGGGAAGTGACTGAAAACTGGCAGAGAGATGAGCAAGCGGCATTGTTCCCACAGTAACATGGGTTGCCCTGCCCTGATGTACACCTAAGGCTCCGCCCCTTACTACATCACAGGCACAGGGAGACAAGAAAAAAAAAAAAAAAAAGGCCCAAATGAAAGAACAGATCAAAGCTCCAGAAAAAATACAACTAAGTGATGAAGGTAGCCAACCTATCAGATGCACAGTTCAAAACACTGGTAACCAGGATGCTCACAGAATGGGTTGAATATGGACGCAAAATAGAGGAAAAGGTGAAGGCTATGAAAAGTTAAATAAAGGAAAATGTACAGGGAACCAACAGTGAAGGGATGGAAACCGGGACTCAAATCATTGATTTGGAGCAGAAGGAAGAAATAAACAGTCAACCAGAACAGAATGAAGAAACAAGAATTCAAAAAAAAAATGAGGAGAGGCTTAGGAACCTCCAGGACATCTTTAAACGTTCCAACATCCGAATCCTAGGGGTGCCAGAAGGAGAAGAGGAAGAGCAAGGAATTGAAAAACTTAGTTGAAAAAATAATGAAGGAGAACTTCCCCAATCTGGCAAAGGGAATAGACCTCCAGGCAGTCCAGGAAGCTCAGAGCGTCCCAAAGAAGCTGGACCCAAGGAAGCACACACCAAGGCACATCATAATTACATTACCCAAGATGAAAGATAAGGACAGAATCTTAAAAGCAGCAAGAGAAAAGGAGATAATTACTTACAAAGGAGTGCCCATATGAATTTCAGCTGATTTCTCAAAAGAAACCTTACAGGCAAGAAGGTGCTGGAAAGAAGTATTCCAAGTTATGAAAAGCAAGGACCTACATCCAAGATTACTCTATCCAGCAAAGCTTTCATTTAGAATGCAAGGGCAGATAAAGTGCTTCCCAGATAAGGTCAAGTTAAAGGCATTCATCATCACCAAGTCCTTGTTATATGAAATGTTAAAGGCACTTATCTAAGAAAAAGAAGATAAAAAATATGAACAGTAAAATGACAACAAACACAACTATTAACAACCGAACCATAAAAAAAAACAAACTAAGCAAACAACTAGAACAGGAACAGAATCACAGAAATAGAGATCACATGGAGGGTTATCATCGGGGGAGTGAGAGAGGGAGAGAGGGGGAAAAGGTGCAGGGAATTAGAATCATAAATGGTAGGTACAAAGTAGACATGGAGAGGTTAAGAATAGTATAGGAAATAGAGAAGCCAAAGAACTTACATGTACGACCCATGGACATGAACTAAAGTGGGGGGGAATGCAGGTGGGAGGGGGTGTGCAGGGTGCAGGGGAATAAAGGGGGGGAAATGGGACAACTGTAATAGCATAATCAATAAAATATATATATTTAAAAAAATCATTCTCTCTTGTGTCTGTGGGTCACATATTTGGGAGTGGCTTGGCTGGGTCCTGGCTTGGGGTTTCTCAATGTGGTTGCGGTCAGATGTCAGCTGGGGCTGCAGTCATGGACAGTGTCGAAGGTGGCCATCTCACATGGCTGGCAAACTGGTGCTGGCTGTTGTCAGGAGGCCTCAGTTCTTCACACGTGGGCTTCTTCACAGGCCTGGTTGAGTGTCTTCATGCTGTGATGGCTGGCTTCCTCCAGAGCAAGCACTCCAGCAGACCGAGGGAGATATTGCAAAGCCTGCTTGACCTAATCTGGGAAGTCACATGAGCGAAGCAGTGATGTGGTCTGATTACATTCTGAGAGACCGCTGTGACTGCAGGTTTGAGACAGAAGGGTAACGGCAGCCCTTTTTGATCACCTGATATGTACCAGGAGATTGCCAGTTGTGTTTCATCTACTTTTCCTTGAGACTGTTGCAGCTGGCTTGTGATCTGAATATTACTACCCCCATTTTACAGATAAGGGGTCTGACCCAGGGAGGGCAGCTTACCTGCCACCAGAACCAGAGCTCAGCCAGGTTTTCCTGGCACCAAAGTCTGCAGAGATGCCAACTTCTCAGGATGCCCACCACCCGATAGCATGGCTTATGAGGGGAAAACAGACTTTGTGAAGGAGCTGAATTTCCTTATTTTTTGAGTTCAGGGTGGAAAATCTAAAAAGGTGAAGAAGTATTCACAGGTTAGACAAAGGAGTGGGGTGGGGATTGGAGCGGGAGGGAAGATCCAGGGGTCAGGGTGGGGATTGGAGGGTTTTATGGACCAGAAGGATGTGGCGCACGCAGAATCCCTGCAGTTGGTGTAGGCTCTCCAAATTAGCAGAACCTCTGAGGTCAGGGGAGGTCTTGGTGTTACCTGAGCTCCAGAGAGTCCCACACAAAGGAGTCTGGCCCCCCTACCTGGACTGGATTGTCTTACAGAAGTAAAATAAATGAACTAGATCAATATGTATCAGCATGAATGGAGCTTAAAAACATGATGTTAGTGGGGGAGGAAAACCGGATTGTAGATCATTTAGTATAATGAATACATTTATGCAAATTAGAATAATACAAAACAGTTGAGCCTATTGTTCCTGGATGCGTGTGTGTCTGCGTGCATATACACATTTCAAAGTATAGCAATGGACCGGAGAGGATGCCCAGCACACGTTGGGCAGTGAACGTTGCTGGAGAGAGATGGGGAAGTGGACCAACAGGGAATGTGGCTTTATTTGTAACATTTTATTTCAGTTGTTTAAAGGAGAGAGGCTTGAAGCCAATCTGACAAAATGTTAACAAACTGTGAATTCTGATGGCAGTACAGGTGAGTGTTAGTCTTTGTACTTTTTGGAATTAAAAAAATCCTTACATCTAAAAACACTTCAAAAGGAAAGAGAAAGCTGCTGCCCCGAGGTTGCCGGGTCTGAACTGCATGAAGATGGAGCATGAGGGTCGTGGAGGACCGCAGGCAAGGTCCTGCTCCCTCAGCCTTCCGCAGAGCCCGCCTCCCTCCCGCACCGTTTCATTTCCCTGGAGGACGGTAATGCAATTCTCGGTGCTCAGTGCTCGTGTGTGGAGAGGGGAAATCCATTTCAGCCCCGTCTCGTGAGGTTTGTGAGGTCTCACTCAAAGCCCCCAGTTGAATCCCTAGAGCAGGAGGGAGGGAAAGGACGAGAGAAGCGGGGCAGTTCCAAAGCCCAGGGACCCCAGTGCTCTGCGTATCTGCCCTCCTCACTCTCAGATGCTCTGTGAGCTCAGCGGTGGAAGTCCGTTTTCCTTGTTCCAGCGGGGCTATGTGGTCGTGACAGCTGACCAGCCCAGCCCTCCATCCTCCTGGACGCCACGTGCCCTTGTGACCTGGGGAGACGTGCCGCTCAAACACATTGACATCGCTCTCCCTTCTCCCAGGACTCAGGCCTGTGGCATTTCCGAGTCCTGATAATTCACAGACCTGGGCAGCCCTGTGCAGTCCCCTATCACCGCAGACAGTCCTCTGCCCGAGCATGGGCGTGCTGGGTAGGAGCTGAGCCTGTCCCCAGGGCCTGTCTAAACCTCAAGACATCATGAAGAGTATTAGACAAACGATATTCATTCGGAAATTACTTCCTGCTGGTGAGTACCAGCGTACCCAGAGCACTTCAAAGACCAAGTGTTAGGACTATTAATTCTCGTAAGCTACCTGATGGGGTTTGCCCCCAAGGACCTCTGAGAGATGTCAGAATTGACAAAGATTATATCTGCACTAGCTGATTTTTTTTTTTCTTTACATACAGACAGCTCAAGCTGCATGGTGAGGTTGCATACCCTTCAGAGGGGCTTGGAACCTGGGGTCCCTTATTTTCTAAAGGCATTTCCTCGTGCCGTTGCCTTGCTCACTGCTGCCCGGACACAGCGTTGTTGGTTAGAGCACACAGGCCTGGAGGCAGCCGGGCCTGGGTTTGAATCCCTACTCCTGCACCAGAGCCTGGGCTCAGGCAGGTGAGGAGCTTCGTTTAATATGCCAGGAAGCTTTTCCAGGAAGCTTTATGCTAGGAAAGATAGGATGGTGGTCATCACAGGAGGTAAGACCGTGGACTCAGGAGTCTAAATGCTGGGTTCAAATGTAGCTCCACTACTTACTGGCTGTGTGACCTTGGGCAAGTTACTTAACCTTTCTGTGCCTCGGTACCTACATCACAGGGTAGTTACAAGGGTTTGATTATTTACTAAAAGTGGTGCTGTTGGCATGGGGCCTGGCACTTAAGAAGTGCTACCTTAATTATGTTATCATTATCCCTGTGAATTCTCAGCATCCCTGTGTTGTGTCTTCATTCATTTAAGTTGCTGTATATTCATTAAGTACCTACTGTGCATCAGGACCTCTGCAGGGTGCCAGGGAATCGAAGGTGAACAAGACGTCCTGGCCCCTGTCCTCACAGTGCTTACACTCTGCTGGGGGAATAGATGATGACAGAGGCGTGCATTAATACCTGTGAGGATGTACCTAAGAAGAAAGATTCAGCTCTGCCATGCCCCTCCTGCTTTGGAAAAATGGACTCCTACCTTGGGGCGCTCATGCCTGCTCTGCTGTACCATCTCTTTGACCCTCTCCTGGGACTAGAAGCATCCTCACTTCTCAGGGGTTGCGGGGGCAGTGGAGACCCTGAGCTCTTCCTTACTGCTCCTGTCGCTGCGGTTCCTCACAGGAGGGCGCCTGCTCTGCAGCCCAGGGGACAGGGAGCAGAGATGCTGTCTCAGTGCCAGTGTTGGGGCTGTCCTGCCGCCATCCCGCCTCCAGGCGCTCTGGCCATCGCCGTCAGCAAGGACAGGTGAAGGGACACAGGTGTGTCGGGAGCAGGGTTGGAGCAACAGGGTTGCTCTGGCAGACGCCACGGCACCCAGAAGGGTAGAAGAGAGGAGCCCCCAACCCTGGGTCAGCGAGTGCGCCCTACCCGGTGAATTTCGAGGACGGCAATAGTAGGAGCCAGAGTAAGGAGATTCTTTATATGTGGGCTGCTCACGCGTGACAAGTGTGCCAGGGCAGAAGACTGGCCACCACACCCTGCCTGTGACACTGGGATGCCCTCCCCCACACAGCACCTGCTCAGGCATGTCAGCCCCTCATCCAGTAAAACGCTGGGACTCAGTCCCTTAGTATGGTGAGCTCTGGTGCCACAGCTTACTGCAAACCTGGGCAATTTCCATCTCTGTTCTGTGTCTGTTTCCTCAACTGCAAAATGGGGACAATGAAAGGAGAGTGCCTGGAGAAGATCGCCGTGGGGCCCAGACGGGATGAAGCATTAAAGCAGGCCGTATTGGGCTTGGCTTTATGAGGCTGATGTCATTTATTATTGTGTTATTTTCCAGGGACAGTTAGGTCATGCCTAGAGCCCATCCTACGTGGAAGTTGGATGGCTTTCATCAAAGAAAGATTCTTTCATCTTCATCTCAACTCTCCTGTGTCCTATCACCTGCATTTCCATTTTAGTGTGGCTGTTGTAGCTGCCCAGAGGAGGGGCCCATCCACATTACCCCAGACATTCGAGGCCTGGATCTGCTGCTGCAAATGAAGGAAACTGAGTCCCCCTCGCCCATCCCTCCCGCAGGGGCCATGTCCCTCTCACAAAGGCTGTGTGCCCCTGGTAAATGCCCCACGTTCCTCACTAGCTCTGGCCTCCTTGTACTTTTGTATGTGTCCCTTGATCGTGGTGACCCAGTCCCCGGTCTGTCTTGTGGCCTTCAGCTCAGGGCCCTTGCCCAGCTAGGGCAGTCTCTCCATTTCCCACCTCCTGAGAGAGACTCTGGTTGGCCCAGCTCATCCTGCTGAGCCCAGCCACAGAGGTTAAAGGTCACTAGTGAACAGCTGGGTGGACCACTTTTGGATCAGATGCCCACCCTGGTTGAAAAGTTGTGGCAAAGCGATCAGAATCACGGGGCACAGAACACAGAGATTAGAACAACAGGGACTATGTGGAGGGGGCAGGGGCAGAGTCCCTTAAAAAGGGGCGGACAACGGAACTCTCTGGAGTAATGTTAATGTTCTATTTCCTGGTATGGATTTAGATTACACAGATGCATGAATGTGTCAAAACTTATCTAAAAGTACTCTTAAGCTTTGTACATTTTACATCTCCCCCCACACAAAACCTTAAACAAATTTTGAACTCCAGTTAATGATATGCATGTTGAAGTGTTTAGGGGTGAAGTATGCTGAGGTCTACAGCTTCCTTTGAAATACACCAAAAAATTACGGTGGACTGATTGATGGATGATAGAGGGTGGGTGTATGATAAATCAAATATAGCAAGACACTAATGGTAAAATCTAGGTGGTAGATATGTGAGTGTTTATTGTATAATTCTTTCAGCACATTTAAAGATGTTTGTAATAAGCCCTGGCTGGTGTGCCTCAGTGGACTGAGTGCCAGCCTGTGAACCAAAAGGTCACCAGTTCAATTCCCAGTCAGGGCACATGCCTGGGTTGCAGGCCAGGTCCCCAGTTGGGGGCGTGCGAGAGACAACCAATCGATGTTTCTCTCTCTTTCCCCTTCCTTTCCTTTCTCTCTAAAAGTAAATTCTTTTTTTAAAAATAAAAATATGTATAATAACACGTAAAGTTTTAATTAAAAAAGAAAGGCAGGCACTGACTGCCATTGCAACATGGTTTGCTCTTTCTCCAGTCAGAAACCACAGGATGCTGGTGCCCCAGGCTGGCTACAGAATGCTCAGCATCTCTTGACCAGTTTTGAGATGAGTTGGTTAATAATTGAGAGAGTCTCCTGGATATGTGAGTCACTCACCACCCCTGGTTTTCTACATCAAGTACCCACATCAAGCCAGGTCACCGGAAAGTGGCATACCCGGCAGCAATTTGTGGTTTTGCTCTCTGTTGGAAAGTCTTTGTAGAACCACATCTCTGCTGCTAGGCCCTCGCTTGTATAGAGCCCCTTTCAGCCTCTTGGTACGATCGCCATCAGCATCATTGTCATATTTCCATTGTGTGAGAATCCCCAAGAGAAAATCACTGTCCCCACGGGGACCTCGGGGCTGGCTGCCCTTGCAGGCCCAGCACAGTGGGCCTCTCCTAGGTGCTCAGTGAGTGTTCACTGTCCTAATGCAAGGATGAGCAGATCGCAGAATCCAGTGCGGAAAAGAAGGATCTCTGTCCTGACTGACAGGTAAGTTTAGCAAACAGTGAGAACTAAGCAGCACACAGTGCTTCCTTTTTGGTGCAGCTAGAAATTCAACAGAGCAATTACACCTGCTCCAGTAGCCTGGGGCCCCTCACTGGCAGTTGGCGGGTATCCAGTCCCTCCCTTCCAACACTGAATTTCTTGTCTTCTTGTGTTTAATGATACAGGGAGTATATAATAAATAAATGAATAGGAGTCAGGTCCCACTCTTTTATTTTGCCATTGAGGAAAATGACTCAGAGAGGCTGAGTGAATTGCCTGAAGGTGAACAGCAATCTGCCCAGCAGCAGAGTCAGCACAGCTCCCACCTTTCCTGCTTCCTGGGCCACAGTGCCTCTTGTGTTCATATCTGAGATGATGCAACTGCCTGAGAGTGAGATCCACTAACAAAATCCTAACTGCAGGGCCCAAATCCAGTAGAAACTTCTCCGTTTGAGCTCATCTGGGCATCAAGTGACTAATTCTGAGGACTCGGAGAGAGCTCTCCACAGCAACAGGAACTCTGAATTGTCCCTGAAGTCTCCTACATCCTGCAAGACTTTGGAGCTAAGAAACCCAAATGTTTCTTGGAACCAGTGATCCTGCAAGTCCAAAGCAAACTAGCAAAGGTGTCTGCCACCGCCTCTCTCAAGTCCCCACAACCTGCTTCCCAGCAGGAACTGGAAGAAGGGTCCGCAGACTCTAAGGAAATGTAGACGCCTAACTTACAGGGGAGAAAATGACAGAGAGAGGGTTACTGGTTTAATGTCACACAGTTTGTTTCTTGTTTGGCAGGCGAGGGCTGGGATCCAGGCCTCCTGGCCATAATTCTTCCCCCTATACCCTGCTGCCCCTTTGGGAAGCCACAGGACATTTGTTCTTCATTAGGGCAAACCATTACGCCATCAGAATAAATTGAGAGCCAGCTGCGAAGAAGCCTCAGTGGTGAATGAAATAAGTGGAGAGGCTACCAAACCCAACCCACACCAGCATGTCGGGCCCACAAGACCACAACACTCCTGCCGGTAACTCCAGCATCTGCGTGCCTCTGAGGCCCAGCGGGGCCAGCACTGCCTGCGCTCCCGCTGCACTGAGTGAGCACCCAGCCTGGCCGGTGAGTGGTGGCCCCAGACCTGCTAGTTTACCACCTGGAATCTCTCGGAGATAACGAGATGCAGGGGACCTTCACGGGGTACATCCTCAAGGACCAGAAGGTTCCAGTAGGTTTCCATTAACCCAGAAGTCTGTGGATTTGAAATTAGTCGGTCTCTGTAGCATCGGAAACTGGAAAAGTCAGCCCAGGGTCTGGAAAGTCAGCCCCCAGAAAATGAGAGCGTGCACCTGTGAGCCGTGCTCATGTTTGGGTCTGATGTTCCTGGGTACAAAGCCCAGGGCAGCAGCAGATAGAGATCTCACTGTTTTCCTTTGGGGCCAGCGAGGGATGCTGTGGTCTAGAGGCTCTGGAGAGGCTGAGAACGGCTGAGCCGGTGTGGAAGTCAGTGCTTTGATGGGACCACCATTTGGGAGTTTCTGGTTAAGTTAACACGACCAACTTACGTCTTAGGGGACTGTATTGCTAGGCTACCTGGGATGCTAGAAACCAGCTGCTTCAGGTTGTCAAAACCTCTGAAATCTTCACTTTGCTAGAAGGCTTAGACTCTATAATTCTCCATTGCTGTTCTCAAGCCTAAAGCCTGGGAGGGCCTTCTTGGCCCAGCTTAAGTCCTGTGTTGGCCCTTTGGTGGGAAGAAGTGGGATTTCTTCAAAGGGGCCTCCAAGGACCCTCTGCTTCTGTGTGATGTTGATGGCGGTGGGGGGAGTCCTTTGATTTACCCCGCAAATGAGGTTGCCCTCAGAGACAAGAGACAATTCCCTAACAGGAAACCAGGGTGCTCTTTGGAAGGGAAAATAAATGCTGGGCTTCCCCAAACAAGCTGTTGCTTATGCCCTATGTAGAAATTGTTCTGGGATATTTTTACTAATTGATTTAACAAACATGCTCTGTTGGTCAAAGTCAATGCTCTAATGTGTAAGATTTTTATTTTTTTATTTTTAAAAAATATTTTATTTATTTTTAGATAGAGGGACAAGGAGAGAGAAAGAGGGAGAGAAACATTAATGTGTAGTTGCCTCTGGTGCGCCCACTACTGGGAATCTGGCTCACAACCCAGGCATGTGCCCTGACTGGGAATCAAACCAGCGACCCTTTGGTTTGCAGGCAGGCACTCAATCCATTGAGCCACACCAGCCAGGGCTCTAATGGGTAAGGTTCTTAAAAGCGAGAGACAGTGCCACGCACTAGTTGCTGTTGCATACCCAGATGTGCATATTTGTCATCAGAACTCAACATTTGTAGATGCTCTCGAGTTTGCACTTTGTCCCACCCCAGCTTGCCCAATCTTTGCAAGGCTCCCGGGAGGCAGTCCCACAGAATTCAATGCTCCCTTTGCCTCAAGAAGCCAACATCTTGGATTGCCTTGCAGGCAAACAGGAAGGGGGGTGGGGACAGACAACTGTCCCCAAACATCGGAATTAAACCCAGGCTGCCGGTACCAGACCAGCTCTGCAGGGCGGACTCCACCGTCACCCCTCTTTGGGGCCTCCCTGGAGAGGTGAGACAACAAGACCTGCATCACTGTTGATCATTTTAACCTAACAGAAGTGAATGAAAAGGCTGTCAAAAATACTAATGCTCTCATTGACCCCAAGATGCTGTGGTGGAGAGTGACTGAAAGGTTCAGATTAAGAATGTGACTCCTGAGAGCACTTTCCGGCCCTCAGGCCTGTATGCTTCACCTCTGGACTGGAACAAAGTCTCAGCCCAGAGGGTGATGGTCTCAGGAAATTACCGGCTCTTGAAAATGAAGGTGTAGAACAAAAATGCTATTTCAGTCCTCTCTGGAAAGAATTAAATGCCGAAACCCCCCATCCCAGTTCCTTTACTTATGACAGTTAAGTTGTGTTAGAGCAAGCAGACTGCACCCGCTCTAGACGGCCGGGAGCTCCCTCACCATCATGATCTCAGAGGGGGCGCTGCTGCCCACGGGCCGGAGAGAGGGGCTAGAGGCTTCCAGAGGCTTTTCTCCTTTCCTGTTTAAATTCTCCACTTCGATGCTCTTTACTGTAAAGTTAAAGGATAAGAGAGATTCTTTTTAAAATTTTTAAAAATGTTTATTGATTTGAGAGAGAGGAAGAGAAAAAGGGAAGCATTGATATGAGAGAGAAACATCAATTGGCTGTCTCATACACAACCCGACCAGGGATTGAACCCGCAACCTTGGTATGCGCCCTGACTGGGAATTGATCTCCCAGCCTTTTGGTGTACAGGTTGATGCTCCAACTAACTGAGCCACACTGGCCAGGGTGGGAGATTCTTTTTGGAAGGGCTTGTCTTTATGATTTTGGTAAGACTTAATATTTTAAATTTTCACATAGAAGTGTTTCAGGTTTGTCCCCGCTCTGGGAGGGACTCAACTCTGACTTCCCCACGTCTCTACACTGGATAACCCCGCAGACAGCCAGCTGTGCAGACAGCTGGGTTGGTGAGGATGCCACCTGGTGGGACCAGGACCCGTCCCCGCCTCTCCTGGTCTTGGCCGGAGTAGTGGCAGAGGGCGCACCTTCCACAGACATACGCCAAGCCCTGACTTTGACCCTGGCCTGACCACAGGGCACAGAAGCTGAGGCAGAGGGCCCACCTCTGCCAGGAAGGCCTGGAATGATACGCAACAGGAGTCTGATACCCCAGGTTTCAGTCCGCCGTTTCAGCCATTGAACACCTTGAGTCTCTTCATTTTAAAATCTGTACAACAGCTGTTAGGATAATACACATAGGCTTATCTAATGAGATGGTGTGTGTGAAATTGCTTCACAAAATATTCAGTCCCATAAAGTCTAAGGAACCACCGTCATCACTGCAGTGGGGGCCCAGGTCCTGTAATGGGTGTGGCCCCACAGGACTGCTAACTTGGGAGGGGTGTGGATGCCCTGCCTGGGCCCAGACTGGATGGTGTCCTGGTGTGTCCCTCTTTAAGACAGGAACCTGGGGTGGGAAAGGATAGCTCTGTCTCAGCCTTAAAATTAGTTTAATAGCCGCAGTTTATGGAGTATTAACTCTGTGCCCTGTACCATGCTAAGCATTGTACACACATGATCTCATTTTCTTCTCCCAATGTCCTGGTGGGGTAGGCACAGAGAGGTCAAGTAACTTGTCCAATACTACGAAGCTATTAAGTGGCAGAGCTGGGACTGCCACCCATGTCATCTCCTCCCTAAGTTAATGCTCTTAGTCCAGATGCCAGACCTCTCTGTTTGCCATTACCGTATCTGTCCTGAGACAGATGTGGCGTTGCCTCCCTGTTCCTCCTGGGAGACAAGGCCAAAGCCAAGGCAGGCAGGGCAGGGAGTGGGAGCCGCAGCCTAGAGCCCAGGGAGCATAACTGATTGCTCCTCAGCTCATCTTCTCCCCACCCCCTAAGATACCAAAGCAGGGCTCCCCCATACCCTTCATCTCACCCTTCACTGATCTTATGGCCCACAGGAAGTCTTCCTTCATACCTAACCCGGCCAGCCTGCCGCCCCAACCTAGACCCAGCAGCGCTTCCTCCGCACTCTGGGGAGGTGGAGAATTTCTCCAGCCCCACCACGCTAGCACTTCTACCAAACTCAAAGATCCACCTAAAGGCCCTCAGTCTTTGCTCTCCAGTCTGGTGAGGTTGGCTTCCCCTCACCCATTTGGTTTACAGGTGCCCTATAGAAAGGCTGCAGCTGCCTCCTGGGGACAGCGGCTGCAGTTCTCGTAGCCGCTCCAGGGTGAGGACAGGGTTGGTCCACCAGGCAGCCTAGTTCCAATGAAGAGAGTTGGATCACAGGATGACCAGTGGAAGTGGGGTTCTTGTGGTATCGCAAGGAGAAGAATTTCCATAGACCCGCATGGGAAGATGGAGCTCTGTGGTATGGCTTATTGATGATGTACAATTAAGGGGGTTCCCCTCCTAACTCCCCCATCTCCATCCATCTCACCACACAAAAAGTCCAACTGTGTCTTCATTAGGGCCAGGATGAAGGACACTGCCCAGAGTTTGTGCTCCACATTACAGCCCAGTCCGGCATCCAGCTAGCTTAGCATGTGTTCCCAGCTGCTGTCTATTGCTGTGCTTTGCTATTCAGGCTCTCTCCTGGAGGCCATGGGCCACTTGGCTGCTAAGGCCACGTGGCCATGAAGAGAACAGGTGCATGCACCGTGCAAGTGCAGGTCACAACCAGGAGAAAGAGCTTCTTTGTTCCTCTGGGGTTATAACCAGGAACTTGGGTTTGGGATGGACCAGGTGCTTTCTCGAAATCACCAATCAACTTCCCAAGTTTTTGTGGGCTATGGATAGGGTCCATTCCCCAGTTAGACGGATAAGCCTCTGCACCTCCAACAATCTGGTTCAGGAGGGGTGAAGGGAGGAATGTTATTGCCCTTGTCGGAGCAATGCTGTGATCCCCTAGAGTGTGAAAAACTGGCGTTCCCTGGTGAAGCACACAGGCTCCGGCTTTCCAGTTGATTAAACTCAATGTCTAGTCTCTTTCGCTCCCCTTCTCAGCGAAACACCGAAGGTAACAGTAGTGTTAGGAGCATAAGACATTTGGTTAATCATCCTAAACGAATTGCAGTGCTTCCTTAATGGTCTGCAATGAGAAATGTAGGTGATAAGAGAGTTAGATAAAGCCCTGTCTGGTGTGGCTCAGTGGATTGAGCACTGACTTGTGAATCGAAATGTCACTCGTTTGATTCCCGGTCAGGGCACATGCCTGGGTCATGGGCTGGGTCCCTGGTTGGGGGCATGCAAAAGGCCACCAATTGCAAATCAATGTTTCTCTCCCTCTCTTTCTTCTTCTCTTACCCTCTCTCTAAAAATAAATAAATAAAATCTTTTTTTTAAAAAGAAAATAAGATAGAGGACAATTTTTCTATATATTAAGCTCTAAGTAGATGCTGTGAACCTGTGCTGATCACTCTACACATATTAGAGCTTGTAATCCTTACACCCCACAAGCTGGTACTCTTTTTTCAACCCATTTTACAGATGGGAAAGCCGAGACTTAACAGAAGTTAAGTATCTTGTCCCTGATCAGATGGCCAAATGGGTAGGGGAGTTGGATTCAAACCCCATTTGGCATTGCCCCAAAAGCTAGGCTCTAAACTCCTCAGCGTAGTGTCTCTCTGTCTTGCAAAGAAACCCAGACACTTAAGTAAACATAAGAAATTGCGTTGACTTCTCTCTCCTCTCTCCGTCCCTTAATGTCGGAACCAGATACAAAAGGGATTTGATTTCTTTATGGCCGCTCTGTACGTTTGGCACTTCCCTTTCAAACAGACTATTGCTTAAAGAGGCCTGGCTATTTATACTGTCTGAATATTTCAAAATACCATTGGACAAACCCAAGCCATTTGAGTGAATTAGATAGTGGTTTCTTCCCTGACTGGCATTTATTGAGTACTTAATGTATGTCAAGCACTTTGTATCAATGGTTTTTATTTAGTTCTCATAATAACCTTAGTTAGGTGGTGTCATTGTGAGATAGGGTTGTGCAGTGGTTAATAAGCACTTGGTTCTTAACACCAGGCTGCCTGCCCTGCTGCTGGCTAGCTGTGTGACCGTGGGCATGTCCCCTAACCTCTCTGTGCCGTTTCCTCATTTGTAAAGTGGTGATCACCACAGAAGTGTCGGGAGGGTTAATATATGCACAGCACTTGGAGTCATGTCTGGCTATGTAGTGAGCATGAGTTACTACAGACCTGCTTTACAGATAAGGACGCTGGGAGGTAACAGAGCTCGCCTCGCTAAGCTGGGGGAGCTGACAGTTGAAGCCAATGAGTCTCATGCTGGGACCCATGCAACGAACCACCAGCCCCTGCTAGAAGCCCAGTCCCATGCCGCTTTACTGAGTATAATTCATACCGTAAAACTCACTCACTTCAGGTGTGCAATTCAATGACTTTTCCTAAGTTTACAGTTGGGCAGCCATCACCATAAATCAAGTTTAGAACATTTCTGTTACCCCCCAATGATCCCCTTTGCCCATTTAGTCACTGCCCCTCCCCACCCCCAGCCCTAGGTAACCACTAATCTCCTTTCTGTTTCTCTGGATTTGCCATTTCTGGACATTTTCTATAAATGGAATCATGTAGTATATATTAGTGTTTGGTCAGGAGTCTGGCTTCTCTCAGTTCATGTGATAGTTTCTGAAGCTCCTCCACATTGTAATTGTATCAGTAGTTTGTTCCAGTTTATGATAAATAGTATCCCATTGCATGGAGACAGCTGGTTTTGTTTATTCACTTACCAGTTGATAGACATTTAGATGGTGTCCATAGACTCCTA
Organism: Trachops cirrhosus; assembly: GCA_028533065.1. Lineage (NCBI taxonomy): Eukaryota > Metazoa > Chordata > Mammalia > Chiroptera > Phyllostomidae > Trachops > Trachops cirrhosus. The sequence goes on from CM052538.1 coordinate 171,648,711, forward strand.
TGAAGACCTTCTAAATATTTAATAACTTGTTATGCAGAATGTCAAACATACAGTGAGCCCCCACAGACCCATCAACCGGCTTCGACATGTAGTGCTAACGTCCACACTTTGTTTCGTCCAGAGCCTGCCCAGATGCTGTCTTTTTGCTCTTTAACTTCTTCCTTTAAGCATAACATTTTTAGTTCATTCTTAATAGGTAGTATAGGCATAAGATTCTAAAACCAGATATGTAGTTAAAAAGATTTACAGTGAAAAGTTTCACTCTGGAAACTTCTTCTATCTGCTCAGTTTTCACTCGGTGCTATTCAACTATTCTTCTTCTTATTTTTTTATCCTCATCTGAGGCTATGTTTGATTTTAGAGAGAGAAGAAGGAGGAGAGAAACATCCATGTGAGAGAGAGACATCCAGTGGTTGCCTCCTGTATGTGCCCTGACTGGGGATCGAACCCACAACCTGAGTATGTGCCGTGACTGGGAATCAAACCTGCAACCTTCTGGTATACAGGATGATGCTCAACCAACTGAGCAACCTGGCCAGGGCTCAACTATTTATTTTTATATATTCTTCCAGAACGCACGTGTAAGAAAATATGAATCTATGGTCTTTGCCTGCTTTTTACTTAAAAGGTCAGGATATTTACTTTATATATATATATATAGGGAGAGAGAGAGAGAGAGAGAGAGAGAGAGAGAGTTAGAGTTTTGTTACTTGATTTTTTTTCACTTAACCATATAGCTTGGAAATCTTTCCAGATCAGAAGATGGATAGTTTCCTTATTCTTTCCTTTTCATTTTTACAGCTTCCTAATGTTCCATTGTATGGATGTACCGTAACTTATTCAACAAGCCGCCTACTGGGGGGCATTTGGGCTGTTTCCAGATTTTTACTGTTACAGGCAATGCCATGGTCCATAAACTTGTACATGCATCATGTCTCACTTACAGCAGAGTCCCTGTGGGATAAATTTCCTGAAAAGGAGCTGCTGGGTCAGAGAGCATAGGCATCGGGAGCATTCGCAGCTGTCACTGATTCTCCCTCTCTGGCAGCTGCGCCGGGTCTCACCCACCAGCGGTAGATGCCGGTGCTTGGTTTCCGCCGCCTTGCCCACACAGTGAGTCATCCAGCTCATTCACTTTTACATAATGGTTCTGTTTTCGGGTCTTGCCTCCTTTTCTTTCTTTCTCTTCTTATTTTACTTTAGTGTATACATTTTTAGGTAAAGAATTTTTGAATGGGTTTTTTACCTGCATACCTTGAGTCCTTTTTAAGGCTTTTTTGTTAAGAGCCCTGTTGAAATACAATTTACATACCATAAAATTCACCTGTTCAAAATACAACCTTCAGTGATTTTTAGTCTGTAGCTCATTTTTAATGTTCATCTCTAACCTTTAAAATTTTTTTCTAACTACAGAATACCTTTTCAGTCCAAAAAAACTTGGAAAAACAAAACACACCAAGAAAAATAACCGTAGTGCTATCATCTAAAGATGTCCATTGTTACCATGTCTTTAAATAAAAATGATACTAAACATACATACGATGCTGAAGTTTGCTTTCATCATTCTCAGTTCTTTTAAGCCTCTCACGTAATGTCTTCAGCCTCTAGGTCTGTTAGTCAACACAGGCATCGTTAACGGTGATAGTAACAGCAATAATGGTGGTGATTCTCCCCACTTACTGGGGGCCTGTGTGCCAGGCACTGCGTGTTGCACAATTCACTCAATCTCAGTTATTCCTTGAAATAATTTGGTGACATTGGTACTGTGCTCACCCCATTTTACAGCGGAAGAAACTGAGGCTCAGAGAGATAAAGTAGTCTGCCTAATGTTAAACAGCCAGCAAGTGAAGGAGCCAAGGCTTGAACTCTTGCCTGTGTGATTTCAAAATCTGTGGTCACTAAAACACGCTTCAGATTAAAGACATTCAGGACTGGTTCAAAGGGATTGCCCCTTCCTGGGGAAGAGCCAGGACACAGGGGTTACAGCTCCCCAAGAGCAACCTCGGGGCCCACCAACACCAGCCCCCTCTGTCTGGGGTGGGGCTGTCTCAGGCCTGTTACCGGCATTTGCAGGGTTTTCTGGTAGTGTGTGGCCCCTCCCTGCCCCTGGGGGGCCCCTCCCTGCATCCGCCTGCAGGAAGGGAGTGGAGGGGGTGAGGGATGTGTTTGGGAAGTGGCTAAAAACGTCACAAGAGGTTGTGGGTACCGCTCTGGCACAAGTCATGTTACAGCTTTCCCAGCTCCAACCTGTTGTTGGGGAATTATGCAACAATGGCAGAAACACTGAGCTGCGCACTTTGTGAATGCCCTCCTGTTCCCCTCTCCCACTGCCTACATCCCCCCACCATGTTCCAGCCTCTCAGACACTTTGGGGTGCCTCCCCCAGCTTTACCCAAACCAAGTAGCCAGCAGGAGGCTCATGGCTGTTAGCTAGAACAGCAGGCTGGCTGCTTGGTTGCCATGGCAACAGCTGTTGTGAGTAAGTGGTCCTTGTGGCAGGAGACAAATTAATAAACCAAAATTGGGGGACCCAGTGAGAAGATCTGGTAGAGGCTTTATTGGGTGTGTTCTGTGTTACTGGGGTACAGGCTGGGGATGTGACTGAGGAGGGCTGGAGGCTTTTGTTCTGCAGAGGTTTGTCTCCTGGGACGAGAGAGCTGCGTCCATGTCCTCAGCGATGCTGAGGCTCAGCTCCAGACATCACCAAGGCCACGGCCTTGCACTTCTGCTCCCAGCTGTGATGTGTAAGAGCAGCCCCCCTCTGAAAACAGCTGGAGGATCTGGACAAAACATTAAAAACATCTGTGTGAGGTCGAGGCTGAGGCAGACAGGGCAGGTGTCCATCCCTAGAGACCCATTTTGGTGTGTGTGGTGGCCCCAGGGCAGCCATGTGCTGTTTCCTTGTCTGTGCTACAGTTAAAATCTCAAAAGTCCTAGAGAGAGTTGTTTATGCTTGCTGTACTGGCCCTCTCCTTCCATGCTTCCCTGATCCACTCCAAGCAGGCTTTTGTCCCTACTGTTTCTCTTAAATGCTGTTCTCCAGGTCACCAATGACCTCATGGGGCTGGATCCCCTTGTTACCCCCCAGTCCTCATCCTTCTTTTCTATGAGCTGCTTTTGACAGTCAGTCTCTCTCTCTTTTCTTGTCACTCCTGGTTTCTGAGAGTCCACATGAGGCCGGCTGTTTCTGTGTACTGGGGCGTCCTCCTCCCTGACGCTTACACTTTGCAGGGCCCAGAGCTCAGGCCTTGATCATCTTTTTGTTCTCTCTTGACTTGCTCCCTAAGGGATCTCACCTCAACTCTTAGGTCCTTGGGGAACAGGCTCTGGGACAGAGACTTGCATGCAGCTGGTTCACTGAGTGGGCCTTGGGGTGAACACCTGTCAGGGAGTAAGGGATGTGGAGGGGGAGGTAGAACTGTGATGCTCTTGCAGCAAAGGCTTCAGCCAATGGGGCTGGAATCTGGGGGGTGCCAGGCACTGCGCTCTGCAGGAATTAGCTCATTGCATGCTCATAAAGCCCTTGTGGAGGAGGTTCTATCATTGTCCCCATTTTGCAGGTGCAGAGGTTGAGGCTAGGTGAAGTTATCCAACTTGGCCTCCTTGTAAGGAGTTGGGTGGGACTCAGACCCAGTCTGGCTGCCTCCCAGAACCCTAGGCTCACTTTTGCTTTGTAGAGCTTCTAAGAAGCATGTTGAGTCAACTTTTGGGCCAGATCCCTTTAAGGCCCTGCCAGGGTCTGCAGACCTGCCAGTTACTACCCTCCCCACTGGCACCCTCGAATACACCCTGCAGGGCTCCTCCAACCTGTCCCCAGGGCCCCCCACCCTACTAAAGAAAAGGAACACATCCCTCTAGAGGTCTGGGACAGGGGGCCGAAGGCCCACAAAGCTGTGGGGTTCTCTTTTATTTAAAGATGCATGCAAAGTTTGAGCCTGCCTCTTGTTTAATGGAAAAATAATGTCCAATCTTCAAACCAAAGGAAGATGCACAGTGATTATCTCATGTCTGCATATCCCTGAATGGATTACCCCATATCCTTGATGGGTTTCATGGGCTCGCCTTTGAGAAGCACAGACCTAGCTCTTTATCTTATAGATTTGGGGACTGAGAATGAGGGCAGGCTGAGCAGATTCTCCCTCCCCACCATGTAGGCCTAGAGCAACTCCCCCACCGTCCACCCTCCTTTCCTTTCCTCCCTTATCTCCAGGTGCCCTGGGCTGCCTGCCGAACTCCGGCTTCAGTGTACGGCTGCCAGGCTGGGGTAGGGGTGGTGGAAGGTGGTGCCAGAGGGGCCGTCTCTGGATTCCTTCTCTGTCTCCTCTGAAGACACCAAGGTGGCCGGGGTTCAGTGTCTGATAGAGCTATTCTCAGGTGATAAAATAATTCAAACAGCCCCAGAGGCAAGATGAAGGGAAGAGAACCCAGAGAGCCAGGCCTCTCTTTTCTCAGTCCCCGAGTGACTGCTTTCAGGGAGGGATATTTCATGCGGTGCTGCCATTTGTCACAAAAAAGCCAATGCCAAAATAAGCAAATCTCCAGCCTTTGGGGTGAACCCCTCTGCCCTCCTGAGGGGCTTTTATATTTAAAGTATATATGCATGTGCCACACACATGAGCACACCTGCACACACACACGTAAATCCCAATACATGCAAACGTGCCCCCATACATGCATGAGCATACCCATGATACCTACGAGCAGGCCCATGCACACACACAGATGCAACTACGTACTCATACAAGCACGCAGACCCAGAACTGGAAACCCTGACCAGAGCCAGGCCTGGAGTGAAGCAGCCATTCTCGCCCTTGCTGTCCCTGGTGTAGTGGCAGTTGATGCTGCTCTTACTGCCAGGGCCACCTCCAAGAGCTACTGTTCCCCCAGGGAGCGAGGTGACATTCTCTGATCTCTGGGAAAACTGGGTTTGCTTTTGCCTGCCCAGAGGCCCGCATGATGTCTGAAGCCTGCTGGAGAAGCTTTGTGTGCAGAGTGGGGGAATGCTCCATTGGAGCATCTGCGGGATTTTCCCTGTTCACCGCATCCACCGAGGGGCTGGAGGGTTGGGGGTGGGTTGGCTTTAGATGTGATCTTCTGGGTTTCACTGACTTTTGAAGGGGTGGGAGTCAGTTTGGGCCCACGGGAAGAGGGCTGAGGATGGGGCCATTGGTGGGTGGTGGGAGTTGGAGGTGGGGGAGGGGTACTCGTTCAGTATGGAGTCCCTGAACTGCCTGGTGGCAGAGGCCAAGGGCACACTGGTCCATCTCTGACAAGGCCAGCTAACATGAGGGGCAGAACCAAGAATGAAAGCCCATGTTCATTGAAAATGCTTAGGTTTTTAAAAATCACAAAAACAGCATGTGTCTGTTAGAAAAGTGCAATAGCACAAAGAAGTAACTTCTATTTTTTTTTATTTTTTAATTTCTGTTTTCTTTCACAGAGAAATAATTTTCAAAGAAAAAGTGAAATCTCTCTTCCCACCCCTTCTCCCCACCCCACTCCAGTCCTATCTCCCTGAGCTAAACGTGAACAGCCTGCCATGGAATTTTGTGTTATTTTTCTATCATCATAGAAATGCACGTATACATACATAGCTAGCTCTCTCTATCTTGCCCTCTCTTTACACAGAAAAGACAGTGAGACCCTATACATGATTCCTCAACTTGCTTTTGCCCTTAAATACTGAGGACATCTCTCCAAGACAGTGTGCTGGGCTCAACCTCCTTCTGTAGAATGGCCCTAGGACGGTTCATTTAAACAGTCCCTGCTAATGGACGTTCAGCGTGTCTCAGGTCTGGCTAACGCACACCGTGCTGTAACGAACACCCAGATACTGGACTTTACATGCTCATGCTTTCATTCTGTTGTGTAGAGCGTCCGAACTGGGATTACTGGTTAAAAATGTCTATCTTAAATTTAAACCTACCTTGCCAAATGGTTTTCCCCAAGGTGGTGGAAACGAACACTTCTACTAGCCCTGTTTCCCGCATCCGTACCAGCAGCGGATGTTATTATTCTATTTTCATTTTTGCCCGTGTGATAGATGAAAATAGCATCTTTGTTTTGATTTTCTACCTATCAGTTGTTTGGTACGTTCATTGGCAATTTGCTTCTCCTCTTTAGTGAACTGTCCATACCCTGTTCCTATTTATTATTTGGATTGTTTGTCTTTTTTATGTCAGTTTGGGGGAGTCTTAGCATATTTCATGAATTAACTCTTTGTCTGTCAAACATGGTATAAATATTGAGTTATTAAATAATAGGATGTTATTTGTCTTTTGAATTTGTTCATAGTATTTCTGCTGTAGGAAAATTCTTAATTTTTGGATAATTCAGTCTATCTACTTTTTTCTTTTTTTTTTAATTTTTTATTTTGAGAGTACGTTTATTAAAGCTGGGGACAGAGAAACAAGAAAGGGCCTAGGACAGAAGAAGCAACAGGACAGAGACTTGACAGAGACTTGCTTTGGCTCCCTAGAAATGTTACAGGAAAGAAGTGAGCCCAGGCGGGTCTGCCATCAGCTCATTGGAGGGTCCAAAAAGGGGGCCTTGGGGCCAAGTTCAGGGGGTTAGGCCAGGATGAGCTGCCGCTGCCCATTTCTCCCCTGGTTGCAAGTTTCGTGGGGACCCTTAGAGTTCAGGAGATTCGTGCCTGTGGGGGATGAAGAGGGAGAAGGGAGAGGCGTGTGCATGCTCCCTGGAGTGAGCGTGTCATCTTCTTCTTTCTTAATGGCTATGGCCTTCCTGCCCGCCTTAAGTGTCTTTCTCACTGTTTGGTTATTTAGCTAAGGTTTATTATAATATTTTTATTGATTTTTATATTTATATTTTAAATTAATCTGGCATTTACTTTAGTGTCTGTCATGAAGTAAGAGCCTCATTTTGTTCGATTCCATATAAATAGCCATTTATGTCAACACTATGCCAAACTGTCTTTTCCTCACTGAATTAGAATGCCAGTTTGTCCTATGCCGGGTTCTTATATTATTTCTAGGTTATATTCTGTCCCACGATCTGTTTGTCTTATGCTCAGCCAGTAGCGTACTGTTTTTGAGTATAGTGAGAGTTAGTTGCAATAATTAGCAAGGCAAAGTCTCTTCTGTTGTTTTCTGCTTTCTTTTGGGGGTGGGGTGTAGAGGGAATAGACAGAGGCAGGGCTTTTTTCAGATGTTTGTTTTTCCAAATGAACTTCAAAAATCCACTTCGTTAAGATGAAAGCAAAGGGGGAGAAAATGAGAGTTGTTCCCGGTGGAAGGGCGTTTGCGTTAGTCAGTCTATGGTGAGTGTGGAGGCCATGCTCCTGCCTCGCAGGCGCTGGTTCAGGTGCTCACTGGCCATGTGACCCCGTGAGCACCTGGCAGTGAGGTGAAAAAGGCGAAGGCAGCTTTACTTTGAGCTTAGAACTTTCCCATTGCGGAATATTGTGGTGGTTTCGCCTTGGAAAAGAGACACAGATTCCTATTAGGTTTATAGGGTTTGGTAATGATGTTTTGGTTTAAAACATGTAATGGATCAGAGATAACTTCGTGTTGACTAACATACTTCAAAAAACACCCTGTACGTGCCTCTCTGGGTATGCAGGTAAGCTTCGCTTGTTTGTTTGTTTGTTTTTAGGAGATACCAAGAGGTAGAGTTGCTGGACCGGAGGGCGTGCGCATTTAACATCCCACGAGCTACCGCCAAACTGCCCGGCCCTGCATGGGGCTGCCCTCCAGGCTCTCAGCATCGCCCTTGCCCTGTCTGTGGCCCCTGCCTGGTTCTCGGGGGCGTAGTGAGAAGTGAGGGTGGCTCCTGGTGCTGCTGTTTGAGAGAGCTATTACAGGGAGGGGACAGCCAGCAAAGGGTTGACACAGTGCTCCTGTAGCCCACTCCCACACCCTGCCCCATGCAGCCATCCCCGAGGCACAGATCATACGAAGTAGGAGGTACCGGCCTCAGATTTCCCTCTGGTTCTCTTTCCTGTTCACAGAAACCTCCCAAGTCCTGTTTTTCAGCAGTACTTTGTGTGTGAGAAATTCTTCCTTGGCATCATCTTCTCTCTCTCACACACTCACACGCTCACACGCTCACACACTCACACACTGCTTTAGAAGTGCGTGCTGTGTGGCAGTGCCCTGGGAGTGCAGAGCTGGATTCCGTCCCTGGCTTTGTCCCTTTTTAAGAAATCTATATTTAACCAGTTTGGCCCTAAAGGGAATTAGCTAAGCCAGGGCTCCAGGGAGAGCCAAAGGCTTGAGATTGCACCAGGGGTTCTGAATCTGGAGTCCAAGAGTGGACCTTGGGGAGTGTGTGAACCTCTGAAACTGCCTGCGGCAGCGTGTGGGTTTAGAGGTGCTGCTTTTAACTGGATCTCAGAGCAGGTGTGTGACCACTGACACCCTCACCCCTGCCAAAAAAAAAAGGTTAAGAACTACTGCCACAAGGACAGAGTACATAGCTACTTCAAAAGTAGGCAGAGGAAAGGAATGGCATTCTAGAACCTAGGGAGGGGCTCTTAACAAGAAGGGATGGAGAGGAAACTAACTATATGCGAACTTTTGTGTGACTGCACCTTCTGAGACTAGGACACAGAGACTGCACTGGGTCTCCCAAGGGTTCACAACTTCCAAATTTAAGAATCACAGATATGGAGACTCAGTGATGTTAAGGTGTTTATGTCATCTGAGAGGGAAGATATTTCTAATAGTGATTGTTCTTCAGGATATAAATGCATTGATTTCATGGTAGAAAGTCTGAAAGAACCTTCTGGAAATCTCCTAAAAATCACCTATAATCCCAACACCCAGAGGTAATAACTGTTTAAAAAAAGTTTTATTCAGAGTGTATGGTATCTGTCTGTCTGTCTCTCTCATTCTCTCCCCATATACGTGCGTGTGTGTATAAGCAAAACTGGACTCATACTGATTTTTAACACAACTTTTCTACTTATTATTTTATGAGCACTGTCTCCTATTGTTTTCTAAAACTGTCTTATACTGTTTTATGTGATTTCAACCAAATGTCACATAGAAGCCTAAAATATAAAATAGATGAAAGATGAGAAGTTCTAGCTAAAGCACAGGATAGGAGGGCATGCACAGGGAGAGAAGAAACACAATTTGAAAGCTGCTGCTCTAAAAACATGAGTTTTAATGGTGATGTAGTATTCTATTCTATGGATGTGTAGGGTCAGATTTAGCAAATGAAAATATAAGATTTCCAGGTAAATTAGAATTTCAGATGAACAATGAATAATTTTTTAATCTGACTATATTCCTATTTGAATTTTAGATAAGCAATGAACAGTTGTTTGTAAAATAAGTGTATTGCATTCATTATTGGAGACATGCTAAAAAGTCATTTGTTGTTTATCTGAAATTCCGACTTAATTGGGCATCCTCTCTTTTACGTGACAACCTTATGATATGCCATAGTTCACCTAACCAAGCTTTCATTGGGCATTTAGATTGTTTTTTCCTATGTTTTACTGGTATGAAGATTATGGAGTGGTATGTCTCTGCACGCACATCTTCATATACTTATTATTTTAAAACACCCTAGAATTATAATTGCTAGACTGAAGGTTGGGAACATTTTAAAGGCTTTTGAATTATTTGCCAATTCGTTTTCCATGAAGGAGTCTACTCTCAAAAGCTGTGTATGTGAGTGCTTGTTCTGGGAGAGGGTAAATACGCATCGGTCCATTACCAGCGGTTTATGATGGCTTGTCTTGCTGCCCTGGCAAGACCCTGAGACATAAAGCTTCAAGGCTGGCAAGTTTGACCCATGGGGTTCAGGGTGGCCAGCAGGGCTGGTCAGCCCACCGGCATCGGGGTGCTTGGGGTCAGGGGTCAGGGCGACTGAGGCAGGGTAGAAATGTGTGAGACCGTCAAAGAGAAGAGGCCACAGTGACAGATCTCACCAGGAGAGGTAAGAAGAAGCTGTGAGGGGCCGGGCTCATTGTGAAGCATGCTTTTTAGTAAGCAGCCTGTGTTCCGTAAAGACAGCCATTCCAAGCTGAGGAGAGGAAAAGTCTCACAGGGTTTCTTTTTTCCACTTAAAAAAATAAAAATGACATAAACATAGTAATAACCAAAAGGGTGGAAAATCACCCGTAATCTCTCCATCCTGACAAATCGCTGTTTGTATTTTTCAGTGCGCCTTCCTTCCTCGTCGCAGCCCACAATTTTTACATATCTGCAATCACAGAGTATATGCAATTTTGATCCTGCTCTTTCCTCCCATTATTGAGCAAGCATTTTCTGTGCGGCTACAGAGCTTTCAGAGCTGCTATTGTGAGTTATTTTTTCTCAATTTCACAGGTAGTAATTATTCATTAAGACAAATTAGAACATCCACGTAAACAAAAAATGGAATCACAATGCACATATTAATTTGTAGCCTTCCTTTTTTTCACTGAACTGTGTATGGTGAATATCTTTCTTTGTATAACAGAATATATCTCTGCATCTTTAGAAATAATTGCAATGTATTGTATTGAAGGAGTGTACCATAATTCATTGACCTAATTCCCTGTGACTGGAAATCTAAGAGTTTTTTTCCTCCACAATCTTTTGCTATTATAAATGGAACCCATTTATAATCATTTCCTTAGGACAGATTTCTGAAATTGAATCATAGGTACACATCTTTTTCAGACTCTTGATACATACTGGTAAATTTGCCTCTAGAAGATTTATACCAGGTTATACTCCCTCTAATGACACATAAGAGTGTACTTATTTCCCCACAGCCTATATCAATTATTGTAAATGGTTGCCAAATATTCTTTTCAGTTGATGGAACATAATTTACTTATTTGTTTCCCTACTGTTGACATTTGGATTGTCTTCAAATTTCCAGTCTTATAAATAAGACTGTCACCAACATCTTGGTGCCTAATAATTGTCTATAATTAGTTATACGATTAAATTAGGAATCCTGAACGAGAAGGCATATTTACATGCCACTCCCTCCTTCCAAAGGTTAAGTTGAACTCCTCTGGCCCTGACTGGTATGGCGCAGTAGGCCAGGTGTCATTCTGCAATCAGAAAGGTCACCGGTCAGGCACACGCCTGGGTTGTGGGCCAGGTTCCCTGTTGGGGGCGTGCGAGAGACAACTGATCAGTGTTTCCCTTGCATATCTATGTTTCTTTCCCTATTGTCTTCCTACCCTTCCCCTCTCTCTAAAAATAAATAAATAAAATATATATTTTTTAAATTTAATTCTTCTTGGTATATGGAAGATTTGGGCCTCAGGTGACATCCTACCTTGGGTTGGAGAAGGTGATGGACAGAATGAAATAGAAAAGGCCATCTGTCAAAAGATGCAGCACTGGAAATGTACTGCCAGCAGTTTTCCAAAAGGGTACTAATTTAATTACCATTCTAGTGGCTTAAAAACAATTTAATGTAATATCCGAAGGTATTAGTCAAAGAAGAAAAGCACTAGCCACCATTAACCCATGATGGTGTCATTCCCCACAAACAACTGTTCCAATGAAACATTTATGTCTGTCCCTCCCAGACTGAGAGCCAGCATGCCCATCTGCCCAGCGCATGCACTTGGTGGGAGCTATCGGTGGGGCTCCCAGGTTACCCTGTTTCTTGCAGCTCCCCCATTCTAGAGATCCTTCATATTCCTACCTCCTGTCCACACCTCAAGACCCAGTGGGAGGAAGTACCATTTTGATGACAGTCGGGGCTGTTCCTCCAGTTCCTGTGGAACCTTGTTGATGTGACAAACACCCCTGAGCACCTACTGTGTGCCAAACACAGTAGTGGGTCACTTAGGAAGAAGCTCTTGGGGGTCCTCCACGATCTGCAATAAATGCGTCCTGAAGATTGGTGGAGTGAATGGGTGTTGTCACAGATCATTCAATGGCCAAGATGGAAAAAGCCTCGGAGATCATCCTGCTCAACCCCCTCCTTTAATACAATCGTGTAGTGAGGGCTCCCATGGGCCAGATGCGATGAATGCATTTAATACGAGACACTCCTGGGCGGTAAGTATCATTACATCCTTTGCAGCTGTGGCAACTGCTGCGCACAGAGGTTAACTCAGGTGCTGCAGAACGGTTTGTGGGCTAACCTGAAAGTCCTCTTCAACATTCCTTGGCCTGCCTTTCCCTGTCAACCAAGTTATTAGGTTAAGCACTTGACACCAGGGACTGCAGAAAAGGCTTAAAAAAAAAAGCTTCAAATGATCAAAACGGGGGAAAAACTCACCAATTGCTAGTACGCCTGAATACCAGCCTCTTCAGGGCATTCTTCCATGGTTGGTGCCCACAGTCCAGGTGAGGTTAGTGGCCCTTGACCAGGGTTTGCTTCTTAGTCCCAACCCCCCACTCTGTTTTCAATTGTCAGGTCTGTGCTTTGGGGAGAAATCACATTGGCATCCAAGCATCACATAAACAGGATTCACTTGCAACAGCACTCCCCACCTCCACACTGGAGCTCAGCCCCCTGGCATTGCTGCACTCCTCCTCCACCCTGAAGGGGAGCAGTACATGCCACCCCCGAATATGCCACTTTGGTATATTGATTATTTTGAGCTGGAGGCACTGGAACAACAGCAAATGTGGGGACAGCCTTTCTCTGAACTCCCTCGTCTGCCTAAAGACAGATCCTCCAAAAGGAACTCATTTGTCATTAAGTCTCTTCCTTACAGTTTCATCAACCAGGGAAGAGTGACTCTTATCACAGGAGAGGGAACTAGGAGTTGGCTCCACACCCAGACGCCCAGTCACAAACTGTCATACCGCCCATCTATTCTTCTCAGAGCCCATCCATCTTTCCTAAACACCATTTGCTCTCCCCTGAGAGACCTGCATTCCGCTCCCCTTTCCCAGTTAAGATGGTATTTAATCCTGACTTCTAAGCCACCTCGGGGAATGACTTATTTTGCCCCAGTATCTCCCATGTATACGCACGGTGTACGTATTAATAAACTTCTGTTTTTCTCTTGTTAATCTCTTATTACAGAGGTCTAAGCCAAGGACTCAGAAGGGTGAGGGAAAATTATTTTCCTCCCCAGCAATGTCCCTTCCATTCCTCTCCATCAGAAATAGCCTGTTCCTGGCTGATACTTCTGCCCCCAAACGTTGCAGCTGAGGAAGGGCTTACTTTACATCAATTTATTTATCCCTGAGAGTCACTCTGAAGATGACAATAAATAGCTCAACTTCTTTTTCTTAGGTAGAGAATTAAGGTTCATCTGTTTTTTAAAAATAACTTTTATAAAAGATTAATGCTTATTTATTAAAAAATCAGTGTAAAATAAAAGGTAAAATTCTTCAGTCTTTCTATTCACTTCCATGCCACTTTCTGGAGATGACCACTGTTTAGCAGTTTGCCATGTATTTTCCCACATATTATCTATGCATTTACGTATGCATGTATTTATGAACTGTTTGTACTGAATGAGTAATACTATACACACATAACTATTCCTTCTAACATTTGTTTAGCATTCTACTGTAAGGGTAAACTATAATTTATTTAACTAGACCTCTACTGCTAGTTAGTCATCTATTTCCAGCATTTTGAATAAATGCTACTGTAATTAATATACTTGTACATTTTATGTACTCATGTGAGCTTAATTACAGAGTTAATGCCTAGGAATGTAAGACGATCATGTAAGGTGCATACTGGGACCGTCCCAGGAAAACCAGGTATATGCTCACCTAAAAACGGAGCTGCTACTGAGTCAAAAAGTAGCGTTTAAAACGCTGACGTCGTCAGGCAGCCTTGGTCGTACCAGTGTACGATCCACCGACATACAGGAACTCTGATTTCTTCCAACTTTAAATATACTGAAATTTTTCATATATGAAAAAATATTTCATATTTTTACAAATTACATGTTTATGTCCTTTATGTCTACATTTAAAAAAATTATTGGTACTTTTCTGCCCTGGCTGGTATGGCTCAGTGGATTGAGTCCTGGCCTGTGAACCAAAGGGTTGTTGGTTTGATTCCCAGTCAGGGCACAGGCCTGGGTCTCTGGCCAGGTCCACAGTGCGGGGTGTGCAGGAGGCAACCACACACTGTTGTTTCTCTCCCTCTCTTTCTCCCTCCCTTCCCCTCTGTCTAAAAACAAATAAATAAAATCTTTAAAAAAATTATTGGTACTTTTCCTATTGATTTGTAAGAGCTCTTTGCATATTAAAGAAGTTAGTCCTTTGTTGGCATATATTTGGCTAATATTTTTTACCCAGGGTGATGTTTTTATTTTGACTTTGGGTGTTTTTAGTCTTAAAAAGTTTTAAGTCTTTATATGTAGGTTTTTGATGTGACATTTGGATTTTATGTCTAAGATTGTAAAAAAATAATCGATTTTTTCTTTACGCTTTTTAAATTTTTATATTTATTTATTTATTTTAAATGTTTATTTAATTATTTATTTTTAGAGAGAGGGGAAGGGAGGGAGAAAGAGAGGGAGAGAAGTATCAGTGTGTGGTTGCCTCTCACGTGGCCCCCACTGGGGACCTGGCCCGCAACCCAGGCACATGCTCCAGCTGGCAATCAAACCGGCAACCCTTTGGTTTATAGCCTGCATTCAAACCACTGAGCTGGTGTACCAGCCAGGGCAATTTTTAAAATTTTTGAGCCACCTAAAATTTATTTTGGTTTAAAAAATGAATTCAGCTTTATTCATTCATGTTGGCTAGTCACTTTATAAACAATTTCTATTGATTGATTTTGAGAGAGAGAGAGAGAAACACATCAATTTATTGTTCCACTTAATGATGCATTCAATGGTTGCTTCTTGTATGTGCCATAACTGGAGATCGAACCTGCCATCTTGGCATATCAGGAACAACACTCTAACCAACTGAGCTACCCAGACAGGGCTCTAGTCACTTTTCACAACATCATTCACGGAACATCATTCACATTTCTCCCATGCCCCTGCCTTCTGAAGTACCACTGTATCTTATGCCAACTCTCCATTTGTACTTGTGTCTATTTCTGACCTCTGTCTTCTCTTTATTGCTCTATTTGGCTGTATACCAGTAGTATGATGACATATAAAGTCATCAGTCTTTTATATGTCTTAATATCTGGTAAGTCTAGTTCCTTATTTTTTTTTTTCAGATTTTTTTCCCTGATTGTTCACTAGTGTTCAAACTGTTGCAGAACTCTCCACCACCCCACCCCCACAATGGTTGATATTTAATCATGATTGCATTAAATTTATAGATGAAGTCAGGAAGGACTTATATCTTTACATCACTGAGACTATATGAAGAACATATATAATATTTTGTATATGAAGACCACATATAATAAATGGTTTATTTAGATTATATTACAAGCATGACATAGTCATCGTGTTGTTGCTCATCAGCAGTGATGGTTCAGCGCGCTGTGCAAAACCTGCAGTGGGCGTGGTACCTAACACCGCATTTCCACCGATGCCAGCGTGGGCGTCTTCCATGCGCTGTGAGTGGATGATTAGTGTCTCTGATTTCTCATTGAGTAAAACTGTGTGTGTAGCATATCCCAGAAGTAATCGAAAGGCTCTATCCATTGAAAATGGATATATGTTAGTATTATTCCTTTTTCCAGATTTTACAGCCAATTTTTATGTTGTGCCTGGATAAAATGCTGGGCTGCAGGGAGAGGGGCCAGTCCAGGGGCATGGTCCCTCTTGAGGGCACAAGTTGCACCTGCCCCAGAGGTGGCCCTCAAAGAAAGTTACATAAGGCAGGTTGCTTTTTTCCAATTCCCTAACCCTTCTCTCTCTTTGTTTTTTCTTAATCTGACTTTAAAAGTCACCTCTGTTGTGCCCTCTCCTATCGGTGGATCAAACCTGTTTGATTATTAGTCATGAACCGTAGGTAAAGTACTTCTATACTTGACCCACAATGCCAATAAGGTACCACATTGACTACTACTCTGACTTAGCTCTTTGTTTGACAAGTGTTATAAACTGAGGTGCCCAGCCCACGATCGGGGTCTTGCTGAGTTCTAATGGGTTGAATTGCATCCTGACCCAGCTGGTCCTGACTTCAGTGGGTGAGGCAGGAGGCTGTCGCCACGCTTGAAATAATCATACTGTATGTGTTCTACATGTTACATGGCCCGTTATTCCTTTTATTTTTCCAGTTAATATCTGACAGGGTCAAGTTCAATAGATTCTGAAATGAAACACCTGAAGTGCAATGCTAGTGTGCAAACGTTGACATAGTACAGCCACGTGACTAGACCAGAGCGGGTAGTGACCTGTACCACTTGTTGGCCAGGAGGGTGGTGCCGGGGCCTGGGGAGCCCTGGGGTTGTTCTGCCTCTGCAGTTTGTCCCGCTGGCTTCCTTTCATGCAGCTGCCCAGCGTGGCAGTGTTGTTTGGGGGCGGGGAACCAACTAACAGACAAGAACCTGGACAGGGATTGGCTTTGTCTCCCCTTCGCTATGATTGCAGCAACGCCTGTCAGGACCCTGAGGGTGTCCCTGGCTGAGGAGACCGAAATGGGCCCAGGCTGGCCCAGGGAAGGTTGGTTGCAGGCTTTTTTTAGTCTGAGTAATACAAATTCTTGTACTTTTCATTTTTTCCATAGTCTTCCTAGCCATAAGCCAAGTCATGCTCATGTCAGGCCAAGAGATGACAGCACTGGGCAAGTCCCCACCCGAGGCACGAACTGATGCTCTGAGCCTGAGCCCAGGAGGGAGGCAGCCTCCACTCTGTGCTTGTCACACCTGGTTGTGTTCTGGGTGCTAGAGTCCAGCTTCCTTTGGAGCCAAGAGACTCCTTTCGGAAGGGGGTGGCTGCCTGGCACACGTGGGCCCTGGAGTCTTCTGGAGGCACACAGAGGAAGCTTTGTGCTCAGGCTCCGCAGCCAGACAGCCGCAGATCTAGTCCCAGGCCAGTCACTCAGCAGCTGTGTGACCTTAGGCGTGTCATTTTATCTCTCTGGGCCTCCGTTTCACCCCTGTAAAATGAGAATAAGAGCATCTATTTGGTAGGGCTGCTTGGCATTAGAAATAAGCATCTAGCCTAGCACCCTGCTTCTCGTCAAGCTGGGTGAGGATTGTTGCCGATCTTCTACAAGCAGTCAGCGTTGGCTCATTTCTGCAGAAAAGGCCTAATCTTTCCTCATGCTCTGCAGAGGCATGGTTGGAAGGGAAGGCAAGGTTCTGGTACCCTTCACAGACTGAGCAATGCTCTACTCCAGCTGCATAAGTTGGTAAGCAAATAGAAACTGAGCTGTCACACCACATATCCCCAGCATGGACCAACCTTAGAGTCCCTCTGTCCCTTGATGGTCTCTGGGCTGGGCAGAACGTAGGAACTGAGACCTGGGGAGCTTGATTCAACCTGAAATCCCCCTGGATCAGGGCAGAGACCATCTGGAATGGTGAGGCTGATGCCTTGTCCCAGCCTTGGACAGAGGACCCTGTTTGGCTGAGATCCCTAGGGAATGCGCAGTGCACACCGCTCTTCCTGGTGAGACCACTTGTGCCATGAAACTGTGAAGTCATCAGCACTCCTGAAAGAGTCAGGTCATTGTGGAAAATATAACTGGAAGCCCAAGGTGAGCTTCCCAGGCAGCTCCTACCCTGTACTCCTGAGTGTGTAATTGAACTAGAGCCTCCCTGGGTCTGTGGGAATAGGTGGTGCAGGGCGGTGGTTTCCATAGCAGCCGTGGAAACTCCAGCTGAGTTGCCATTGGCTCCACTAATGGTGAAGCTCCCGGTCAGTACAAACAGAGGCCGGACATCAGACTCACAGTGAGGGTCCTTGGGAAGGGAATCAGGGGAGGCAAATGACTAAGGCCCCTCCTAGTTCTTGGTCCTGTGATTTCACTGGCCACGGCCAGCAGCTGCTCACCATCCCGCACCTGTACGAAGCGGCGGTTCAGCCTTGGGAACACACTGGACCCTCCTGGAGACTGCGAGGGACTCCTGGGGCTTGCTCCTCCAGAAATCCTGATTTAATCGGTCTTGGGAAAAACCTGGACATAAGGATTTTAAAAGTGTTCCAAGATAATTCTAATGTGTGGCCAAGGTGGAGAACCACTGGTAAAAGGCAGGTGAGCTAATAATAATTAATAATTAAAAGGGGGTAGGGGAGGTAGGAGAGGATAAAGGGGGATAAAGGGGGATCGAAGGAGACTTGACCTGGGGTGGTGAACACATAATACAATATACAGATAATGTATTATAAAATTGTACACCTGAAACATGTAATGTTATTAACCAATGTCATCCCAATAAATTCAACATGTAAGAAAAAATTAATAATTACAATTTACATGCCAGACACTGTGCCAAGCACATTAGCTACACTATCTCCTTTAATCTTCCCAGGAATCCCCATTTTTCCAGATGAAGAAGCATGCTCAGGAAGGGCAAGAGCGCATGAGCACTGGCATTCAGGCTGTCGGATTTCAAAGCCCAGGCCGGTAACCCCCTAATAACTGCCTCGGAGGCAATGTGAAAAGGAAGATGGGGACATGTCTGGGGCAGACCCCTCAGGCACCCTGGATACCCTCAGTGAGTTTCCCCTGCACCCAAGCTGAGGTTCCGGGCCCTGTGCCACCCCAGCATGTGGGTAGGAGGAACACTGGCAGGCTGGTGGGGCTGGCTACTTCCCCAGAGCCCACTGACTCATGGGGAGGCCCTGGGAGACCTGCCCGTTCATCTGGGAGAGGTGGAACCTGAGACTTTGAGCTCAGAGAGATGGTGAATTACGTGCTTAGTTTCCCGGCTCTCGTAATGAATGGCAGTCTTTCAACTTGGGACACAGCCTCAGATGAGATTTGGGTCCCAGGGGAGTGGTGGGGAATCACATTTTGTTCACCAGGTGTTTTGGGTTTAAAGCAGACTCAGAAAAAAAGTCAGGAGGCTTTTTCCATAAAATAGGACCAGAACCTTTTTATTTCTAGTTCCATTGAAATTTAGCGAAAGGCAAACCCAGCAGGTACCTGTTTTACTGGCAGTAAAAGGAAATTGGACAGCAGTTATTTAAAAGGAGTCTGAGTTGTTTAAACCTAAAATCGAGGGGTATGTGTATGTTTTAAAAGAAAGTTTACAAGGCTTGGGGATTGGGGTTGAACGGTTTTTGATGAACATGGCATGGAAAATATTTTCCTTTCTCATTTTAAACCTTTCCCTTTGCTGTTTGTTTTCTAAATTTAGAAGTCAGAGAAAAATATGCAAATCTAGCTAGAAAAAAACATCAAGCAAGTCAGGCAAGTTTCAAAGTTTAATTGAAGTGATGGACTGAAAATAAAACTCTCCAAGATGAGAGATAATTCAGTTCTTCCCTTTTATAGAGCAGAGTCATTATTTCAGCTTAAACCATTTCAGATGTGATTGACCTTATTGCACATGGAAGGGCTGGCTTTGGCCCTTCCCGAAAGAACAAAGCCTGGAGAGGAGGCAGCTGCCTAAATGTCAGCCAGGAATGCTCGGCAAGAGGCTGGAGGGCGGTGGGAGTTTTACCAGGTTGTCATTCCTCGTCTCCCCAACCATGTTCCCGGCCGTGGCAAATCCAGGGCCTCTTAAGCCATGGTCCAGATGGAAAGCCCTGTCCTCCCCCAAGCCAAAGCCTGACCGCAGACCTGCCGGCTGGGAATGCCCCACCCGTCTCTGGGCTCAGGTCGCTGGGCCACATGCCAGAGACCAGCCTGGTATCTTGGGATGAATGGCTGCCACCTACACCATGTCGCTGTGACTGGGAGCTCTTTTTGTTTCTTACTGTTTGAGAATGGTTGTCTATTCATTGAAAGGACTGAGGACTGACATTTCTGAACTTTTGGTCATTAGAAAAGAACATTCAAACTAGTTTAAGAAAACAGAATAGATAGATAGATAGATAGACAGATTTAAAGAAAAAGTAAATTTGGAATGGGTATGACTGACTCCAGGGACCCAAAACAGTATCATTTGAGCTCTTTCTTTCCATTTCTTGGCTCTGTTTCTTCTTGGTTTCATTCTCCAGGTAATGTTTTTTCTTTTTTCAATTAAGATATAATAGACCTACAACATTATATTAGTTTCAGGTGCACAACAAAATGACTTAATATTTATATATGTTGCATAATGATCACCACAATAAGTCTCACTAACCTCCGCGACCACACATTGTTACAAATTTTTTCCTTGGGATGAGGATTAAGATCTACTCTCTTAGTAACTTTCACATATATTGTACAATACAGTATTGTCAACTACAGTCACCATACTGTACATTACAAGGACAAGCTTTCTCCATGTAATTGGTAAGAAGATCCTTGCCTATCAAACTCAGCAGTGCTGATAAAAAGAGCTCACCTTATAGGAAAGTCTCAGGGAAGATTCTGATTGGCTCAGAGTGAGTCAAGTGACCAGTCCTGAACCAGTCCCTATGTCGGGGAGTGCAGTGATAGGACTGGTCTAGCCTGGGTTTTGTGCCCACCCCTGTGGTAGTGATCGAGGTGTTGGTTGGACAGGGGACAGTGATTGACAGCCCTGCCAGGAGCTTGTGAGTGGACCAGAAGATCCCTCCTGTGGCAGGTAAAACCTGCCTTGCCACCTCTTTGGTCCGTCTCAGTCCCAAGTGTTGCATTAGCCAAGAGTGTGTCTGTGAGGAGTTGGGGAGCAGGATGCTTGAGGTCAGGACGGCTCATCATTCATGTACTCATCAGCTGTTGATTTTGAGTCCCACG
This sequence comes from Trachops cirrhosus, assembly GCA_028533065.1. NCBI lineage: Eukaryota > Metazoa > Chordata > Mammalia > Chiroptera > Phyllostomidae > Trachops > Trachops cirrhosus. The sequence continues at coordinate 171,669,347 of CM052538.1, forward strand.
ATCACTCAGGCTCCATTCTGGTCTTCAGGGCCCAGCATTCAACAAAACAGACAATCCATGTCCTGGCAATTCTTATACTCTTAAGGGAAGAAACAGTCAAAAAGATAAATAAGTCAAATACACATAGAATGGCACACAGCGCTCTATACGGAAAAATAAAGCAGGGCAGGAGGATAGGGAATTGAGAGTGGGGTTGGGGGCCACAGTGTTAGAGATGGTGGTAGGGAAGGTTCGCAGAGGAGGCCCCATTTGAGCAGCACCCTGCAGGGGTGAAGGAGGGAGCCATGCAGACATCTGGGAGGAGAGCCTTCCAGAAAGAAGGCAGGAGGAACAGAAGGGCTAAGGGGAAGGGTGCCAGCCGGCTCAAGGAACATAAGGAGGTGAGTGTGGCTGGAACAGAACCAGGGAGGGGACAGTGGTACAAGCTGAGTCCAGTCAGGTGGCAGGGTATGCACTCACAGAGTTTCCTGTGCCACTGTGAGCTCGGGGGCTTGTACCCTGAGGGACAGTGAAAGCCATGGAACATCAGGTGAGGTGGCAGAGGCTCCCGTTTGTTTGCTGTTTTCTCCTCAATCCATTATCAGTAACCTGAGAGCCAGAGACAATATTTAGGTATTCACTCATTCATTTACTCACTCATTCATTCATTTCTTTATTCAGAAAACCCCTCCTCAATACCTACTGTAATGCCAGGTGCTGGGAGCTCAAAAATGAGGAGCCCACCATCTAGTGGAAAAGAAAGAGAAATAAATACAGATGTCAGCTCCATGTGATATAAAAACTTCACAAACAGCTTCAAGTGCCCTCACCTCCTGTATAATGGGCAGCAGTGCAAGCCCCCTCAGTGGCTGCAAGTCCCCTCAGTGACTGCAAGCTCAGCATCTTGGGCCTCTTAGGCTGATCCAGATATAACTCTTCATGGTCCCACAGCCTGAAGCCAAAGGATGCATTTACCCCTCACATGCTCATATGCTAAGTAAGCATTGGGGTGGGAAAAGAGGATAGCAGCAACACACTTCCCCTTCAGGATGGGGAGAAGGAGAACAGCATTCATGGGTACCCAGTCCATGGTGCCTGCGCCGTTTCCGGACTCGTGCCCCAGCTGAGGTTGGGGTGGGATGAGCTTCCATGGCCAGTCCTCCAGCTACCTGTGCTCTACCTGTGGGGATGAGGGGGTTTCTTCATGATCCTCCATGGCCTGCCTTGGGGGAGGAAAGGGGCCAGATTTCTAGATTCCTCGTCCGAGGGCCATATTGCTTTGTGTTTATCTCTGTCTTCATAGCTTCTTGCACAGTGTCTGCACTTACTGGACTTTCAGTCACTATTTGTTGATACTAGTGGGAATCCCATAGGATACCACATGTGGATACCCAGGGCAGGGATCTCAATCACACCGAGGAGCATGGGGAGGGCATCAGGGACCCTGGCTTGGTGGCTTGGAGGACCCAGAGGATGGGACTGCCCATGTCTGCAATGGGCAGTGCTGGAGAAGCAGCTGCTTTGGAGATCAGTGAGGAATTTGTGTTGAGGTGTTGAGTTAGAGGTACCCATGGGACATCCAAAGGCCTAAGTCTCCAGATCAAAGAGCAGGGCCAAAGGGAAAGGCAAGTTGGAGAGCTGGAAGGAAATGAGCTGCGGTATGGGTGTGGGAACCGGGGCTAGATATCCCAGGGAGAAGAGCACTGGGTGGTGCCTGGTGTGAGGCCAGGAAGGCGCTGGATGGAAAGGAAGTAACGGCCCTGAGGCGGTCACATCCTGCCCTTCCTCAGTGTTCCATCTACTTAGCTGGCACAGGGCCAAGCGATGTTCCAGCTCCGAACCCCGGAGACTGCTGGGTCAATGTGGATGCAGAGCTGAGACCTCTGGGAGGAGGCGGGCCTAGCGTTCCCATCGCACCCTTCTCACAAGTTGTCTCCCCAGTGAAGGGTCCAACCTTGGAGGAGGGTTGGACTGTCATGGGTCTGGGGGCGGGAGCAGCAGATGTTTCCTGACAGCGTCTTTGGGATGTCTAGCTCAGTTCTGAGGCCCTGCGAGGAACTTCTGTGGAGAGTACTGGCTGGAGCAGATGCTCGTCCACAGCACTCTCTGTGGTCCTGAGGAAGCTTCGAAAGAAGGCAGCAGGCTGGGCATCAGGGAACAGTCTCGGAAGTCTTCCTTCCCCTTCCTGACACATGAATGGTGCTTAGCAGAGCTTTGTTGAGTTAATGGGTGAGTGAGTTCAAGCATTTGTTGGATGAATGAGTGAGTGAATTTGAGCATTTGTTGGATGAATGAGTCAGTGAATTCGAGCATTTGTAAGCAAATGAATGAATGCTCCAGTGCATTGGAACTCCCAGAAGCTTGCCCCAGTGCCTGGTCGATGCGTGGTTCTCTGTCAATGTTTATCGGGTGATGGTAAGTATGAGATCACAGTCACCTTAAACCCTAACTAAATAAATGTTATTTCCCACAAAGGATAATTAAGCAGCATATTCTCCCTTTGGGAGCTTTTGCAGTTTTTCCTTTATTTTAGCTCCTCAGCCATCAGCTGGCAGTTGCTCTCCATCTCCCTAACCCCGGACTGGAAGGACGAGGGGAAGAGTTAACACCCATTCTTTTCCCGGATGGGAAGGGCACAAAAGGTCTCTCATTCTCACTCTCAAAGCTAGGCAGCGTAGGTCCTCCCAGCTATCCAGGGTTCACGTCAGAACATTCTCCTGCCCTCCTTCCCTCCCTCCTTCAGTCTTTCCTGAAATGGATTTTGAGCCCATGGGAGCTCTGCTACATCTGTCCAGCCCTTGGCATGGTACCAACTGAGAATATCTCAGTGCAGCAGCTGTAACCATTGCCACCCCCTGAGCACAGAGGCCCTGAGCATCTGTGTCTACCACAGGGCTGGCTGGGCCACACGAGGAAATCTCCCTCGCTGGTTCTGACCTCGGGAGCTCAGGGACTGGCTCCTGGGACAGGCGGGAACACTACAGAATGGCACCCTTTAAGGAGAGCAGCGCTCCCAGGAGCCTTCCGCATTCCTGTCTGGTGAGGTTGGAAGCTGCACCCTCCAGGGACCATGGAGGCCCTGGGCTGTGGTGGATGTTCCCAGTCTCACTCAACACATCGGTTTCTTGGCCCGCAGGCCCAGCTGCCTTCCTGGGACCACCTCTGTAGGGACCAGGTCTGTGACAGAGTCCTCCTGCCGGGGTTCTGTGCATGGATAGTTCTCACCCATCTTCCTGCCATCTCTGTGTGCCCACAGCTCTCTCTAGCCCAGACTGCTGGTCACATGGAAGGGTTGGAGTCAGGAGGTACTTGCAGCTGATGGCATTTCAAGGCATTCTGGGGAACGTCCGGCCAGCAGTATGGTTCAAATAATGCGATGTCAGGATCCATCCATTCATCTCAGATGTGTTCTTCCCCTGTGTCTTTCATGCTAGGACTTGGGGAGCACAAAGTAGGGTGAGGCTAAGAGGGAGGAGGCTGGGCCATGGCATCCGCCATCCATCACTCCCCAGCACTTAGTACAGGTGGACCCCGTAGGGCTGACATGAGGCTATTTCAGCAGCAAGCACAAGTCCCCAAGAAGATGCATCATTGTCTGTGCACTTGACTTCTAGCACTTCTGACAAGCCTGTGAGAACCTGCTTGTCCTTACAGGTAGTTCTCTGCATAGCAGCTTGTCTAAGCCCTGGGTGTTTTACTGATCATACCTAGCCCAGTGGCAGGCCCAAGTTCACCGCTAAGAGACTGTCAATCTTCTGGTAGCTTGGCAACTTCCAACCTCCTTGGACACAGCATCTTGGGGTCCGGTGCGCTGTAGAGTCACCTTCTCATAGCCAGCACACAGAAGTGGTCAAGGGTTTGGATTTCAGAGTTAAAATGACCAGTTTGAATTCAGAACCTGTGACTTACTATCTCTGACCTTGGTCTTTTTCAAAAAATAGGTTTTACTTTTTTTAGAGCAGTTTCAGGTTTACAAAATTGAGCAGAAAGCACAAAGAGTTCCCATTCCCTGTCCCGCACATGCAGATACTGTTGTTGACTTCTCGAGCCTCAGTCTCCTCATCTGTACAGTGGGGGAAACAATGACATGCTCACAGAGTCAGGGTCAAGGTCAAATGAGGCCTTGCAGTTGGCTCCCGTCTGGTAGTAAGTGCCTACCACACAGTGGCCACTTCATCCTGGGCCCCTCTGATGCTGACCTTTGTCTCAGGTGACAGGAACACCCTCCAGAGGCTTTGATGAGAAAGCGTACTTGGCAGCCAAGCAGCTGAAGGCCGGAGAGGACCCCTACAGGCAGCACGCCTTCAACCAGCTGGAGAGCGACAAACTGAGCTCAGACCGGCCCATCCGGGACACCCGCCACTACAGGTGCGGCCCCCATTGTGCCGATGGAGAAGCAGCGGTGGAGGGAAGGGCCAACCCTAGTGAGCTTGGTGTTTTTTTCAGTCATGTGGATTTCATAAATGAGGAGGATTTCCCCAGACTCAGTCTACTAATGAGACACACCCGCACCTTCAGTTGCTTCCCTGACTCCTGTTTATTTCCCCTGACCAAAGAGAACTTCCCATCTGGGGCCAGGGAGGCCCCTTAGCACCTCAGTCTGAAGTCCCAGTGAGAGTGGCCTGCCAGGGGACCGCAGTGAGGCCCCAGGGGGTGGGTGAACCTGGCGTTCCTGGTGCCCTGCTGGTGGTGCCTGACGTGAAGAGGGGCCGCCAGCCCTGCCCACACTGTGCAGACCAAGGAGTGCTGTGCCCGCCCCATTAACATCCCTTCCCTTCCTCTCTTCCCACCCCCCTGCCCTCACTTCCTTGAAACTCCCAGAAATGCTTCCCGGTCTTGTCCTTAGTTCTCGCAGGGCGGTAGCTGGGAGAGGCTGAGGACCAGGACCAAGGGCGCCTTCCACACTGATCCCAGCTCTGACTCCACTCAACATGAATGCCCAACCTTGGGCAAGTCATCGGCCCCCTCCTGGGTTCAGGCCCTTGTTGTGTCCTGTCTAAATTACACGAGGCACCACCTTCAGTCTCTCTTCTTCCTGCCCTCGCCTCCAGAACAGCCTGAACTCCTTACCCTGAAGTGGGAGCCTCCCATCCTCCCCTGGGAGCCTCCGCTCTTCTTCACCCAGCACTTAGTGCTCCCCAGTCCTATGCTTCTCCAGCGTCCCTCCTTGTCTTTATACAGTTTCCTCTCCTGAACCCTCTCCACACACATCTTCACGGCGCCCCTCAGTGTCCTCTCCTCCAGGAAGGGTCCTTCGCCAACCCAGGCTGGTTAGGGGGCCTTCTCTGCAATCTGTGCAGACGCCTAACGGAACAGCAAGGGGCCACTGGAGCGGAGCCTCCCATGTGCCAGCAGCTTTGGATGGCCAGCCTGGGCTGTGTTGGGCGCAGCTTATGTTCCCAGAGCCACGCTGGTCCTGGTTTGAGGGTAGGCGGGAGAGGGGGACTCAGGCCCATTGTGGACTCAGCTGCTCCACAGAACAAAAGATGTATGTGAGATGAGGGTGCAGAAGGGGACCTGCTTTTAGCACCTTGCCTGTCACTCACGGAGGTGTGCCTGAAGTCCGGTGGGCTTGGCGACCTGTGCGGGGTGAGAAGGGCGAGGAGGTGGGGGAGCCCCAGCCCATCCTCCCTGTCCTCAACCCCAGCACTGCCGGCCTCCAGAAACAATTCCTGCTCCCCCATAGGGCGATAATCCTGCTCCTCAGGAAGCTTCCCACTCAGGTCTAATGGCTAGTTCAGGCCCTGGGAATTCTTTCTCAGCGGTCCCCGAGCAGTCTCACCTCCCGTCTGCCTGCACAGCAGGGCCTGCAAACTTATGTTCTCACAGACCCACTTTATGGGCAGTCCTGACCGTGGCCCACCTAGACCCCAGGGCCTGGAGGGGCTGCTGACCCACAACTGTGAATTGAGAGGATAGTCTGGATCGTCTCTGCCTCCCTCCCACCCACCCCCACTCTGAGCCTTCTCAGGTATTCAATGAGGAAATTAAAGGGAGAATTCCTCTTGGGAATCCACACATTTGAAAATGAGACTCCTCAAACCCAAGGCAGTGGTGGGTTGGTGATTTAGGCCTCCTCGCCTGCCCCAGAGCTGCTGCACGGCCCTCTCAGAAGCCCGAGTGGGTCCGGGGTCTGTGTGTGCATGTGTGTATGTCCATGTGTGGGTGCGCATGTGTGCAGGGCGAGCAAAGGAGGTGCTGGCTTGGGTGGCAGGACCTCCCGTGGTGGAGCCAAGTGTGCTGGCCTGAGCCACCCTCTTGCCCTTGGCCTTCCAGGCTGCCACTTCTGCTGGACTCCAGGCTAGTTCCCAGTTCAGCCCTCAGTCTAGGGAGCTCCCCCACGATGGGGAGCAGAGACCTAAACCATGTAAAGCAGACCTACCAGCTCCATAGTCCCAAACTCAAACACAAGCCTGGGACAAACCTCTTCAGAGGCTCTTGGCTCCTGGGAGCTGCCAGACAAATCCCCATTACCATAAATACAAATCCCAGAGCAGGGCAGGGTGGAGAGAGTTGGAGGGGGCAGGTGAGAGAGGTCAGTTGAGTCTACCCTGCAGATGGGGTCTGGCCCCCTCAGGTGGAGGATGAGCATCGCGATCCAGATTCCCTCCCTGGGCACCAGATGGTTGGAGTTCAAGGACAGAGCCCTGGGAGCCCTAGAGGACCATGCCGGGAGTCACTGGGCGCCCAGGGGCTGGCTGCTTCTCCCAACACTCCCCATCTCATCAGACCAAGCCCACCCACCCCCCACTCCACCCACAAATCAGCCTGGCTCTGGGAGGATGGGCACTTGGGAAGACTGGCAGGGGTAAATTTCCCTGCCCACACCCCCTCTCGAGGAGAATTATTCTGAAGCCTCTTAGGATTTCTCCCATGGGGGGCCCAGTCTGGTGACCCTCCTGCCTGGTTGACCCAGTGTGCTACGCAGGGCAAGAAGGCCTGGGAATTCGGCTATAAGCTGCTGTCAGTGGAATAAATGCTGTAATGAAAAAAATGGTCACTGCTGGAATAGTCAGAGAGCAATTGTAATAAAGGAGATTGCCATGAGAACCAGCGAGGCGGCTGCCTGCCTGTTGGCCCCAGGAGTGTGAATAACGCCTTCGCAGAAAGACGGATGAAGGCTGGCCCGAGTGGAGTGTTTTCCTTCCCTTTCCTGAGGCAGCAGGGAGGTGGGGGGCGGGGGGGGGGGCCGGGGGGAGCCAAGTGTGGTTGGTGTCTGGAGGTGGTGAGCTCAGAGCTGCTGGGGAAAGAGGGGGCTGGCAGGAACTGCCTCTGCTGTCTTCTCAGAGGCTAGTGTCCCCCACCAGCTCCTGAGAGGCCGCTCCCTTGTCACCAGCCAGCTGTTAGCGTGGGCAGGAGAGGGAGGAATTCACAGGCCCCAGGATGGAGGGGGCAACTCCTCTCCAGATCCCACCAGATGTCCTGGGGTGGGGGTGGGGGGCAAAAAAAAGAGCTGCAGGGTGTCAGAGACAAAACAGAGGCTGTTCCCCTGCCACCACCCCATTTTGTCTCTTGGCTGCTCCATCCAGCAGGGAGTTCTGTCTGTGGGTCCAGGCTGGGGGCCCAGTGCGGTGCCTGCACGTGCTCTGAGCCCTCCTAAACGCCTCAGGGACTGTGGGGACCCCAGTGCTCGAGGTCTTTGGTGAACAGCTTCTTGGCCTGGGAAGGTCCACCAAACAGTGGTGTCCCTTCAAGGACTCCCAGCTGGGGGGCCTGAGTGGGTGGAGCGTGGGTGTGGAGGAGCAAAGCCCACATCCTGGCTTCAGGCTTTATTTCTCTGTCCCACAGAGGTGTTCTGGGGGCAGCAGGCTGGACAGAGAGAAGCCTCAAAGCCTGCCCTGAGGACACTCCCACAGCTGCCCTCTGACCTCTCTGCTCCCTTCTCAGCTGTCCATCCTTGTCCTACTCCTCGGACCTGCCGGCCACCAGCGTCATCATCACCTTCCACAACGAAGCCCGATCGACCCTCCTGCGCACGGTGAAGAGGTAAGCTCCGCCTCGGGACACTCATCTCAGTGGGGCTGCTCCCTAAGGCCTTGGGGTGACCTGCTGAGCCCCTGGCTGGGGAGGACATTGAGATCGGGTGCTGTAGCCAGATAGGCACTGGGAGGGGGAGTCCTGCCTTCTGAGAAGCTGCAGCTGGTGAATCAGGCTCAGGGAGACCCCAGAAGTCCAAGTGTTAGTGAAACGCACAGTCCAACACAAGGCCACATCCCCAGGAAGAGGGCAGGAACCAAGAGAGGCTGGGATGGACGTGAGGCCTCAGGCAGATGGTGTCAGCTCAGCAGGCCCCTGTCAGTGATTCAGACGGAGGCGCCCCTTCTGTCCTCCTAAGCTCGGTTGGCCCTGTGGTTGAGTTTAACTCCTATTCACCTGTTTCTTTGATGAACGTAGATGAGAACAGGATTCAGAAAGGCATGCCTGGTGGTATTCCGGGGATTAAAGAGGCTCGAGTTTCCTTTTCCAGGGAGTAGAGGAAGACGAGGGATGGTGGGAGATAAAGAGTTGGGGGGGCTTCCTGAGCACACCCCTCCTGACTCATGAGGGCCCAAACGGGCCTGGCCGGCCTTCTAGGCAACAGGGTCAGCCGCGTCCCCGGAAGAGACTGAGGAACACAGTGCTCCTCAGCCATGGGTCAGGGCCCAAAGGTTTGCAAGCAGCTGCCCATGGCCAGCGTGCTGGCCCCTGAGCGGGGTGGTGGGGGAGACCCACGGCAGGGAGGGGTAAATGGAAAGTAGCCCCTAAATCTGGGCTTCTGTCCCCTTCCCTGCTCCAGCGTCCTGAACCGAACCCCAGCCAACCTGATCCAGGAGATCATTTTGGTGGATGACTTCAGCTCAGATCGTAAGTGTGCACCGTCTTTTGTTGCGCCCCTCCCAACCCCCATCTCCCCAGGGTGCTGAGGCAAGCGCTCTCCAGGTTGTCCTGGCCATCATCACAGGCTGGCCTCAGCCCCCGCCTGGCATCTTCAGTCTTTTCAAGCTGCCCTCCCTGGTGTTGCTTTTTGCTGCTAAAAGAGGAAAAAGAGTGATGTTGCTTTGATGGGACACCAATGAGATGACATTTTTTAAAATTTGAAACAACCTCAGCAGCATGCTTTCTTATTACAGCTGTCATGGGGAGAAGATTGTCCCTTCAATCTAGCTCCACGGGTGTTAGACTGGTGACGCGGTGGTGCTCTCTGGCGCCCCTAGGGGTAATGCCATAAGTACAGGCAGTCCTACGTCTGGCCTAGGCATGGGGGACCCAGGGCAGTCCTTTGGCCACTAGAGGGGACATGCTTCTCCATGCCTCCTCATCCCCAGCGCTTGTCCTGGGCCTGGTATGGGCCAACTCCTGGACAGCTCTAATGGTGGACAAACCTCCTGTGGTCTGATGCCCATGTCTGAATAAGTCTCCTTCTTTCCACGCTCAGCTGAAGACTGTCTGCTCCTGACCAGGATCCCCAAGGTCAAGTGCCTGCGCAATGATCGGCGGGAAGGTTAGTTCTAAGACCTGGGGTGCCACCACAGGCCCATTTTGGCCTAAACCTCCACACCTCCCCACGCCCTTTTGGTTCCATGTCATACACACCTGCTGCATTCCTTCGGCAAGAACCGAAGTCTGTAAAAAGACCCCCTGTTATCCCAGGTCAGCCCCGACCCCAGCATGACTGTAGGCAAGTTGCCGTGCTGGGAAATGAGGATAATAATAGTCCCTTTCTGCCTTGCACAGTTATTGTAAACGTGAAATGAGATGGTCTGTATGGAAATGCATTGGGACCATCAAAGGGCAGTATAAAGCAGATGTGACCACTTCCACCTAAGAGGTGTTTGGGGCATCGATGACAGCACAGGATTGTGCTCAGCACTCTAGGGGACACAAAAGAAGTGTAAAATGTGGCCCTGCCCTTGGAGAGCTATGAGACAGCCAGGGAGTCAGAATCCACCACAGCAACAGGCAGGTTTTAATTGTGTGGAGGAATGGAGATCGGAGGACAGGGTGCTGGAGGAGAGCAGAGTGATCAGGGAGTGGGCCTCACTGGCGCGGGTGGTGGGGGGCTGTGAGACAGCAGAGTGGGGAGGGAATTCCAGGCTCAGGGACTCTGCACGAAGAGGCTCTGGTCAGGCGTGGGTACACAGGGACCACTCACAGCCCTCCTCCAGAGCGCATGTCTTATATAGCCAGCGTTCACTTTTTTAGCTTTCTCACACTCAGTCCTCATAACAGATAAGGAGACTTGGGTTTAAGGGGTCCAGAAATTTCCCAGGGTGGGGATGAGGAAAGGAGCCAAGATTCCAACCCAGGGAGGGGGCTCACCCCAGAACCCAGCCTCCCCACCTCCTTTTCACTCTCCTTTCCCAGGAGAACTGGGGCCTGGTCAGCAGGGGGAATGGAGGTAGATGACTGAGGACCTTAAGCCAGAAAGACATTTAGACTTGATAAGGCAGATAGTAGGGAGCCACTGAAGGTGTGTGTGTGTGTGTGTGTGTGTGTGAGAGAGAGAGAAAGAGAGAGCACAATGTATGTGATGGACGGATTTAACAAAGACCAGCCAGGCTGAGGGGACTCCTTACTGGAATAGAAAAGGCCAGAGAGAAATCTCTAAGTATGGCAGGTCCTCAAATAATGTGGTTTCATTATAGCATTGATGAGATGCTGTAGGAACTTAATTCTGTTAATTAGCCTACAGTAAAAACTGGCTTTGTTATATGTCATTTCACTTCAAGTCCCAGAAGCTACCCGAGGTGCTGAGTGAGGACTTACTGCGCAGGGTTGCAGGGAACTATGGGCCTGGAAACATGCTCTTCCCTGGGGTCTTGCCTGCAGATGCACATTTATGCGGTGAATTTAAGGAGGTTTAAATTTGGTGCTTTATAGCTACCTATTGAGTGAAAAGATGGGACAGGTGCACTTGCGGAGAGATGGATGAATAGTCGGACAGAGGCAGGGTGCCGGACAGGGGGGTGACCAGGGATATCTCTTCAAGGCGCGACTTGTATTTCGAATTCTTAGAGTGAGGCCCTTCTGCCCCCACAGCTTACGGGGCGCCAGTGGCTGCTCTGTCAGGCGCAAGGCCAGCTGGGCCTCCTCTCTCCTAACCAGGTAATTCCCCAACCCTAACCAGGGAGCTGCCGAAAGCAAGGGCATTTTTTGGCTGTCGGTGCACCGTGGGCGAATCTGGGGGAAAAGGGGTGGAAGCAGAGCAGAATCCAGCCCACGCAGACCTCCTGGGCACCAGGCACTCTCCCCGACAGGCGGGGATTGTTCTCTCTCTGACTCTCAAGGTAAAAATCTGAAGCTCAGAGAGGTTAAAGAACATGCTTAGGGTGAGCATAGGGGCTGGCGTGCTAACTCCAGCCTGTCCTTGTCCAGATTCTCTCCATGTCACCCATGATGGTGCAGCCGCCGGGGACTGCCCTAAGGTTTCCCCAGGGTCGGGGGAAAGGCTTCCGGTTTCTGGTTCTCCTTCGGCATTAAACCACACTTTATTGGCAATTTCCATTCCCTGAACTCTGACTGTTCACCAGTGTGTTCCCAGAGCCCAGAACAGGGTCTGGCACGTGAAGGGCATTCTGAGAATGATCTTGGAGTAATGATGGTTGATGGGTGGACGAGAGAAAGAAAGAGGGAGGAAATAAACAAATACAAAGTGAAGTTCAGTCACAGGAACTCAGAGGCAACCTCCGCTCCAGAAGGGGCGGAGAGCCTGGCGACTTTGTGGGGATGGACGGGCAGCAAATCGGCCAGCACCAACCCGTCCACGTCCCCTGCAGGGCTGATCCGGTCCCGAGTTCGCGGGGCAGATGTGGCCTCAGCAGCTGTCCTCACCTTTCTGGACAGCCACTGCGAAGTGAACACCGAGTGGCTGCAGCCCATGCTGCAGCGGGTGAAGGAGGTGAGTCTGTCTGTCCCCGGGGAGCTCCGTTCTCTCCAGATGTGCCTGCCATGTTCTCGGCATGAGGGCCTAGGAACTGCCTTTGAAGCCGGGTAGGCAGAGTAGGAGCCTCAGTGGTCTGCTACCTCCTGAGTGACTTCACCTCCTGGAGCCTTCTCTTCTGAAAATGGAGATAATTATATTTGCCCACCAGGTTGCTGTGAGAACTAAATTGGATGAAAGCCTGGGCGAGCTATAAAGCTACTATTACGAATGGGTTGTTTTCCTCCTGGGGGAGGCAGGGTCCTGGGCTGCAGTGGGGTGGGGTGGTTTGGCCCAGGCTGGGAAGCCTGGGAAGAAGGGAGGAGAGGACCGCATTCTCTAGGAGAGATGAGGGCAGAGGCCCGACCGTGTGCCTGCTGTTCTCCAGAAGCGGGAGGATGGGGACAGATGGAGGAAAGGATGAAGTGATTGCAACTTACTATACAAAGACAAATATCCCAATTTAAAAATGAGCACAGGATTTGAATGGGCATGTCTTCAAGGAAGATACATCGTGGCCAACAAGCACATGAAAAGGTGCTCAGTTTTTTAAGTCAGTAGGGAAGTGCAAGTCCAAACTCCAAAGAGACGCCTAATAGGATGGCTGTCATCAAAAAGGCGCACAGTAAGAGCACGGGCGAGGGTGGGGACAAGGAGGAGCCTTCACACACAGCTGGCGGGAATGTCAAATGGCGCAGCCCTTGGGGAGCCAGTGTGGCAGGTCCTCAAAAGCTTAAACACAGAGTTAGCCTCTGGCCCAGCACTACCACTGGGGGGCACCTCCTAAGAGAAATGAAAACATACTCCCCACGAAAACTGGTACACAAGTGCTCAGAAAGGAATGAAGTACCGATGCAAACTACGACATGGATGAACTTCGAACTTATTCTAGGTAAAAGAAGCTGGCCACTAAAGAACATGTATTAAATGACTCCATTTATATGAAATGTCCAGAATAAGCAAATCCACAGAAACAGAAAGTAGGTTAGCGGTTGCCAGGGGTTGAGGGGCGGGAGTAAGGGGGAGCGACTGCTAATGGGTGCAAGGTTTCTTCTTGGGTGATGGAAACATTCTGGAATTAGATGGTGGTTGCACAGCCTTGTGACTATAATAAAAACCACTTAAATGCACACTTTCAAATGGTGAATTTAATGGTACATCAGTTATACCTAATAAAATCGCTATAAAAATGTGAATCATATCTCAGTACAAAACAGTCTATAAGAAGGACAAGGCGAGGCCCCCACAGGGAAGCCAAGGTGGTCTCCCCTGATCCCTTACCTCCCGGGCTGTGTCATCCCGAGATGGGGTGTGAACCCAGGGGCAGAGCTAGATTCCAAGTTGCAGACAAGAGGATTTTCAGGGTCAGTGCCGAGTATGGGGAGGGGAGAGAAAGAAGAGGCTCTGCCCTGTGTCCCTCCATAGAGGGCTGGTAGAGGCCTGTTAAGTTTCACGTGTGGTATATGACATAATTCACCACCACCACTACCCCTCAATAAAAAACTTGGGTAAAATCGACATTACCCACTAATGTTTTAAAAGTGGATTTGTGTCCTGGAGGTGATGAAGGGACTAGTGAACCTGACTTTGCAGTGGCTGTGGCATGAAAGAAGTGACCCCTCAGGTTACACAGGGAACACAGGGTCCCTGCCCTCAAGCTGCTGGTGGCCCAGGTGGGAAGACCCAGCCCAAACATGTACAAAGGTGGGTGACAGTGAATAGAAGAGCAGATCAAGCCAGCCACAGAAGGCAGCATATGATTCACTGTCCCAGGAATTGTCTAGATTGTATGTAATTATGAGAGCATCTTAAAAGAGGAAGAAATCCTCAGCCTCAAGCAATCAGGGAGAGCTTCACCGAGGAGGTGAGAGTCCAGCAGGGCTCAATATGATGTGAGAGGAAGAGGCTGGGAGAGCATTGCACCCGTGGGGCCCAGGTGGGACCTTCCAGGAACTTGGATGTGATGATACAGGACAGCTCCCAGGAGCCTGAACGGCCCTGCAGGAAAAGCTGGGTGTATGGCTTTGTGCCTCGGAGAGACCTTCCTCCCAGAGCAGGCAGCGGGCCCCTCTTTCTGAGTCCCTGGCTTCACACCATCTGAAATTTTTCTCTCCTAGGACCACACCCGTGTGGTGAGCCCCATCATTGATGTCATCAGTCTGGATAATTTTGCTTACCTTGCTGCATCTGCTGACCTGCGCGGAGGTGGGTCCTGCTACCCAGGGAGGGGCTCTAGACCAGAAAGGAGGCAGGTGAGGGCAGGCCACAGCCCTGGCTTGGGGCTCTTCTTCCCAGCTGTGTCAGGGGGTTTCACAACACCATCACTTCCAGAAAATGGGAAGGATTGGGTAGAGCCCTGGGGCTGGGAGCCAAGGGCCAGAGCCGTTAGCCGCAGGCTCCTGGCACAATCAGTGGCAGAGCCAAGCTGGTCTTTCCCTCCCCCCAAACACTGACACACCCTCCCCAAACTCGGCCAGCCCAGGGACCAAGGCCAAGTTCTGGCAGAAGGGCGTGACATGACAGCTTTTGGGGGGGGGTGGGGGGGACCCTCAACCTTGCGTGAATTCCTAACATGGGCCCCATAGAAATGGTCTGAACCTGCTCTGCTGATGTGGCAGCCATAGTCACGTTGGGCTATTATACTCTTGAACTATGACTGGTCTGGCCCTGGCTGGCATGGCTCAGTGGATTGAGCACAGGCTTGTGAAACAAAGGGTCCTAGTTCGATTCCCAGTCTAGGGCACATGCCTGGGTTGCGGGCTGGGTCCCCAGTGTGGGGTGTGCAAGAGGCAACCACACATTGGTGTTTCTCTCTCTGTCTCCCTCCCTTCCCCATTCTCTAAAAATAAATAAATAAAATCTTTGGGGAAAAAAAAAGAAATATGACCGGTGTGAACGGAGATGTGCTGTAGTGTAAAACATGCACCAGGTTCTGAAGATTCAGTGTGGAAGAATGTGTGATATCTCATTTGTAATTTTTTATGTTGATTACATATCATAATGTATTTTACATATCAGATAGTATTTTTGGATATGTTTTGTTTAAAATGTGTTACTTAAATTAATTGTAGATGTTCCTGCTACCTTTTGATATGGCTACTAGAAATATTTGAATTACATATGTGGCTTGCATTTCTGGCTTGTATTATGTTTCTTTTGGGCTGCTCTGGTCTAGGCTTTGGGGCTGTACTGTCCAATACAGTAGACAAAAGCCACATCTGGCTATTTAAATTTATATTAACTAAAATTAAATGAAATTTAAAATCCAGTTCCTCAGTTGCACTGGCCACATTCAAGTGCTCAGTAGGCGCGTGTGGCTGGAGTCTGCTACATTGCACAGTGCAGATAGAGAAATGCCCATCACCGCAGAAAGTTCTATTGGATGGGCTGCTCTGCAGAATCAAAGGCTGGGAGCTAGCGGGCAGAATGGATTTTGTATTCGGGGTCCAGATTTTCCATGAGTGGACATAACCATTCATTAGATCTTGGGGTTAAGGATTCTGAGGGGAGCCAGGCATTTCTCCTCTGGGAAGCCACCTCAGGGCCTCTCCACTTCTGTCCCCCTGCCTGGAATTCCCTTTCCCCAGATATCCACACCGATCAGTCCTTCATTCAGGTCTCTGTTCAAATGTCATGTCATCAGGGAGCAACTTCTGACTGCCCTGACGAGAATAGCATAGGTGTCTCTCCTTCATTTTCTTTTCTAAGCACGTTTCACCCCTGAGTGACATATTAACCCCCCACTGATCCATCTTGCAGTCTCTGCCTCGCCCAGTAGATGGAAAGGAACTCCACGAGGGCAGAGACCTGTCTCACTCTGGTGAAGGGAAGACTGCACGAATTGCCCAGGCCTCCCTGTGAACTGGGCTCAGATCAAGGGAGACCCTGAGCGGGCAACAGCCGCCAGTGGGCTCTGCCCTGAACCCGCTTCTTACCCTGTTCTGTCCCTTAGGGTTCGACTGGAGCCTGCATTTCAAGTGGGAGCAGATCCCTCTGGAGCAGAAGATTGCCCGGACGGACCCCACCAAGCCCATAAGGTCAGGGCTGCTGTGAGCTCCATAGAGACCCATTCTTTCCCTGGGTCTGGGGTCTGGGCAGCTGTGGGGGTCGGGGTGGGGGAGGCCATTTCAGTCACCGGGGCTCCTGAGGCTGTCCAGTCTAAGTGCTACTCTGTTTGGGCCCCAGTGACTCTGCAGGCAGGGGTTCAGGGGCAAACGGGCTGGGGTGCTGGGGCCATGTAGAGGGGCTTCCGGCTTCTTAAGTTCACGTGTTGCCTCTCTCCTCTCCTTGCTGCTAGGACGCCAGTCATAGCTGGAGGAATCTTTGTGATCGACAAGTCCTGGTTCAACCACTTGGGGAAGTATGATGCCCAGATGGACATCTGGGGGGGAGAGAATTTTGGTAAGTTGGGAAATAGAACAATAGCAACAACAACAATGCCAATAATGGGTAACTCTGATTGAGCACTTTCTACGTGTAAGGTCCTATTCTAAGGATTTAATCCTCACAATGATCCCCTGAAGTAAGTACTATTATCTCCATTTTACTAATAAAGAAACTGGCACAGAGAGGTTGAGTAGTTTGTCCAGAGCCACACAGCTAGTAAACAAATAGAATTAGGTGGTTAGGGGGAGCCTGTGGCCACATGGCTACACATATATGTGGGAGAACATACAGGCTGTATCACAGACCACAACTTAAACACCTGGTTGCTTCCCTACCAGGTGTGGGAGTGTGGTCAGTAGAGGGTACTGGTTAAATGTAAGCGATGGGGTCGGAGGGCCTCGTGTAAATTCTGGCCCTCTGATCCCATCGGTTACATTTAACCAGTACCCTGGGGTTGCTAGTTACTAGGTTCCTGAGTGGAGATCCTATCACCTACAAGCTCTTTGGCCCTGGGCAAGTTAAGCCTCCCTAAGCCTCAGTTTCCACAAGAGGCTGTTACGAGGACTAAGTGAGACGATGAGTTAAAATGCATGGCACTGTGCCTATGGCCATTATCATGACTTCTGAGGCTGTAGGAACACTCTAATGCCAGAAGGAAAGGGAAGAGCCAGTGAATTCCCAGGGTTGCTGGTGAGGTTCAGGTTAGATAAAGGACAGATACAGATGGAACATCCGACATGGGTAGTTTAAGGGGGTTTATTAAAGGGACTGTTTACACAGAGTGGGCAAGATAGAGGGAGCCACGGGAACAGCCTTGTGTTGGGTGAGGCTGGTGACTGCTGGGAGGTGTCACTACCCCTGGGTCTGGAAGATGGGGAGGGAGCTGCCCCCAACAGTAGCTGTGGTCTTGGGGCACTGGCATCCAGCCCATGGCTCCTAGATGGAGGGGTGGGGGTGGGGCACAGCCACCCTGATTCTCCCCTCTCTGATCTCCCACTGGTGCCTCTACTGGCTGAACCTGTGCCCCGCAAGTAGGAAGCCCAGTGGTACAGCCTACCCAGGCAGCCTCACAAGCAAGGAGCAGGGTGGGAAGGGTGCCAGGGCATCCTGCAGGCCCCCAGAGGTGGGCAGGTGCTTGGAGGCCTGTAAATACAGAGAGGCATGTTCTTGTTCTGACAGTGGACCAGGTCGTTCGCAGAGCTCTTTCCCACGGCATCCTTTTTCCTCCTACCCAAACTTCTTTAGAAGTAAATAGGGCTGGTGGTATCTCACCCATTTGACAGGTGGGAAAACTGAGGCGGACGCTGCCTTCCAGATTCTAGTTAGGAAACTCCGCGTCTAACAGGTGTGTGGGGCCCCTTGACCAGAGCCGCTCAGGTGTTGTGAGGTGTGATCTAGGTGAAACCCTGTGTTTCTGAGACGTGGGGAGCAGGCCTTTCTTCTCTCTCCCTGATCAGGAGGCAGATGAGCTGTGGGGCTTCAAACAGCCCTGACCCCTCCCCCAAACGGGCCTGAGTGGAGACAGGCGTGGGGTTTTCTCCCCTTGTGGCTTATTCTGGAAACCTTTGGAGACAGGCATCTGGAGGTCTAAATTTGGGGACGGGGTGCGATGACCCTTGCATTCTGACGCCCGTTCATGTGGTTAGGCCTAGTGACCTCCTCTGTGTCCTGGCCCTAAGCCTGAGGGGAGCCTTGGCAGAGCCAATTTCCTGTGAAGACTAGGGAGACTGAGGAACTAACCGTCTCTCTTGCATCCAGAGGCCTTTTCTTCCTTCCTTTCCTTTTTTTTTTTTTCCAGTCTGGGGACTGACAGGGAAACAAGTGAATGATCAAATAGCTACTTCACACTCTGCCTGCAGCGAGGGCTCAGTGGTTGGGGGAACTGAAAGGCAGACCGAGGAGTGGTTCTGGAGAGGGTTTGTTTCTCAGAAGAAATTCAAAGACCTGTCTAGGCTAGCCACAGTTTTGAGCTGGGAGACTCCTGCCGTTGGTGGGTTCGGCCTTTCATTTTGCTTCTTTGTCGAAGGAAGGGAGATGTGCACACGGCGACTCATTCCTTTCCCCGCCTCCCCCTCCCCGCCAGCCAACTTGGGAGCCAGAGGCCACCTTGAGTGGGGGTGGTGCACGTGAAAACCCTGGGAGTCACATTCGGGATCCTTTCCAAACCTAGTCAGATCATGTCACTCCACTGCTCAAGACCCTGCCAGGGCTCCTGCGTCACTCAGAGCAGCACCCAAAGCCCCGAGGTCTGCCCTTTCCCCACAAGCACACACCATCAGCCCTGAGCTACCACACTCCACACTCCGCTCTGGCCGCCTGGCCTCCTTGCTGAGCCTTGAACTTGCCAGCCTTGCTCTTGCCTCTAGGTCTTTGCCCTTGCTTATCCCATAATGAAGAGCATTATGCAGGAATGCTCTTCCCCTGAGAGCCACGTGGCTCAGTTCCTCGCCTCTTTTAGCTCAAATGTCCCTTCAGTGACGACTTCCCTCATCAGCCTAGTTAAAATTGCAACCCTCCACCCCAATTCCACTCACCCCCTTCCGTGTCCTACTGGCCTCATTTTTCTCCACTGTACTTGCTATTATCTAATAGGCTACAGAGAGGGTCCGGCACAAATAACGCCCCTCTTTTATTACAAATTTTTTTTTGTTACAAAATCATGTAATTCTGTAACATAACAATATCACACTCAAGTGCACCATAGGGCATTTTTGGTGAAATGTTCAAAAATTATTACACCCATATTAAAACCATTAACACCCATATTGTTACCCTACCAACCACACTCAAGCAGGCGTTACTTCTGCTGGACCCTGTATTCTACTCATTTTCTTGTCTATCTGTATTTTTGTTTCTTATTTTACTGAGATCTTGTCTCACCCCACTAGCATGTAAGGGATTCTAGAACAGCATGTGACATACAATAAATAAGGACTCAGTAAATTCTGATTAATTAAAAACTCCAGTCATACAGTGCAGCTTGCTGGACAAAGTGTGAACTTCATGTTGCAATTCTGCAACTATTGGGGTGACCTTGGAAAGGTTATTTAATCTCTTTGATTTCCACAGTTCTTAGTAAAAAATATGGTCGGATACACAATGCAGTATATAGATCATGTACTATGGAAATGTACGCTTGAAATGTGTTTGGTCTTATTAACTAATGTCACCCCAATAAATTTAATTAAAAAATAAGAAAAGCAAGTGTTTAACATAGAGTGGGTGTCAAACTGAGGACCTACTATTTTGACTTTGGGATTTTGTTTTTGGTTTTATTGACCCTACCTGTCACAAAGGGCCCTTGTCTGTCATTAACTTAATGGGCGAAATAAAACTATTTATGCTTCAAAATATATATATGAGGATAATAGTGCTGACTTCACATGGTTGCTGTGAGATTTAGACATCAGCTATAAAGAGGATGGCAAATAGTAAGTGCTCAGTAAATGGATGATGGTTGCTGCTATTGTTAATGGTATTGTTGCTAATAATGACAACACTTGATAATAGTATTCGCAATATGGACTGAGTGGGATAAAGTGACAACTAACATAAGAAAGCTACTCAGGCAGAAATGGAACCAAATGCAGACCTCTGTCCCCAGGTCTGTCCCCAGTTTCAAATCTCCATTGCTGAGCCAGCTGCAGAGCTCT
>CM052538.1:171689763-171715143 GCA_028533065.1 Trachops cirrhosus
GGGATTCAGGTCAGGCCCACTTGTTGAGGAAGAAGCTGATGGTCCTAGCGATGGTCCTAGCGAGGATGGTACTTGCTTAGGGGACGTAGCAGCCAGGGACAGAGCCTGGCTCCCTCGTCTATCACTCCCTACGTGGCTGGGAGGGCCAGCCCTCTGCTTGGGAACTGGGTCACAAAGGCCAGAGGTCTGCTCTAGCCCTTCCTCTGCCTGCCCCACCTGGGAAGCCGTCCCTGTGTCTGACTCCTGCCAGCCTGTGGGGCAGTACAGGGGCAAGGGGCTGGCTGCCTGGCTGTCTGGTTCAGCCTGCAGGGTTCTCCTCTCACCCTGTTCTGTTTGGCTGGGTCAGCTCTTTAGGATGACTGGCAGTTTGCTATTCCACCTGGGAAAGCAGCCTAATCCCCTCCTTGCTGGGTCTGACTTGCTGGGTCTGAGAGATTTGTGTGCCATGGCCTGCTTGCTGGGCCCACCAGACATTTCTAAAGCACTCTCAGACTGGAGGGGTGCAGCTGGTCCTGATCCCTGCCAAGGCTGCTCACCCCTTACCCTGCAGTGAACGGGTCCTGAGGCCCCCTTCCTGGAGCATGGAACTCTCTGAATGTCAAGTCCTAAGCCCATTTCCACACCCTCCTTGTCTTTTATTTTTTAATTGATTTTTAGAGAGAGAGAGAAACATCTATTTGTTCCACTTATTCATGCATTCATTGGTTGCCTCCTATATGTGCCCTGACTGGGGATTGAACCTGCAACCTTGGCATATTGGGATGACACTCCAATCAACTGAGCTATCCAGCCAGGGCCTCCCTCCTTGTTGAGGCTGGAGCTGGGAAATAGCTCCCAGGGCAGCCACTATGCAAATACTTCCCTGCGGCTAAAGCATCAGTTTTCCCCTTTGTGCTGACCCAGCCTTGTCTCCACTCATTCTGCTCCTGCAGGTTCTGCCAGGCCCCCAGTAGCACCCTGGGAAGCTGGGCCCCCTCCCCCAGGAGGACAGGAGGAGAGTCTCTCCTACTGCCAGTGCCTTTTCCAACCTTGGCCTTCCTTCTTGGTTCCCTTTGTTCTCATGTCCAAGGCCACCTGGGGGTCAGATATCCAAGAGGTCCCCTGTGCATTCGAGCTGGTGTGATGGAGTCAGCAAGTCCCAGCTCAGTCATCCCCCTCACCTCTCTAAACCTCAGTACTCTCATTATAAAATGAGTGCCTTCCTCCCCTGCCTGCCTCACAAGGAGTCTGCAAGAACCAAGGCTATGGAGATGGGTCAGTCCTGTGAGGGGACTCTGTTTCTCTGGGCAGGCCCAGAATTGAGTGGCTGGGGGTTTGGGGAGCCCCTGAGACTGTACCTAATGGTACTGGTAGGACGTGGGAATCCTGTGATTGGGGGAGCACCTCCTAATGATTAGGTCATTCATTCACTCATCTGTGCATTCATTCTTCATAAAACAAAACTGCATTGGGTGCCTACTCATGCCAGGGAATGTGCAAATCATGTTGGCCACAGGGATGAAAGGACATGATCCAGCAAGGCTCAGCTGGGGAGAATATGGCCAGCCCTTCCCAGGAGGTCAGACCAGAAAACCACAGGCAATAGGATGCTGTGAATTTCAGAGGGGCTAAAGGCCCTGTCCCACCCTCCACCCCTGACCTTTAGGCCAGGGACCCCCCTGTGCTGGGGCCACATGGACCAGAGGGGTTGGTTCTCAACCCTAAGCCTCATAGCACTGTGTTCCCAAGGGGGATCGAGACTCTGACACCCGTCTTCCCCCTGCATGCACATCCCAAGTTGGTTCCCTTCTCTGTCCACCCCATGGCCCCCTGTAGCCCTGGACCTAAAGCTGCATGAGGCTCACCTCCCATCTAGCTGCTCCAAAAAAACATGGCCCCTACCCCTCTGAGTCCTCTGGGCTCCATCCACATGGTCACGAGCACTCCCCACTCCTTAGGGAAGACAAGGTGGATATGGGAAGAGGGGAGGTGGATGCACGGGAGGGAAATAGGAAAGAAGACAAAAATAGACTAAGTATCCAAATCACACCTCATCCTCCATCCAGGCATTTCCAAAATGTTCTACCGGAACAACTCTCCTTCCCCTTGTCAAGCCTGGGGAAGGAGAGGCACCAGGAGGTGAAGGCACTGACCTGGGCGCCCCTTCATGACTGTTATAGGCGACTCAAGCACCCCCACCAGCCTGCTGGCCTCACTCTTCCTCTCTGCCGAGATGGCGGCCAGTTCCCACTAAGGGGTGTAGGCAACCAGCTGCACAGTGATAGGCAAGGGACACAGCTTTGAGCTGCAGAAAGAACCTTTGTCCAAAGAGGTCAAATATTCACCTGTCCAGAAACCCAACTCCAGTGTCTCCAGGAAGTCGGAGGGGCGAGGTGGGTGGGAAGCCCGGGCGGGACTCAGGTGAACTGAGATAAGGGTTCATTTATAGCGGAGAGCAGCCCCTCGGCCCCAACCAGCTGATGCTGCAAAAGACTGAATGGAAGCTGGAAATGCAGATTTTTATGTGGTGACTAAGCCAAATTTTAAGTTAACACCACGCAGGCCAAATGCATCTCTGCATTCAATCTAGACAGTAACTTCATGCCAAACTACAGAACGGGAATGCATTGGGAGGCATGGGCCGAGAGCATGTGTCCTGGGGGGCGGGGTGTGGCTCTTATGTAAGGGACACATAGACTGTTTAAATGGGGGCGGGCAGGGGTGTCCTATGTGTATGCAGGTTCATTTATACACAAGTGCAATGAAGGTGTGAGCATCATTATTTTTAATCACAGTCTCCTCATTCGCTTCCTTCCCTACTTCTCCCCACAGAGATGGAGGAGAAAAGCCTCCTTCATCCAGCATTCAGTCAGCGGCCTCTGCCTGGAGGCTAAACCTACCCAGCTGCTGACCAGCAAGTGCCAGGCTGACGCCCCGGCCCAGCAGTGGCAGCTGCTGCCGCACACATGACGGTGGCCCTGGGGCCTCTGCTACCTTTTGCATGAGACTTTGGGACTGGAAAGGGGCTAGGGTGGGGGAGTGTAAAGCGGGCCGTTTCCATCTCCTCACATTTCTGCCGGAACCATCAGCAAACACCCCTGCCGTGAGACACCATTCTCCAAAGCTTGTTCAGCGGCGCGCGGGGGCATGCCCGATGCCCTGGCTGCCAACCCGCCCTCACCCCGGGACAGAAGAAGGCCAGAATGCTGGACTGCTGCTGGGCAGGGGCTGGGCAAGTGCCCTCGCCCTTGGTCCCGTCCCTTCTGCCTCCTGGGGACCCTCCCCATGTTGTTTGGGGAGAACAAGGACAAAAGCCCACACAGGGTCCCCACTGTGTCACAGGGCCTGCTTCTGGGATCAGGCATGGGGAAAGAACACAGGCGGTGTGGATGGAGACCCTGAGGCTGGGAGGAGAGGGGCAGCCTTTGGGGCGGACAGAGAACCAGAAGCGGGTGAAAAGCTTGATGGCCTGTCCCAGGCAGGTGCTGGGCTGGGTGTGGGGTGTGGGAGGGATGGGATCTGGGGGGAAGGACGGGTGATCTGCAGAAGGACATGGACAGAAAAGCGGCACATCACCCAAAGAATGGGTCTCTCCCCAGGAACCTAATGCTCCCACACTGCACCAGCCCTGGGGCTCTGTGCCTCTAGTCCTGTGCTCTGGCCTTCTTAGCAAGAGGCTGCAGGGCGATCTTCAGGACCAGCCTTGGGACACAGTTTACTAAACAGACCCCACTTCTGTTCGGCCATATGTCAGGACAAAACCTCTCCCTTGGGCCTTAGTGAACTGCAGGTGCCCTGTCCCCCTGCCTGGACCCGCCATGAGGACGCCATAAGGACAGGTGGCCACTGTGCACCACTGAGCTGCCCCGTCCTCATTTGTGATTTTTGACAACTGCTTTCTCAAAAGCCGTTGCTTCTGTAAATACCGCCTTATGGAACCGGGTGGCCCATAAGAACAGGGCCACCTTTCTGGAGCATGGACATGCCCTCAATCACTGGGGAGTAAGTCATCCCGGCTAAGCCTCATCCTCACCCCTCCCCTCTACAGGAGGGAGGCCCTCGGGGGTCAGTCAGTGCAGTGGGAGGGAGGCTGGCTGGTGGCTCCCGGTTATGTAGAGACGTCCCAGTTACTTCTCACAGCCACTGGGTCTTTCCCCCACCCCATGGCCTGGTCTTGGGGCCACTTCTGTTATTCCCCGTGTTCCTCTTCTCCCACCGCCCTGGCTCAGGCAGTGTGATCTTGGGCAAAAGATTGCTGGTACCCTCCCAAAGAAAACCAGCCTGAGAGCCCTCGGGGGTTTGTGGGTTCCAGAGGGCCTAGGAATCTCCTGAAATTGTCCCTGCAAATAGTGCATGAGTGTGCATATATGCATTTTCCTGGAGACAGGGTCTGTGGACTTCCCCCGCTGCCTGCAGAGGTCCTTGATCCCCAAAGGGTCTGAACCCCTGCTCTGGATTGGAGCTGCCACGCCCCATCTCCCTCCCTGGTGTGCCTAAACTGCTGTCGCCTGCTCCCTCCATGAAGCCCTTGGTACCAGGAGCCAAGGGTTCCTGGACCCACAGCACCCCCTCTGGAGGGTCCTCAGAGGTGCCCTCTCACCTCCTGGCTCTCACTGGTGTCCTCTTGGCAGTGCTCCCTGTGTCCCAGCGTGCACCCTGCGGGCTCACCGGCATGGGGGCCACACTTCTCTCATCCTCTGTTGTGATGTTTCATCTACTGCCATCTCCGTGGTGCGTGTCCACCCTGGTGGGCAACGTGGACTTTGGGGATGGGGAGCAGGGGCTTCCCTTGAATGTACGAGGGCTGCTGCTCTGAGAGCCTTAGAGAGGCCCCTCCTTCCCCGTGGTCAGACCAGGCATGGACCTTGTCAGCTGTCCTCTGTGGGACTCAGCCCTGTTCTGTTTTTGCTTTTCCTCTTCTTGACCAAAGCATGTGCCACTAGCTGTCCTCGAGGACCTCGTCTTTATGAAACACAAACCTGGAATAAAACCACTTCTCACACATACACCTGCACCAGCGCCTTCCTTTCTGACTCCAGAATCGAGCCCTTGAGTGCCACCTTCCTGGCCTTGCAGGGGAGTTGGGGCCTCTATTCTGTAAAAGTGAAACTGAACATGCTCACATCTAACCCCCTCCTGCACCTGAGAGCTTGCTCCTTGACCTATGTGCCCCATGGTACCCCGGGGAGCCCTGGACCACAGGCTGGCTGCGCTGAGGGGAGCCAGCAGGTGGCCCTGCCGCTGAGGCTGGCTGGGACCAGAGCCCAGGCTCCTGTGACCTCACTGAGGGATGCTACTTGGGGCTTCGAAATAGAAACCAGGGGGCTTCTCCAAATGCTCGCCTTTGCCAATACTCTCCTTCCCTGGCCCTGCTGAACTACCCTTCGCCTCCACCACACAAGAAGGCGGTGGTAAAATGCAAGTGGGAACATCTTCCTGGGTAGAAACAGTAAAGAAATTGCAGAAAGAGTCCCACCAGTCTAGCCTTGTTTGATGGGGTAGCAGATGCTCTGCCTAATGTTTCCATGGAAACCAATAGAAAGCCCCTCCATTTCTGTAATCGGAAGCTGAACCTACCCAGGTAGAAATAAACACTTCGGTGCACTTAGGAACTGTAGTGGGCAGGCCAGTGCAAGATAAACCTCTCCTGAATGCAGCCACTTCTGTCCCTGTCCCCACCTTGTCTCAGGGCTGCTCATCTGGATTCCCCAGCACTCAGGTCCCCAGGCTGGAGGGGCCTGGAGCAAAGTGCTGGCGGGTGACGGTTCCAAGAACGAAGCGTGGCTGTGGAGCCCAGCTTGGGCCAAGCTGAGCAAAGGGGGCAATTTACTGCCAGACACATTGTTGCAGTCCCTGTGCATCTGTCTGTCCTCCTGAGGAGCGCAGACCACCGCCTGTCGCCGTCTTGGGCCCCCTCCTGGCTAGGCTGGGCCATCTGTCCACTTTGTGTCTATTTTCGCGCCCACCTTGTAGGGCTCTGGTGCTGCTTCTCCTGAGGCACGCTCTTGCCCTCCAAACCTACCTCTCCAAGGCCCATTTTCTCTCCCCCTCACCCCCCACCTTTTTTTCCTGGAAACTAAGGCTGTTAGCCTTTCGCCACCTCCTGGAAGAGTCAGCAAACGCCCTTGGGCTGGCCAGTGACAATGGGCCTTACGTAACCCAACTGAAGCAACTGAAGGGCGAGCCTCCCAGAGCACCCTGGGGTGGGGAGGGTGGGAGGGACACTGTATGGGGCTAGCCTCCCGTTTGTCCGGCAGTGAGGGCTTGCTCCATCCCTGGGCCCCTGTGACTTTCACAAAGGATCTTCCCCCGGCCCCTCAGCCTCCTCCTTTGCGGTCGGGAGAAATAACCCTGGCAGCAGGACCATGCTCCGAGGGGTCTGCCCCTCCCAGGCCTTCGGAGTGTCTTCCAGCACCAAGTTGGGTGTGGCCCTCTCCCACCAGGCCAACAGGAAAGGAAGCCTGGAAGGGAAGGTTGGTCTTCATAATGTTCTCAACATCTGGTATTTCTGTGTGTCCCCTGTGATGCTCTGAGGTAGTGTGCTCTGGGAGGGAAGGGACCCAGGCAGCTTCTCTCCTCTGAAGAGGTCTTCACTGCCAGGCTCTCGGCACAGACTTCCAGGTGGAAGAGGGAGGGGCCTTCTTCCCTCCCAGGCCAGGTTAGCCAGGAGAGGTTGAGGCCCAGAGCCACCTGAGGACAGTCCTCTGCTGTGGAATTCAACCCCGTGGAGTTTGCAAAGAGGGTCTTAGGAGTATGGACTCCAGAGACCTCATCAGCAGGGATGGATCCATCCCACTCTGCCACTTACTAGCTCCGAGGCCTTAAATAAGTTATCTCCTCTCTTAGCCTTGGTTTCCTCACCTGTAAGAAGAGGGTACTCGCAGCCTGAGAGGGGTTTTCTGAGGATGGATTTACTAATGATTGCAAAGCATCCGGCCCCTTCTCAATGCTTAGTAAGCAAGTGTCATCGCTATTGTTAACAAACGTTTTCTGAGGGCCTGTTCCATACTCGGCACTTTGCTGGGGCAATGACACAAACGTAAACAAGACAGAAACTGTCCTTGCCCTAAGAACTAACATTCTATCAGGGGAGATGGACCAATGAGCCAGCAGCCATAATGGGACAAGACAGAAGCCGCAGGAAGGCAGAAGCTAGGGGAGCAGCACGGTGGGGTCCCCCTATAGCCTGGGCTACATGACGCCCTGGCTGGGTGAAGGGTGGGCAGGGTGAGGACTGGTGAGGTCAACTGGTCCCAGTAGCCCAGCTGGCAGCTCAGAGGGCCAGTGCTGAGTGGCCCAGGCTTTCCACCCCAGTGTCCACCACATCATGGTGATGTAGATCAATTGTCATCTTGCTCTGGGAGTCGTTCACATCCAAACAGATGTGCCTTCTGCTTCTTAAGCCAGTGACCACTCCTCCAGGGCCCAGTTCTCTGTTTGCAGAGGACGAGAGACAGGGTGGGGCCACATGGCCTGGAAAACTGAGTGATTCTATCTAGAGGGAGTGAATACAAATGACCAGAGGTGTTCCAGAAGAACTTGTCCTCTCCTCCCTCCCTGGCTCAAGTATCCCTGACCCCTTCAGACTACTTGGAAACCAGGCTTGCCTTTCAAATAAGTGTCTGTCAGGGTGCATTCAGATGACCTGCTGGGATCACTTGACATGCTTGTAAGCACCTAAGTACCTGGGCTCTGACCACATCTGCTACCTCTGAATTTCCACACGTGTGAGGAGTGGCCTGGGTGATTCTAACGTGCACTGAGTCTCCATCCTCCTGGAGCCGGAGGGAAAGGAAGCCATGCAGGGCGTGGAGTCAGGATGGGCCCAGGCTCCAGACTGAGTACAGGGCACTTGATCTCACTGCGGGAAGGACAAGCCAAGGGAAAGGAAGGCCCCGCTGTGCTCGTCATTACACTTACCCTGAGAGCCAGATGAATGTAGGGGCCAGGTCTAGGAGGCAGAGGTCTGAGCAGGAACCAGCGCCCAAGGAGAGCAGTGACGGAGAAATTTCCCCAGCTGGACAGGAACCCGGGGCTGGCAGGAGTCCTTGCTTCTGGCTCTAGAACCAGGGGGTGGCTGCTTAGAGCCTCCCTAACAGGGCCTCTGGGTTCGAGGCAGCTCCCAGCCTGGCAGGTGGCTTGCTGAAGTGTGGTGGCCTGCAGGCCCTGGGGACCTCTTGGGCAGCTGCAGAGCTCCAGGTTTCTCTGTTCACGAGGGCAAGAGGGCTGCCCTTCCCGGGGTGCCGCTGATCTCCAGGGCCCTGTTCTCCATGGCGGTGAGAGAGTGGGTTAAGGTTAAATCAGGTCACAGGAAGTAGAGGGCCGGCAGGTAGGCCAGCAGAGTGGCATGGGTGTGTGTGACCTCCACCCTGCGCTCACATCCCAAAGACCTTCCCTTTCATTCTGACGGAAGCTGGGAAGGTGAGCAGGCTCTGGGCAGCGAGTAGGGGTCCTCAGGGGTGCCTTCCTGCATCATGCAGACCCTTAAACTCATCACCATGAACACCACCAAGCCCACCGTGATGTGCTGAGCACCCACCACACAGAGGACATGGAGTGGGCTCAGAGCCCTGTTAGCCGCCCACGGTCAGGACTGCCCGGCACTGGACGCAGACAGCCAGGCCAGCCTCTGTTCTTCACCTGCAGTCCAGCCAAACTGACCTGCGTCCTGCTTCTGGAAGTTGTTTTCCACCTTCTCTTGTTTGTGCTTTTGTTGTTCCTTCCGCCCTCTACCATGTCATCTCTGTGGGCCACATACTGCCCATTCGTTCAGTCAAATGCTGCTTCCATAAGGGAACCTTCCCTGATCTCCCACCTGTGTGAAAGCACCTCTCTTGGTTATTTCTACGTCTTCGATGTTCCTTTCCAGCTGCGGTGAGCACCTTCCTCCTCATGCAGTGATGTGGACTTGTCCTCTCTAGTCCTTCTTCTTCTCTTTTCTGTCTTCTGTCGGACTGTGGCTCCTTGGCAGTGTGACCTGTTTGCTCTGGCTTCATGCCTCCCACAGCCACAGCACAGAACCTGGTTCTCAAGACTTCCAGTAAGTGCTGGCTTGCTGAATAAATGAAATAAAAGATTCTAGCTGGGATTGTGTGTGTGTGTGAGAGAGAGAGATAAACTATTTATCACACACAGTGCATTGCATGCAGAAAGCACTCAATTTATGTTTGTTCATTTTTCCTCTCACTTGTTTTTAAAAGCTTGGTATCTTCACAACTCCACCCTCCCTATGTATTTGTGGTCTCTGAGCAACCGTGCATTGGTGATGGTAAGGGCCGACGTGGATTGAACATTTCCTGGGTACCCAGCGCTCAGTACCACGTGCATTCTCAGAGGCCAGCAGCATCAGTATCACCTGGGAACTTAGTCAAAACGCACACTCTTAGGCTCCACCCACACCAGTTGAATCAGCAACTCTGGGGGTGCGGCTCAGCCCTCTGCATTTACAAAGGCCCTGGGGATTCTGATGCACACTGGAGTTTGAAAGCCTCTGGTTTGGTGGCTGAGATGGGTTCCCTGACTGGAGGGCAAAGAAGACTCAGAGCAGATGCTGTGTGCTGCAGGCCACACCTCCGCTAAGCAGGCTGCCTCCGCGCTCCGGTGCAGCGCTCCGGTGCACCGGGCTGTGACGCTGTGACGGATCTCTCCGGGTGGACGATAGCAGGCATGAGGCTGGGCCAAGGTTCCCCACTGAGCCAGATGCCACATGCCAACCTTGCTTTGTGTGATTTATGAGTTTCTTCCCAACACCAGCCACATACCGCTGATTTCATTATAGAAAAGCTTCCACGCCAGAAGAGTCATTAATCAAGGGATGGTGGCTACCTTGCCGCCCTCCAGATTGGAACACAAAACCATGGGTTCCGGGGTTCCGTCCTTCCTTTGCATCACCCAGCTGACGACAGTCACAGCCAGTACTGTCCCTTGTGTACTAGTCACTGAGGTTCACACAGTTCAGCTTCTTTAATCTTTACAACTTTATCAGGAACGAGTTTCATTGTCACCCATTTACAAACTAGGAAATAGAAACCCAGAGAAGTTAACACACTTGCCCAAGACTCCAGGGCTAGTAAGGGGTAGAGCCCATCCTGCACTTGAGGAAATGGGGCCCCATGCAAAGCTCTCGGTCTCACCCCGGAGCCAAGGCTTGTTCTCCTAGGCCCCACATCCTTTCATGAGTGATTCTTTGAAGGCTGCAAGGTGGGGTGGACCATAGTCGGCTCTACCAATGTAGAAAGAGCCTGAGAGGCCGATATACTTAAAGTCACAGAGCAGGAATTCTCAGGTACTGGGACTTGGCAGAACTTAGAATGTGACACAGTGACAGGTCAGTTGCTGATGACGCTGCCTAGTGCCAGGTGTCTTATCTGGAGTTCAGGGGTGAGACCCCCTCGATGATCTTGCCCGACAGGCTGAGGCTGCTTTGCTCCAATGTCTGCTTTCTCCTGCATCCTCTTGAGGAATCTTGTTTTCCAAATGTTTTCCTGGCCTTAAGCTTCTCTGTCCTGCATTATTTCTCTTCTGATGCCAGTCATGTGCTTATGTAGGGGGACTGTCCTTCTGCAGACCTGCCCCTGTGGCATTGTCACCCCAAGGTGGGGACTTGAGGGTGCCTACTGGAGCCTGGTAGACTCACCCACAGTGTTCCCCAGGCACCTGGGGCGTTGCAGGCTCAGCAACCAGGTGGGCTCGCGTGAAATTTACTAACCCATGTGTGTCCACCCATTATGTCTTGGCTGCTTTACTGTGTGAGAGCAGGGGTGGAGAGCTCTGGCCTCGCAGTGAGATGGCAGCTGCTCTGGGCCACAGAGGAAGTCACTTCAGCAAGTCACTTAGGCTTCCTGGGTCTCAGTGTGCTCAACTGTAAAAGAGGGGTGCGATATGGGGGAAGATCAAATGAGAAAGTGCTGTGGTCTGGCCTTGTGGCCCTTGAAGCCTGTGCAGTGGCCCGGGGACATCAGGGACTACTTCTCTGGCCCTGGGGCAGGCCAGAGCTGTTAGACCCAAGGCTGGGGACTTTCCAGCTGCTACGGACATTCTCCAGCCATCAGGCCAAGGCCTTGAAGGTCAGATGTGGGGGTCTGAGGGGGCAGAAAGCCAACCAGAAAAGAAGAGCTGGGGAGTCCAGGCACCCACTTTGCTCCTGAGCTGGAGATGGCTGATCTGACTATGAAACTGTTTTTGGTGGCACTTGCTATTACCTTTGAGAAGCAAGGAAAGTGGATTCAGCTGGGGTCTTGATGTTCTTGTAGGCTGTGAAAACGTTCAGGCTCGTGGGGAGGGCTAGGATGGGGACAGGGAGGGAGGGTTATGAGGCAGCAAGAATAGTTCCTTCAAGGTCTTTGGAGCAGAGCTGCCCCTCCCTCATCTGTGCCCCCTGCCTGACATGGGTTAGGGCTCTTTGGGCCTGCCTCACAGAACAGAGGACATGGGGCTGGGCTGACCATCCCAGGCAGGTGGCCTCTGTCCGTGGAGGCCCCACAGGGCATGGCCCTGCTGCTCGCAGGAGGAGAGCACCCTCTGGGGGAGGGTGACAAAGCCACATTGGTGAAAAGGCCCCACAAATATTTGTCAATGGCACAGAGAGCTTCGGCCCGGAGGCTCCTTCTCAGCGGGAGCTCACTCTGCCTGGCAGGGGAGCAAGGGCAGAGGCTGTGGAGCAAACCTAGAGCTGAAGTCTGGCTGTTTTCTCTTACCAGCCGGGCAACGCCTGTCAAGTTACTTCACCTTTCTGACCTCCGGCCACTCACCGATAAAACAGGGACAATACTACGTACTGCTTAGGGATGTTGTGAGATTTGAATGAGGTGACGTTTGTGAATGGGCTGGAATTAAGAAAAGGGGAGACGGTACCCAGTGGATGCCCAGACTCTCTGCGGAGGTAGTTGTCCTGTTCCGGCTGGAGCGCCTGCGCTTGACACTGAGGAAGCGGTCAGCGAGCATTTGTGAAGGAGTGAGTGAGTGAGTAAATGAGTGAGTGGAGTAGCTCCACGCGAGGTAAGGAGCCTCTCTGCGGCAGCTTGGACTCCAGCCCCAGCCCCCGCCCAGGGCCCCCAGGACTCCCAAAGTGGACATATGTTCCAGGTTGGCTTGTTAACTTTGCAGAGAGAGGAGTCCTGTTGGGCATGGGGCTGAGAGTTGGACAAACGGATGTAATTCATGGGCAAGAATTACAACCTCAAGCTTCCCTGAGATTCCCGGTCTCCATCTCTAGCCACTGGGTGAATGGCCTTCCTAGGGGTTCCCTGGGTGTCCATTTGTCTCCCCTTTACCTCAAATGAAGGTTGTATCGGCTGGCCTGTACTTTTCTACACTCGCATTAGATCACAAACTGCATGAAAAAGAAGGTCTTGTCCACATCAACCAATACAGTGCCCGGTGCACGGCAGGTACTCAGTGAATGTGCGGTGAGTGACTGAATGAGTAAAATAAAACTGCTGTTGCCTCCCTATTCTGAGAATCCGCTCTTGGACCACAGGGTTTGGGATGCCTGTCAGTTTTGTTCTCAGCTTTCTCTTCTCATCTGGCTGTGATTTGGGTTTTCCAGGAATCAGCTGATGTTTGACCGTGAAAATTCCTTTTCCCGCGGCACTGGAGACCCAGCATTTGCAAGTTAATGCCAAATCAGTTCCCGATTAAACAGGCAACAAATGTGAAAACAAAAATCACACAGCAGAGAGGATGCAGCAAATACAGGTGGGGAGGCACCTGCCTGTGAGAAGACTACATGCTAATGAATTCGTTACAGTTAGGCTAAGGCAGTGAAAACTGCGGCATTGCGTTTATCTACGGTTTCCGTTCAGACTGGCAGCAGAAAGGAAGTGGTGAAGGCTCCTCTGAGCTCCAAGCCCTCGGCTTATTGAAGCTTTGCCCCCTGCCATGGGCCATGTCTCTGCTCGGGATATAAGTCTTTAGTTTATTTGCATACAAATTGCAAACATCTACAGAATCTTCAGCTCAAGCAGTTTTTAAGTAAAATGTTATTGCTTCCCTGAAGGCTATAATTCCTTTGTTTTTCTCAATATTCTTCTCATTTAGCAGCCACAAAAATTGACCCAGATTTTCCACCCAGGAGTGTCTACTACAGGGAGTGGAAGGAGCCAAAGTCAGGGAAAGCAGAGAAGGAAGAAGGTAGCCAGGAGATTGAACCTGCTTTTTCAGGACACCCAGAACCTGACCTAAGTGTTTTAAGTATTATTTTAATTCTGAAGCTAACTCTGTGGGGTAGACACTATTACTGTCTTCATGTGTAGTAAGGAAATCAAGGTTAGGAGATGTCATGTGAGTTACTCAAGGTCAGAGAGCTAGAAAATCGTAGGTCCTGAACTCCAAGGGTATCTGGCTCCTGGAATTTTACACAAACACACACATGTGCACAATTATAAAATTATATTATATAATTATAATTTCAATATTATACATAAATATCATACTTATTATACATTTCATAATACAATAAATAATTTAATACTTTAATACTAATTTATAATTAATATATTTTATAATTTTAATGTAATTAAATAATGATAATTATATTTATATAATTATGTGTGTGTGTTTATATATATATATATATTTTTTTTTTGCCCTGCAAAAAGCTTGTTTCCATTTGATCCACGGCATGGGAGAGGGCTCCAGGGTGGTTAAAAGGCTGATCAGCAGTTGCAGGGAGAGGCTCAGGCAGAAGCCAGACACCAGGGGAAGGCGGAGGGGCCCCTCAAAGGCCTCTGGGCTCCAAAGGCTCAAGTGGGGGTGAGCCTTTTCAGGAGTTACTTGCCCCGCCCAGCCGGGGGTGACCAGCCTGTGAAGCTAGTCAGGTGGTCTCCCATCCTCTTGATGAGTTTCACCTCCTCGTCCAGGAAGTGGTTTCCAGAAAGTCACAGAGATGAGGATCTGTGCAGGTAGGACCCAGGCATGGAGATGCAAAAGGACCTGGTCCAGGTCCATGGCGGCTTCCCTGGTGCCCTGAGTTTCACCCCACTCATTTGGGAAGAAAACGTGGCCACCGTGCTGGTTTTGCATCTTTAAGAGACGCTCGGGGGCCCTCATGGAAGTGGCCCACGGCCTCCAGAGCCACATTGTTGCAGTCGAGATAGAAGCCCAGAGAAATGTCGGTGCAGGCGGCCTCCGCCTCAGTGGAATAATTTTGAGGAACTTGGGAGCTCATGATTGCTCGGCAATAAGGAGGTAAGCTCAAAAAATGGTGTTGGCTGCTCTTGGAGGCTGAGGATGGCTGAGGTGGTTCTGGAGATGGTGACTTGGAAAAGAGGTTGGAGGGTGCTTGGAGATGAGGAAGGGGCATTCCTGGGTCTGTTCTGTCTAAACGCTATTGAAGCAAGAGGCAGACCTGGGGGCCTACACAGGGTGTCGTCCCAGAATTCTATGTTTAAGCTCTGCTATCTGTGCAATCACTTACTCTTTACATAGATTTAAATATGTAAGACAACCTGTTAACTCATTAACAGTAGTGTGCAGGGTCTACTGACTTGTCCCTACACTGTTTTTAAATCTGAATGTGCTAAGGATTCTGGAGTTACTGGAGTTACTGTCAGGATAGGGTTGGCTACGTACTTTGTGGGGTTTATTGCAAAATAAAATTATGGGTCACCTAATTCATACACTAGTAGAAATTTCAAAAATGATGACAGCAGCCCAGGGCCCTTTGGAGCACAGGGCCTTGTACAGCAGCACCAACTGCAGGCCCATGAAGCTGCCTGAGCTGGGATTCTCAGAGGAAACATGTCCATTTTTTTCTGGGTACCTGGCCTGGGTCTGGCACATGATAGGCAGTAAAAAACTGTTGGCTAACTGAATGAACCAATGCAACAAATACTTGTATTCATCTACTACTGCCTACCAGGTAGTGTTCTAGGCACAGGGCATACAGCAGTAAGCAACACACACAGGGTCCCAGACCCATGGAGCATAGGTTCTGAAGGGATGGAAAAATACAAGGGCACTGGCCCTGGTCGGGTAGCTCAGTTGGTTAGAGTCGTCCTGATACATCAAGGTTGTGGGTTCAATGCCCAGTCAGGGCACATATTATACAAGAATTAACCAATGAATGTATAAATAAGTGGAACAACAAATCAGTGTTTCTCTCTTCCCCTCTCTCTCTCTTAAAAAAATCAATAAAAAGAAAAACACCAAGGGCACTGCTACCAGGTGGAAGGGATTAATGGGGGGCAAGGGGTCATTTTATGGGCCTCCTACTGAGACAGGATAGTGAGAAGCTAGGAAAATTCCTTGGCAAGTGGAATAGGGAAACTGAGACAGCTGAACACAGCGGCTGAACAGTTTACAGCCAGGCTCACTTGGTCACCACGGCAGAAGACCAGAGTCCCTGACAGGGGGCAAAACTGGGAAAACAAGGACCTCACCCTCAGAGTAACATTTCCTCCCTGGAGCGAACATCTAGGCCTCAGCTGTATTTTCGCTCCAGGCTCAGAAAAGCAACAAGACCAGGTGGGAGACAGCAGAACCAATTGCCACGAACAACTAAAGACCCTGCCCTGTCACTGACCTATCAGAGGAGACCATGACCCCAAAAGGGTGTTCCTGGATTACTTATGAATATTCTGCTGAGACCCTCCCCTGAGATCTCCCCTAAGGTTTACTTCTGCAAGAGAGAGAGAAAAAAATCTCAAGACAAAGGCCCCAGAGGGTCCTCTCCCTCTGGGTAGCAGCCCGCACCATTCCCTTCTTCCCCCACTTCTTTCTTCATAGGCACGTGTCTCCTAAACTCAAAGGCAATGAGAAGTGGCAGCTTGTCCCAGGCTGTGTGCCCTGAATGTGTCCCCAAAACCCCCTTTTCTCCGACTTCCCAGTGAGCTAAGGCAGCCTGGCCTAGGCTCTCCTGTTGCTTCTTCTATGCTAGGCCCGTCCTCGTTTCACTGTCCCCAGCTTTAATAAATGTATCCTCAGTCACCTGGACTCGTGCTGTGACATCTTTCCTACTCAAGTCAAGAACCCACACACTACAGCCGGCCCCAGGCTGAGGGTCCCCTGTCCCGTAACACTACCACGCAGGCCTCACCTCTTTCTTAGGTCAGGTGACCCAAGGAAACATTTCCAACCAGAACATTTATTAAGGATTTGTGAACTCAGCTAGAAAAAAGGGGTCTTTCTAAAACGGTGAAGCTTGGAGACCCCGTGGACAGCCACGCTCCGCCCTGAGTGGAAGAAACTGGTCCGCGGGAAGAACAGAGCTGGCACCCGAAGGGAAGCAGAGACCAGCAGCGGTGGGCCTTCCCGACTGCCCGCGGGCCCGCTTCCACCTGACCCCAGACTCACCTGTGCTCTGGCCAGCCCTGGAGTTTGGCTGTCAACAAGCTACACCACCTCTGTTGTCACCTGAGCTAATTCAAGGAGGGTTTGGCATCTTAACAAGGGAATGACAACCAGTTAACTGACCCCTGAGGCAGGAAGTCAGTGAGGAAACCATTGCTGTCCTTCAGCAATGTACAGCAGTGGTGAGGGCCTCAAGTAAGGCATGGGGACGGCGATGAGGGCCCAAACAGGAGACCATGTAAGAACTGACGGCAGGGATCCTGTAGGACTATCCTGTTCCCTGGTGTATCCCCAGAGGCAACGCTGTGTCTGGCACCTGGAAAAGTGCTCAGTAAATCTTTGTGGAAATGAATGATTAAATGAATGAAGGCAGGAAAAGTAAAAGCCAGACTTGCTGACCAGCCCTGACCAGTGTGGCTCAGTTGGTTGGGCACTGGACCGCAGAGCAAAGGGTCACCATTTCGATTCCTGGTCGGGACACATGCCCGGGTTCAGTGTTCGGTCACCGGTGGGGGCGTATATGAGAGGCAACGGATCAGTGTTTTTCACCCTCTCTTTTACTTCCCCCCTCTCTAAAAATAAATAAAATCTTAAAAGACTTGCTGACCAACAGGAAATGGAAGATGAGCAAGAGGGAGAAATGTAACCTTACTGGCTGGCTGGCAGCCTTGTTCCAGACGGGAGGGGCTGCTTTGGATGGGGTCATTGGGTGAGAGTCCCGCACCTTGGGTAATGAGTTGTTTCGAACTACTGGCATGCATTTTCGAGATGAGTGGCTGGTCTTAGGAAACAGAAGAGTTAACCCATCTAACACAAGGACCATCCCTGTCCTTGGCCTCCTTAGCTCTGGCCAGGTAACCAACTGAGTGACTGTGGTGTGCGCACTCCAAGCCTTTTTACTCCAGAGAAAGACCTAATTTCACAAACAGACGATGATCATAACTGCCTCAGGGACCGGTGGTCCTTGATTAGGAGCAGTCTAAAGTTAGCATGACAAAACCAGCTGTCGAGTGTCAGCCTAATGAGTCCTCCTGTCTCCCAGCACAGTTCTCCAGGGTCCCCTGCATGACAACTCACTTCCCAAGCAGACTGGGGAAGATTATCGAGATGAGTTGAGAAGCTTGAAATTGGGTATTCAGAAAACACACTTGCTTTTCTCCTTTGGGGATGCCTGCGTGGAGGCTAGGCATAAATGGCAGCTTTAAAAAAAACTGGCATTATAATCTCCTTGGTAGCTCAGGCGCAGAGCATTAAAGAACTGGCATTATAAAGCTGTCAGAGGTGGGCAAGGCCCCTTTTATTTTGGCTTTCTGTGTCCAGTCAGAAGCAGTCCAGGGAGATGGTTAAGCAAAGGTTGTTACACTTCACCAGAATTTAGTTTGAAGTGCAGTGTTTACATCCCTGGGTGAGGCTCATTAGCATGTGTCAGGAAGGCGGCTTCAGCAGCTCCACACGTACCCTGCTGCTGGGCTGGCAGAAGGCCTGCCTCACCACAAGCTCCGCTTCTCTAAGTTCTTCCAAGTCCCTCCTGGCTGAGTAAAGTCTTCTCTTGTGACCCAAATATGTCCCGCTTTGAGAATGCCTCCTTCTCTCTTCTGAGCTCAGGCCCTGGGGAGGGAGCTGAGCAGAGTATCCAGGGCGAATGGGGTAGTGAACGTGAGATGCTGCAGACACACAGCAAAGCACTCAGAGGGGCAAGGAACAGGTGCTCCTCACCAGCCTCCGAAATGATGGAACTGGCTTCAGCGCTCTAGCTATGCAGCAGTCAAGACAGGCATAACTGCATTAGCCATCCCTTTTTAAAAAAAACTTTTCATTATGGAAAATTGCAAGCGTATAAAAAAATAGAGATTAATACCCACCACCCAGTTTCAACAACTATCAATTTATGGCTTATCTTGTTTCATTTGAAACAAATCACAGTTCTTATGTCATTTTATCTGTAAATATTTTGGCACATACTCTTTAAAAATAACAATACCATTGTCAAACCTAAAACACCTAATGCTGATGGAATTGTATAACTGGAGAGCGGAGGAGGCTCCTGCACTACCTTACCCTTGACCTTTAACAGGAACAATGTGTCAAACAAAAGCCTTGAAAAAGGCAAAGGACCAAGGCAAGGCAAGGTTATGCCCACACTCAGATGCACTGATATGCGTATGTTTGAAACATTTCTTGAAGTAGCCTAATAGAGAAGTTAAAAAAAAACAAAGAAACAAAAAACAGCCCTGGCTGGTGTGGCTCAGTGGATTGAGCACTGGTCTGCAAACTGAAAGGTTGCAGGGTCAATTCCCAGTCAGGGCACATGCCTGGGTTGTAGGCCATATCCCCAGATCCCCAGATCCCCAGTAGGGGGCGCTTGAGAGGCAACCACACATTGATGTTTCTCCCTCTCTTTCTCCCTCCCTTCCCCTCTCTAAAATAAGTAAACAAAATCTTTCAAAAAAACAACAGCAACCCCCCGTTTTTAACCGTTTGGAGTTTCCCGTGCTGCAAGGATAACCCATCAGAGAACAGAGAAGTGGTGGGAGGGGAACAACATTCCTCCTCTGATCAGTGGGTGGCCAGGCTGCAGCAGGGTCCTAGGCCTCCACCAAGGTACAGGGACAATTTCATGGTAACATGAATTTTTAGACTTTTCTGGTATGGTTGTTTTTATTAAAGTATACATCTATAGGAAAGTGCACAAAACCCTAAAGCTCACTTATTTTATAGTAATAAGATCACTGACCGAGCTCTATGTTTGTCCCAAGGATTAAGTTAAACACTGAAAGTGAGATGTAAACGGAACAACTGCTGTTAGGGCAGCCAGTCCCAGGAACAGTTTCCATGTGAAATCATCTCTGTACGTGAGCAGGATGGGAGGGCATCCCCACGTGGGGCGGCCTGGAGCAGGAGTCAGAGGAGCAGGTAGGGGAGATGTCTATGCAGAGGGTGGCCAGCTGCAGGCTCGCAGATGCCAGGTGGGGTGGGGAAGCTGCTCATGTGGGGGACCCCGAGTGATCTGTGGACTCTCAGGACTCTCGTGCTGAGCACCAACACTGACTCACTGCTGGGTGGTGTGTTGAAGTGGTGATATGGCATCTCTTATAAAAACTGTATAATCCCAGAATGTAGGCTGGTCAGTTTGCAGAAACTGCTGGTCAGTATTAGAGATGGTCACTGTTCACATTCAGGTCACACAGGCCCCAAATACTTTGTTGTTTAGGTTAGTGGTCATTAGCCTTTAAAAAAAAGATTTAACTTATTTTTTAGAGAGAGGGGAAGGGAAGGAGAAAGAGAGGGAGAGAAACATCAGTGTGTGGTTGCCTCTCACATGTCCCCTATTGGGGACCTGGCCCACAACCCAGGCATGTCCCCTGACTGGGAATTGAACTGGTGACCCTTTGGTTTGCAGGATGGCACTTATAATCCACTGAGCCACACCAAAGAGGGCTCATTAGCTTTTTATACAGAAGAGGGAGTGAGGCATTCTCAGTCCAAGCATTGACTAAATCCTTGAGATCCTGGCTCAGAGAAGCCATCAAGTGAGGTGTCGAGGCCTTCCACTGTAAATCCCGAGAGCTGCACCAGGACCTCTTGCTAACGCGCATTCACCCTCAAACAGCCTTTCAGTACCTGTGCCTTCAAGTCCTTTCCTAACACTTGTCTGAAGGGAGCATGAAGCAATTCCCCCTCACTCCCAACTGCCACCTCTTGCTTGGATTTAATAAACGGGAAAGGCATTATGATAATCCTTCCTGGAATTGATTAGTCGGTGGAAGGAAGTGGGGCGACCTTGCCTCACAGGCATCTGGCCTCACAGACAGTGTCGTGGACAAAGTTATCTCTGGAAGGGCCAGGGCCACTGGGAAGAGGAGGCCCAGCATTGCTGGGTTTATCCTGGAGCAGGTACCGAAAGACTCAACCATCTTTTTCCCAAAGACTAGAGGGGCAACATAGTTGGCCAGGCCTGAGGGGTCCTGGAACAGAGCAGGTCCTCCCCAGCAAATGCTGTAGGTGAAGGTAGCAGATAGCATTACCATGGCAACTCCTCCAACCTCAGGCTTCCAAGGAAGACACCATGATCGACCCCATTTCTCTTAAATTACAGTCCACAGGTCTTAAATTCAAACATCTGTTGACAAGGATACAGGGCCTGTCTCAGTTAAGTGATATAATCTGTCCTCATTAGCCTTCTCCCTACTCTCTTGAAAAGCATAAAGAAAATTACCTTTGGCACAGCAGAGGCTTTTAAACTAAGCTCTTCGCAGTATGTCTCAAATTGAACATCCAGTTGAAACACATAATTACCAAATAGAAAAGAGTAGCTAGATGAGTTGACACAGGATCTCTAAATGTAGCTGAAGAGATGGCTCTTGCCTTTGAAGTTAAAATGTCTTAGATCAGGCCTGCAAGTCAAACAGTGTAATGGAGGAGGCAGACAGTGAATCACTAAGAAATTTCGCCCCTCTAAGGTTTCTGGTGCTGAAATCCCCCTTAGACCACCATCTGGCTTCTTCCAACTTCTCCCATCTCCCACACGTCCTCACAACTTCAGTCTCTCAGCTCCTCTGTATCTCTTCGCCACCTGTTGTCCAATGTCAAAAAGTCCCTTCACTTTGTTGTTTTCCAGTCGTAAAGTCTGCTCCTTACTCTATTATGGATAGAAATGAGGTCCTGGGGAGCTTATAAAAAATTCTCATTTTCCAGGTCCTAATCCAGATGGACTAAATCAGATCCTCTAGAGCAGGAGTCGGCAAACTACAGCCTGCAGTCCCAATCCAGCCTGTAGTCTATTTCTGTGTGTGTGGCAGGCTAAGAAGGTTTCTACATCTTTGAAGGGTTATAAAAAACACAAAGAATTTTGACAGAGACCACGTGTGGCCTGCAGTCTAAACTACTTACAATTGACCCTTTACAGAAAACGTTTGCTGACCCCTGATCCAGAGGAAGGGTCCAGGAATCTGATTTTAAAAAGCTTCCAAAGTGACTGTGGGCTAGCAGCTGGAAGAGCAATATTCGGAATCCATACTGTGGTGGCAGGAATGATCTCTGGAGCCAGAGACCTGGGTAAGCGTTCTGAACTCACTATTTCTACCGTCATAACAACTGATATGCAGGAATTAATGCAAAACATAAGGCATTCAGGTAAAGTACCTCCGTACGGTACTGCATAGGTCACCATCAAGTGGTTATTTTATTAGTATTTTTACTAAGTAAGAAGAACTTGTTGCTTAAGGGTATCTGGGGAAAAGTCACAAGATGTGCTGATTAATTCCACTAAAAATATGTTAACTTCCCCACATTTGTTCCAACTGTTTACCGCCATCATCAAGGCCCCTGATAAAGCTACTCCTTCCTTTCTTTCTCAAAGATGGTGACCTGTTTTACCCACTTAATGGATTGAGACCATTTAACACAAACCCTCTCAACTTTCCATTTCTCTTGTTTCATTTTTCCATCAGTACAATAAATATTTTCTCTCTTCAACTGGCACTGCCATTTTTCACCATTACCCAATTACATTTTAAAATCTTAGACCCTGCCTCTGCTTACATATATGAACACATTGTCTTTATTAAAAAAGTTTGTCCAACCTACCACTCCATTATTACCACTTTTTCTTTCTGGGTTTCCAGTGAACTTGGCCTTCCTTGCCTATACTTCCCTTGCTCTTTACCTACAAATTGCCTTTTTATAGTTCCTCATCTTACCTGTGACACTTGACTTGGCTTCTGGGACACTATATTCTGTTTCCAACCTAATCTACAGCGTAGTGAGTTTCATCCTTTTGCAATTAAACTCGAACTTCATGTTCAAGGCCCCACCTCTCTTAAATACTCCCTGTTTTCCAGCCACAATGGCTTACTCACTGTTCCCCAGGTACCCCAGCTCTTTACCACCCCCTTATCACTCCTGTCCACCTGTTCTGTTTTCAAATTTTAGCCATCCTTCAAGGCCCAGCTCAAATATTTCCTCTTTCATGAAGCCAGCTAGATGTGACATCTCAACACTCTCTAAGCCAGCGCAGCTCTTGACCTTACCTGCCTCACCTCTTGCACCTGAGCTATCATGTCTAGTACGTGCAGAGAATCATCTTGGGTGGCTGTGTAAACTGCCACAAGGACTGCTCACCCCCGTAGGAGAGAACCACCTGATGCTGGTTGGTGGGCTGTCTTCTGTGTTTACATGCTTTGCGTCAACTGGTGACAAACACCACCTATTCAGGTATCGTGAATTCAAATCTCGTGAGTCTAAAAAGTTTCCTCTGAAAGGCGTCAGGAGATTCATTACTTACCTCACCGCTAGTCATTTCGTGGGGCTCCCAACACCCCTCAAGATCATTTAGCAGTTTTTGCAATATTGTGTGATCTGGGTGGATCACTCGAATATGAACTTATCTTTTTCACCATTAATAAAGGAATAATTATTTTCTACCTCAAAGGGTTGCTGTGATGATTAATTATGTAAAAATGTTTAAGCAGTTAAACACTGTGTCTAAGTGGTAATTGCAGTGTAATTATGCTTATAAATTAATATTCCCTCTTCTCATCTCTACAAAAACAATATTTATTAAACAGTTGATATATTAACCCTGATTTTCATTCCAAACCTCGAAAACAATCTGATAGAGAACAGGCCATGCTGACATGAAGCTGCCGTCCCAGTAACTGCCCTGCCCTTTCCTCCAGCCCAAAGCATGGCCTGCTTTTAGGGCAGTACAAAGTAGTCTGCAGTACAAAGTAGTCTGCTCAACCCTCCCTGGAAGTAAAACAGTTCACCACCATTTGTACCCAAACCACAGGAGTAAGATATAGAACTTGTCCAAACAATGCCAAAACCTTTAGTGAGTTGCTAAAATATTTTAAGCCAGAGAACTGCAAGGGAAATGAGGTAGTTCAAGTCTCCCTTTTACACTCCCAGGACCTCTTAGATGGAATGCATAGAGCAAGCAGCAGCACAGCACTGTCAGGACACATTTTAGAAATTTCTAGGAACATAAACCAAGCAAATTAGAGATTCAGGAATTTTGTAATTTGTCTGGTAGGTCTGATCTTTACAGAGCAGCATAAAAAGTCACTTTATAAACAGAAAACAAACCTGTTTTACCTGCAGGTGGGGGAACCATGCAATCAATTCCCCGACTGACGTGGGAACAGTGGCTGGAGTGTGGCCAAACCACTAAGTTTCATCAGACTTCACCTTAACACTGAAAAGGCTACTCCTCTTCTGTGTAATACCAGACAGTTAAATGTGTACTTCTCCATATTTAGCCCAGTCATAGTCTTCCTTAAGCCTTATGCAGTTATGATTCAAAATACTCCCCTCCTTTTTGCTCTCATCACCCAACATCTAGCACCCAGATGTTTTCGTGCATTCCACAGAAAATTGTTTTCTGTGAGCTCAATGCCAGAAACTATTGAACCTAAGAATCAAGGGATCCCATTCCCTCCATATTTGCTCTAGAGCAGGGGTGTCAAACTCATTTTCACCAGGGGCCACATGAGCCTCACGATTGCCTTCAAAAGGCTGAAATAATTTTAGGACTGTATAAATGTAACTACTCTTT
This sequence comes from Trachops cirrhosus, assembly GCA_028533065.1. NCBI lineage: Eukaryota > Metazoa > Chordata > Mammalia > Chiroptera > Phyllostomidae > Trachops > Trachops cirrhosus. Next base: position 171,713,588 of record CM052538.1, read on the forward strand.
AACTGTTAAGGAGTTGAAATTACATTCAGCCCTTTGAATGTAAAGGGCCACTGAATGTAACTGCGAGGCTGATGTGGCCCCTGGTGAAAATGCATTTGACACCCCTGCTCTCGAGTATTTAAAAAAAAAAAAAAAAAAGCAAAGATCTGATCTGGTAGACAAAACTATTAGGACAGGCCTAGTGAAAAGTAGGACTTTCTGATTTTAAATCTATTAAAAAAAAAAAAAAAAAGACTTTACTAACTTTTAGAGAGGGGAAGAGAAGAGAAACATTGGTTTGTTCCCTTTCACCCGTGCCCTGACCAGGAATCAAACCCACAACGTTCTGGTTTACGGGACAACTCTCCAACCAAGTGATCCACACCAGCCAGGGCAGGCACGCTGATTTTAATAACCTTTTGATGCAGTGATGACATTAACAGAATAATTATTTTGTAGAAAAAGTGAGCACATACAAATACTTAGAATTTGGTTGTGCATAAAACAAATGAATGCAGAAGCAGGGTCCAGACAAGGGGAATATAGGGACACTCATGAAGCCTCCAAAACTTACAGTGCATAAAGATGTATTATTGGCTGGCAGTCATAATAGCAGAATCAGGAAACGCCCGCATCCTTGATGACTGCAGACACAGTACAGTGTATGTGTAAGTCACAAAGCGACCACACTCTACATCGAAAGCAAGAGGATCTTGAACTTCGCTGTGGTCTTTCCCTCACTCTTTACACTGCCATACAAGAGTGGCAATCGGCACTCAGCTCCTGAACGCTATGGGAAGGGCACGAGGTCTTCCCATAGGAGCACATGACCAAAGCTAAGGAACTAACCTGGCTGCTGCTGCTGCAGACAAGCCGTGTCACTGGGAAGTCTTTCATGCATTATGTCTGTGTCCACAGTAGGCACAAACTTTGCATCTACAAATGAGATCTACTTATATAAGGCTAGGAAAATAAGGTAAAGCTTGTTAGCTTCACATCAAGCAAATCACAGCAAAATTGAAATTCTGTAGTAGTCTATCCATTTTGAAACCGATAACGCTTCACAAAAATAGTCAATGTTCAGGGACAAAAAAAATCACTCGGGGGAAAAATATAACTAAAGAACATTTATTCATTTTGCACCAAGACTTTATCTTAGGACATAACTAAATTGTGTCACCACCCTCCACCCCAACTTGAAGAAGGGTTAGTACAGTGAATGGTACAAAGCAGATATGAATATTAACTGACAAAGAAAAACCCTTCAAAATCATCATAACAATGTTTAAGTAAAAAAAAGAAAAGAAAAAATAGGAGGTGATGGGAGTTTCAGGTTGAACAAGATCCTCACATTTCATCTAACACATTCAATCCTGACAAGAGTGTACCAAAATGGAAACAGGATTACTATAGTACAAAACTCCCACTACAGATTGCTGTACACACCTGTGTTCCAAGCCCACCCCCAAACCCTAAGTCTCCCAGCACAACTATTTCCCGGCCTGTTGGGCCTGCCGACGAAGAAGCACGTAGATCTTCTCTTTAATCCAGTCTTTGTTATAGGGCTGGTATGTCTG
>CM052538.1:171715643-171734959 GCA_028533065.1 Trachops cirrhosus
CATAAAGTATAATCAGAAAAAAAGTTTCACAAAATTATCTTAATAAAATCTCTATTCTCTGATTACCAAGCAACTACGACTCACTCCAATGAATGTTAATCTTTTACCTTTTTTCAAGCCTCACAAACATGAACCCTAAATTCTTAGTAGTTCTACTGGGAAATACTACAATACAATTTGCTCATTAGCTTTGAAAGAAACTGAAGCTTGTATCTCCAGTAAAGCAAGACTTTTGAACTAGTATTCAAATATGAATTCTAACTTTTAATTCTATAAGGAATTACCACTGATAATTGCCCGAGAAATGAGTTGATGTAAACTGCTGTCACCTTTTCAGATCTTAATCTAAGCATTTTAACGCAACATCAAATAGTGACATAAAAAGCAGAGAAAGGAAACTCAGCGATACTGTAAAATGACTTGCTCCAAGTCCCACAGCTGGTTATGACAAAACGAGAACTGGAACCCCAATCTCCTACTAGTTACTAATCTTCTTTGGGAGACTACGCGGAGTCAAATATTGAAATAGCTAATTCAGAAAAGTACAACCTGAAAAAGTGCCCTTCCCAATAGCTGCGTAATTTAACAGTAACTGCAGCAACCACAAAACCAAAGTTGAAGTAACCTCTTAATCTGTGTGCATCTACTTTTTGAGGATTAAAAAAAACCAAACAAACCTACCCACCCACTGCACTTGACTACCCGGGTCAGATTCTAAGGAACTTGGACCCTCAGCTGAGCCTATCTTTTCAGCCTCCACATCCAAGAGAATGTAAATCCGGGTAAGATCAGGCTTGAGGGCTGCGGGCAACGCCAAATCAGGCTTCTAAGGCTTTTGGAAAAGAGAAAAAGTTATATTTTTCAAAAAGTAGAGCACACACAAAAAAGAGGGGACAGCTGCGAACGCACACTACAAAACAAAGACGACCTTTCTTGGCCCACATCCTAGGTGTAACATATTCAAACCGTTAGCTTTGGGAACAATTTTTCAGACGTTCCCTCGGCCCTTGTTCCTACAGTAAGCCAGGGCGTTTCGAGGAGAAGAGAAGCATCCCTACGTGTGCCTCTACCAAGCAGCCATCCCGAGAACGCGGGCAACCACAGGGTGTACCCGGGCTCCGGGGCCTAGTGCCAGGCCCAGCATCTCCGCGGCGGGAAGGGGAATGGTCGACCCACAAGCCGGAGGGCTGGGGAGCAGTACGCTCGAGCTAGATGGGCTGGCTAAAAGGGGTGCCGGGATGGGGTCACCCGGAAGGTTGAGGGTTCGCGAAGCCACTGAGGCATGTCTCACCATCGCGCCAAACTCTTTCGCTGCAGCCGCCGCCGACACCAACACCTCACACGAGCTTAGCCACAACGCCGCCAACTGCCAACCCCCGCGAGAGGAGCCGCCGGAAGTCGTCAGAAACGCACCACGAAAAAGCCTTTTCGACCATAGAGGGTCACGTATTTCCGGCAGCTAGAGCAGATTCCGACTCTGTTTCAGCCATCTTGGATAAGGGCGATAAGATACACAGGGAGACTTTCGGAACGTTTAAAAATAATAATAATTTCTTCCAAAATTCTGTCTTCCATCTCATGTTGTGAGGCATACGGTTAAAGTGATCACCGATGTAGACAGTGACACAAGTCATATTTCATTTGCCCTACTAAAAAATGGCGGCAGTATAAGAATCCCGCCATAGGTCGGTTGTTACCCGGAAGTACCCTTTAAAGGAGGGGCGGTGAGGCAATCCGGAAGTGAATATAATGAAGGGGTGCCACTTGGCGGCCATGGCTGCTGTAGTATCGGTAGCTCCGGGTCAAAGCCCAGTGGAGTGGAGTAATATGGACAGCACCGGGTATAGGGCAGAGACAGCTTTGTATCGGATTCGCTGCTGAACCCCTAAGGCCCATCGTTAGAGACTTACTGGACTCCTTTCCTCCTTTTAGACTCGGACGAGAGTTTGCCGAGACTGGTGGGCTGGTCCCAGCCTGAGGGGATCATTGGCGGGGTGGCCCAAAGAGCTAGGGTTGCCGAGAGAACGAACGAGTTCGCTTGGGTTTTCCTCCTTCTTTCCGCTGCCGCCTGCAACGTTGTCTGTGAAAGAGTGGGCCCGTTGTGCCACCCTCATTCCGACCATTGAAGAAATCGCTCATTCGCGTATTTTCCCCATTGACTTTCCCATCTTTGTTAAGCCACCGGAATCCAATGACTGGCATCTGAAAACCCAGGGGCTGGGGACCTAAGATTTCTGAAAGTTCTCTCTGGTGCTAAGACCAGCATAAGGGGCTGTTTCCAGGTACGTTCAATAGAAAGGTGCCTCGTGAACACATCTGCTGTTGGGAGTACCAAAGAACTGGAAAGTCCCTCTTGTTCCCCTGGAATCACCACACGCATTTAAGAACCTTTTGAAGCCACTGAAAATTTGTAATCTGGTGGTGGTGGGTGAATAAAGGAGGGCAGAATGGATGATTTCATCTCCATTAGTCTGCTGTCTTTGTCTATGTTGGTGGGATGTTACGTGGCTGGAATCATTCCCTTGGCTGTTAATTTCTCGGAGGTAAGAAATTTGCAATTTTTTGTCAGCTGTCAGGATGGTTGCTAGAAAGTAGTGACAGTTGTAAAGGGTAGCTGCTTCCCCCAGTTAATCTAAGAGCTAAAGGTCTTATTAAGGAAGACATGTTTTAAAAAAGATGCATAACACTTAATAATAGAAGCAAACTTCATATTCAGCATTAGAGTTTTTAATCTGAGTGGGTGGATCCACTGCAGATTCTGGAGTACTCGAACTCCCTGAAATTGCATTATAAAATTTGGAGCACTGTGCATTTTCCTGGAGAAGGGCACCATAACAGTTTTTTGATTTTCAGAAGTTTCAAGGAATGAAGATTTGTGATTGCTGACAAGAACTATAAATAGTGAATGTTATTCGCTCATATGAGTTAAGATTGATATAACTTATCTTTTTGAAAGAATCACGCCTCAAGCATAGTTTTTTGGAGAAAGGTAGATTTTTTGGATATCTATATTAGAATGAAGGAAAAAATACTTTAAAGAACAGATTGTTCAAAATAAAAAAAACTTAGATTGTTCATAACTCACTTTTCTTTTTAAAGAAGAAAAGCATTGGAATGGATATTCGCTGTTGTTTTCAAATCTGCTTAGAAATGAAATTTTTGCTAATATGTTTTGACATTTTGGTTAGTTGTCATTACTTGAATAGATGTTAACTGACGGGGGAAAGAAAGACAGATGAAAGCATTGCTCAGTGGAAAGGGGGATAGGTTCTGCAGGTTGTCGTAAAGAGTGCACGAGGTGCACAGTGCTCAAACCTTTAGGGAGAAAAACAGCTACACTGGGGGGAACAGGATTTCATGAGTCTGGCTTGGCCCTAGTTTTACTGCCAGTCCTGAAAGCGCTTTTATAGGATAGGGGAAAGAATGGCCCGAAATAGAAAGGAAAGGTAAAGACAGGTAGGCTTTGAAGATGGCCTATGGATAGGAAAGGAAGTGAGACCAGGCCCTATGAGTTTGAAACACAGGTAAGCCCACAGCCAGATGGAAGGGAGGGTTGAACTGCTGCCGCTCCTTTGCCGTTTCCTTTTTGTATCTGCAGCCTTCAGCATCTCATGCTAACATTAAGCTACATTTTTTTGAGCACGTACACTACCTAACTTCATTTAAAAAACCTAATGAGGTACATAAGGAATCCAAGACTCAGGTTATGTAACTTGGATAAAGTCATAAAGTATGTTAGAATTAGAGCTGTTTTTTTTAAACTTTTTTATTGAATTTATTGAGGTGACATTGGTTAATAAAATTATATAGGGTTCAGGTGTACAGTCCTATAGTACATTATCTGTATATTGTATTGTGTCTTTATCACCACAAAGCAAGTCTCCTTCCAGAGCTGTTTTTTAAGTCTAAGTTTTTTAGACTCAGAGCAGTTTGTAGCCATTGTCCATTGTGGCAGAGGTAGCAAACTATGGTAGCCTATGTACCCTATGTACCAAATTTAGCTGGCAGACTTAGTTGTTATATTAGTGGAGTGTCTACTTTTATTATTGTGTTTTTCTTTTGTCTGTATTTCCTCAAGGCAACAGTTAGCTGGAGCTGAGTAGCAGTAGATTGTCTCTGTGTCCTTGGCTGTGAAGCCTATCGAACTCATTTCTGGCTACCTGCCTGCCCAGTGCTTTGTGAGCCTGCTGTCTTTCCTCAAATAAACCGTATTTTCCTGTAACTACATTAGAATTGAATTGACATTAATGGGGCTGATATTTATGAGCTTAAGTTGGTTCGTATATTTAAAAATTTATTGAGGTGACATCAAGAATTATAATTCAAATAAACTGATAAAACTTATTATTTCTATAGAATGCTTAGGACTTTTCCAATTTCAGTATTTTCTCTAACTATCTTGGGTAACTTATTTTGCAATAAGCAGATATATGCTATTTTCTTATTCACTGAAAGGAAATGGGTACACAAGTGATTTAATTAAGTAGGCCATTAATAAAAGTAATCTGTGTGTTCTGTCATTCTAAATTGATAGTCATGTGGTCTTTTCCAACTGTGGGTCTTAAAATGCTATAGATCGGCATTTGTAATATCTTTATTAAAGCAGGAACGATGCATTTTGAACTGTTAGAATAAAATGAACGTTATAAATAAATTAAAGGCATTTTAGAATTTAACTGGTGTTTCTGTCTTGTAGTTGAGCATTTTTTCTAGGTAAATTATACTGTTATTATCGACCAATGTATTGTGAAAATAGTGAGATGATAAATTTGTAAAAATAAACTTTATCATGGGGGCTGGGAAGCACAACTTCTACCCTTAGAAAATAGCTCCCCCCATTCCTAGCTTTTCTTAGGGACTAGTATTATTGTAAATAGGAAGACCAATAAACCTAATTTATTATACAGTTCACTTTCATTTATATGAAACAATATGCTTTTTATTTATGTTCTTAATCTAGCTGCTGCTTTGTCACTTAATACTTTTTTCTTCAGAATGTTTCAGCAGGAATAAAAGACCAATAAAACCATTAATTATGGCAGGATTGATATTTAGAAATGAGTTAAAATCAGGTAGTCTGAAATTACTGTAGCAGTGGTGTCTACCTGCCATATCCGACCATCCATTGAGAAATTTACGTGACATTGATTTCTCTGTCATTTTCTCCAACATTCCTGGCCCCCAAACCAACTTTCTTGATGCTTTTGTAACTTCTCTTCCTTGCTTTTTGACCTCGTGACTATACCTTCATGCCCAAATGATTTGTAAAACAAAGGAAAAAAACCTCTGACTCTCGTGCATTTATAAGTAACTGATGAACAAGATGCTTTCTTCCTGAGCATATGGGAAGGAGAAAAACTAAACTTGAAAAGGACGCCAAAACATGCTCTACGCAGATGAGGTCCTGTCTGGTAAGGGAGTTGGACACACTAGCTTAGCACTGTCTTATGTTTTTTGATTCAATTGTTAATAAGCAGTTTTCTTTGTCTCTAAATGGAAATACATGTGTAGGTTGAGAAGGTACAACTTAACATTACCTAGTAAAAACCCAACTTAGCAGGTGATCTGATTGATGAATGAAGTTAAGATATAAACAACAGCCAAAGTGGGATTTCAGCTATATTATCTGTGGGTTGTAGCTTACCTGAGCATGTCTCTTTTGTCACAGAGTTGGTAACATGGTGTGAGCTGCGATTGCATCAAAGTTCTAGGGCAGTGTTCCTCTGTCTGGTAAATGACAGCTTTTGTTTTTAAGTGCCATTCCATTGAAGACCCAATATATTTGTAAAAATGACACATTAAGATAATGAAGTGGGGGGAAACATACAAAATACAGGCCCAAATGTAGTGTTACTAAGTGGAAGAGACATACAGTTACTCCCTTAATTACAATGATCATATTGCTATAAATTGTTTGCAGACTTTCACTTTCATACTTTTCTTGTTGTGGACTAGTTTGGATTATAAAGCCACATTTTTCATGGGTTAAAACAGTACAAATCCATAGGTATGCAGATGAAAGTGGTGCTACTCTTTAATAAAGAATTTTAGATGATTAGTAATGCACTAATTTCAGAAGGTACTGTCTGAGAGAGGTAGTATAGTTCAAAATCAGTGTCACTACGAGCAAGCTATTTAACATCCAACTTTGTTCTGTTAAATGATCTTAATAAGACTGTTGTGAAGTTATAATGAAATAATATAAGCACAGGGCTTAACGCCGTATTTAGAACATAGTAAGGATTTTTTAAAACATTGAGGATTATTCTCAGTACTGATTATGAAGACTTGAGGTTTTAATTTTATAACTTTGTTGTAAGTTATAATTTTTAAACTTTTTATTTTTGGAACAGACTTATAATAGTGGGTAGGTAACCGCTTACCACCACCACTTCCCTTTAACATGGGAACTCCTCAGCAATTTGGAATCTGGAAAGGTCTTGTTTGGGGGTTGGCATTCCTGTTTGTGAATGTTCCATTTGGAGAGGCCAGGGATTTTCCTTTAGTCTCCCTGCCTTATAGTACTTTCCTTAATATTTAACTTTCCTTTCTCCCTTATAATTATTCTTATTTGAAGCTGCATTTTGTTCATGTGTAGAAGTTTTGTCTATTGTCTCATTATAACTTTTTTATAATAAATATCGTTAGGGCTTTGAGTTGCCACCAAATGAAAGTTTTTTTTGTAAAGAACAAATTTGTTCAGTATGCTTTTTTTTTCCTGGCAGTTAGTTCTTTTTGAAATAGATTTGGCAAAGTTGTACTTTTAAAGACTTTTGCATTGTCTGGTATAGTCACCTTTTATTCTTTTAGGGTTAAACAATAGATTTTACTTTTTTTTTTTACATCTGTTAGAAATTTCATTTCTAAATTCTAATAGTTTAAAGTTTGCATTCTCTGTAATTTACCTGCATCTGGGAAACACTCCTTAACTTTGTCTTTTTTCAGGTTATTTTCTTATAAGGTTATTGCCTCCTAAGTCTGTTTGCTTGATGAAACTAAATTTGGATCAAATAAAATCTCAGTGCAATCTGATTCAATATTATTTTCCTGAAAAACTGCTCTCTAGGATATTATATGGATAAGCATCATTGAAACTTATGTGCACATTGCTTATTGAGCTCCTTCTGTATACTAGGCACTGATTTGCATCATTGTATTTAAGCTTTAGGATGCGACTGAGATAGATGCTGTTAAACCTCACTTTACAAATCAGCACTGTTAGGCCTGGAGAGGTCACAAACACTGGTAGAGATGGATTTGAAACTAAGTCCGTTTGATTCCCAGTCCAGAGCACTTGACCATTAGATTATTTTTCTTTTTGCTAATGAAAACTGTGTAAAAAGTAATGAAATGAATCTAAATAGGCACCTTCAGCTCCCCACATTAGGAACTTCTTAACACCACTGATAATGTACCCCTTAAACTCTCCAATTTAGGAATTTTTTTTTCCTGGCTGCTTGTCATGTAATTTCCACTTGGTGTAAGGCATGCGGTTACTGAGTACCAGGAAGGCCCATAGGTAGTAGAGAGGAGGCTCCCTCAACTTATTTGTTTTGGTGTTTTGCTATTCTGATATAAAAGAACCCAACTGGTTCTGCTTGCTGCAGCCTGCCTAGTCTATGGGGTGGAGTCAGGACGGGAAGGAGGTAGAGGAGGGATGTGAAAGGGGTCCAAAAGAGTCTAGCGCTCTGGAGGTCTGGTGGCTGGTGGTGGCCGTCAGGATGGGGGCCTGGTGTTGGCTTTACTGGTCTGGCTGTCAGACTCCTTCCTTGTGGCTTCTGGAGCCAGGTCGCAGGTGATCGTGCTGCTGGAGGTTTGGGGAGATTCTGAGTGCCCTAGGGATTCCAGTACTGTGGCCATGAATGGGAGGGAGGGTAGACTTCCTGAAAAAGAAGCATGCCCACCAGTGACCCAGGTCAGCCTTGGGGCGACTAGGGTGGTGGGCAATGGTGTTTCCAGGGTACTCTGCACTTCCACAGGAGCTGTTACTGGAAGTGGAGCCTGGGGGGCGGGGGGGTGCTGGTAGTAGTTGTGGGTGGCACCAGCAAGCCACTGGAGGGGTGTCTGCCATTCTCTTGCTTGTAGACAGGTGGAAATCTTGGCAACGACCCCTCACGGGCCTCAGCACATGGTTATGGGTGTCGGGGAACCTGGGAGCTAGGCCACAGAACCCTTTTGCAGAGGAACTGCAGAAGGATGCTCTGTGGCTGAGCCTGAGTGACGTGGCATCCCACCTTAGGGACTCACTAACATTTTACCTTTCACAGTACCTCTCATGCCTTGTGCTTAGTCAGCACAACAGCATGGATATTACAGAGGTAAACAGTCTTCAAATACCTTTGAAGCCTATGAGGAGGAACTATGTCTTAGATGTCCTGTAAATGAACACCTACCAAATTGGAATCTGAAGCAGTTCCTGTTTTGAACTATCCAAGATCAATTTTGCACTTTATACTTTCATAGTTTAGCCATTTCTCAATTGTGCCATTTAAGAATTAACATACTTTTTTGAGGGAAGAAAACCTGAAATGGATTCAGAATGCTTCTGTATGTGACAGTCTTAACCTTTCCTCTAACTGGAGAATTTAGTTGAGACTTTGTTGAATGATAAGGTTTAAGATCCTCTATAGCTCATTTTGGAATTCGAGGTAACAAGTAGTAATGCTAAATATAAGTATATATAGGTATTTTTTAAAACCTATGGTGGAACTTCAGAAATCTCAATCCTCCTTGAATACTAATATTCAATGTCTAACTTTACTGAAATAAAACAGAAATAGGTGTCAGTTGGTCTGGAAATTGAAATTCTTCTACCCCAATTACATGGATTTTTAAATGATAGAGTTTTGGGGTTAACTACTAGATAATTACATCAAACTACTTATTAAATCCCTGTGTTTACCTGGAGGTCAATCTTCTATTAAGCAAAAAATTTTACTATAGCTTCTGTACCTCGTTGTATGTTCTTTTCATTACTTCTCTAGTCATTTGCCAAAGGCAAATTGAGGATAGAAGACAGGTGCTAAAAGCAAAAAATGAAACAGTGAAATGGGTTTTATAGAGAAGCAGTTTAGCATAGTGCCTCAGAGTAAAGATTCTGAAGCTGGACTACCTAGGTTGAGATCATGACTCTGCCACGTGCCAGCCATGTGAGCCTGAGCAAATTATCTGAGCTTCCTGTGCCTCTGTTGTAAAGTGGGGATACTAGAAGTACCTACCTCATAGGGCTGAGCTAATAGATTATAATAGAACATGCTTGACCCAGTAAGTACTTCATAAATGTGAGTTACTATGATAGAGATGAAGGAGAAGGATATTGGTAGCACCTCTCATCACTTAGGAAACTCCAATGGTCTTAGATGTTCCAGGCCAAAATCAGGGATGGGGACCAAATATGTATTTCTTTATAGTTAGAGTGACTTTTGTTATGTGGATGAGGTGACTTATCTTAGGTTATTACTCGATAACCTAAGGATGGGGGCTGGTTGGAGGACTGAAACTTCAGTCCCACTGGGGAGGCAAGAGGGGCTCGAGGTTGATTCAGTCGCCAATGTCTGATGATTTAATCAGTCTTGCCTATGTAATGAAGCCTTGATTCAAAAATGGGGTTCATGCCCTGGCTGGTGTAGCTCAGTGGGTTGAGCACCAGCCTGTGAAGCAAAGGGTCGTTGGTTCGATTCCCAGTCAGGGCACATGCCTGGGTTGCAGGCCAGGTCCCTGGTGTGGTGGCGGGGGCATGTAAGAGGCAACCACACATTGATGTTTCTCCCCCCTTCTGTTTCTTACTCCCTTCCCCTCTTTCTAAAAATAAATGATTTTTTAAAAAAATGGAGTTTAGAGAGCTTTCAGGTTGGTGAACACAGACATGGAGGTCTTGGGGAGTTTCACGCTTTGGGGATGCATGTAAGTTCTGCACCTTTTCCCCATCCCTTGACCAATGCATCTCTATCATGTGGGTGTCCCTGAGTTAGATCTTTTAATGATGAACTGGTAATTTAGTAAGTAAAATGTTTCTCTGAGTTCTTAGTAGATTAATCGAACCCAAGGAGAGGGGGTTGTTGGAACCTTGAGTGTATAGCCAATCAGTCTGAAGCCCAGGTAGCAAGGGCTTCTGGCTGATCTCTGAAGTGGGGGTGGACTTGGGCAGCCATGTAAGACTGAGCTCTTACCCTGTGGGATCTGATGCTGTCTCTAGGTAGATAGTGTTAGAATTCAGCTGAATTATAGGACGGCCAGTTGGTGTCCCAGAGTTGCTTGGCGTGGGGAAACATACCACACACACACACACACACACACACACACACACACACACACGTCAGAGTTGGTCCCAGAACCTTTACTCCCAGTTCACTGAGCCCAGCCATGCCCTCTCCAGCAGGGTTTGTATCTCAGACCTGGTGGGACCTCTTCTTTGAGCACTCTCTCTGGGCCCTACGGTAGTCACTGTTCCTTTTATTTGCTACTCTTATTGCCTTAGAATTTTCTCTTATTAGCTAATTTCTCATTCACTCCCCTGCTGTGGTTATTCTTTACATTAAACTTCCCTGTTCAAATTACTTTTTGATTTCTCTTTCTTGATTGGACCCTACTAGGTAATGGGTTATAAAATCAAATAACTGCTGAGGCTGAACAGTGAATCAGGCCTGGAGTAAGATAAAACAGTTGAAGTTTATGAGGCTGAACAGTGAATCAGGCCTGGAGTAAGATAAAGTAGTTAAAGTTTAATCAAGATACAGGGTGGCTGACCATCAGTGTCAGTGCCTGGGAGCATTCGGGAGTAGTGGGAACTATGGTCAGCTGAAGAGCATGTGGCAGTTGGTGACATCATCCCTGGTGTTGCCAAGTCTTCCTACTTTTCAGAAGTTGGAAATAGGGATTTTTACATGAAATCTTCTGAATTTGACATTTGGCTACTAATTCAGATATTATTACCTCACTGTGTGGGCCAGACAACCCATGTCTGTGACCTCCAGTGTAGCACCTCTGTGCTAGCCTGCGATTTCTAAGCTCTTTGAAACCTTGTTTTAGAAACAGTAAACTAGAATGGGTGGGGGAACAAACAGAGGACATGTGTCACCGCATGACTGAAAGGGGGAGACTAAAAAGCATTTCAAATTAGTACAAAAACCTCAAAGTGCAGTTGTTTAGAACCACTTAATAAAGAGGAAAACATCTCTTTACATTAAGGACATTTTGTTCTTTAGTCCAATGACACTGCAATGATTAATGATGATGATAATAATAGTAATAATAATAGTAATAGCTACTGTGTCAACTGAGGTGTTAAGTTCTGTGTAGCTCTTAACAGTAACCTTGGAAGGGAAGAATTCTTGTCCTGTTTATAGATGAGGAAATTGAGTCTCAAAGTTTACTAAGTTCAAAGCCATTAGTAATGGCTCTAATTAAATGATCATCCTTTTAAAAAAAAAAAGCCTGATTATATAGTAGAGGCTCTTCGTAGAAAATTTAGAAAATGTGATAATGTGTAAAATGAAAATAAAATCATCTTCTAGCCCTGGCCTGTGTGGCTCAGCTGGTTGGAGTGTTGTCCTGTAGACCAAAAGGTTGCAGGTTCGATTCTGGTCAGGGCACATACCCAGATTGCAGGTTCAGTCCTGGGTTGGGGCATGTATGAGAAGGTGACCAATCAGTGTTTCTCTCTCCCATCAATGTTTCTCTCTCTCTCTCTCTCAAAATAATGAAAAAAAATGTCCTCAGGTGAGGATTAAAAAAAATTCTATCCTATTGTCCAATGAGAATCACTAGTAACATTTTTGCTTTCTTTCCATTCTTTTTATTTCTATTTGTTTGCATTTTTAACATGGTTGGTTATGTGGTAGATGTATAATTTTACATTTTCCCTTCATTTACTTGGTAGTATAACATAAGTGTTTCCGTTATTATTATAAATGTGTTCTAGGCATTTTTAATGCCTCATTACTTTCTATTATTTTATGTACAGAAATTCCCATTATACATTTAATTGGTTTTCATAATAGTGGTTTTTAAAAAATATTTTATTTATTTATTTTAGAGAGGAGAAGGGAGGAAGAAAGAGAGGGAGAGAAACATCAATGTGTGGTTGCCTTGCACATGCCCCCCACTGGGGACCTGGCCTGCAACCCAGGCATACATCCTGACTGGGAATTGAACCAGCGACCCTTGGCTTCATAGTCTGATGCTCAATCCACTGAGCCACAGCAGCCAGAGCTCATAATAGTGTTGAAAGAGTATTTTTGTGTCTGAGGTTAGGAACATATTTCAGATTATTTCTGCAGGAGTAGAATGACAGGATCAAAGAGCATTAATGTTCTTAAGAAGATTCTCAATTTGTATTACCAGCTTTTATAAAACACATTTATTTCCAAAAAATGCAAATGACACTGTAGTCTCACAAACATTGAGTACTATCATTGTTAATTTTTAAAACTTTGCTTGTTAATTTGATAGAGAAAAATGTATTGTTTATTATTTTAATTTTCTCATTTTAATTAAACATCTTTTTTTTAAAAGATTTTATTTTATTTTATTTTATTTGAGAGAGGGGAAGGAAAGGAGAAAGAGAGGGAGAGAAACATCAATGTGTGGTTGCCTCTCATGTGCCCCCTACTAGGGACCTGGCCTGCAAGCCAGGCATGTGCCCTGACTGGGAATCAAACCAGCAACCCTTTGGTTCCCAGCCCGTCACTGAGCTACACCAGCGAGGGCTAAATTAAACATCTTATAAATTAATAACAGTATTTATTACCAATGTTTTCCCATGTCCTTTCCCAATGGGTTTTTGTTTGTTTTTGGTTTTGTAGTCACATTGAACGGTCTTATGGGATTTCCATTTTTGTTTAGTTCTTTTATATTTAAAAAGGACTGATAGAAAAAGAAAAAGGAATTAGTTTGTTTTCCAAGATTGTAGGAAGTGGCATTAATAAAATATTGCTTGTTATTTCTTCTGTGTCAAATGAATTAGGAAAGGGAAAGCCTATATGTGCTGGCAAAATGGCAGGTATCGTGTGGCATTGTTCACTTGAACTTAAGGATCTGGGTTTTGTTTTGTCGTTCTGTTGGAGGAGGGGTGCAGAAGCTTTCCCCTGCATACAACGGATGCTGTTAAAGATAAGCAATAACGGCAGTTACTCTGTGCTAAGTGTGCTCATATCCTACCCCTACATGATAATAGTAGTAATAGTAGTCATCATCTCAGCTCCTTCTTATAAAGGAGGACACTGAACTTGCTCAGGGTCACACAGCTGCTACCCAAAGGCAGGAAGCTTTTTGGCATCTTGAATAACAAAGTTCATATTTGAGTTTTCTTCAGTACCTGTTACTGACATTTAGCAGATAATGTAGTAGTTAAATTGACATTAGAAAGTATCGCCTTGAACAGGGTTGTTTTTAAGAATATGGAGAAAGCCTTTGTTGCTTGAACAAGAGTTACTCTGTACCCTGTATATTTCATCTCTTCAGTGTCTAGAGCTTGAAAGAGGTGCATCTCTAATTTTTTAGGAAATTACAGTTGATGATTTCAGTATGAAAATGAGCACAGTACAAGGGGGGTTGAAATAAACTATTTTCAATATTAAAAGCTTTAAAAATTATTGGCTTATATTTAGGGTAACCAAACAATTTATTGACTCTTTTTATGAGCAAGGAAAGGAAAACCATTTAACTATCTTGGTGTTTGCCAAGAAAATTAAACTGACTCAAAGCTTTGCACTGATAGTTAATGGCATTGAGTACATGCTGTTGTTTAAAATAATACATCTGGTCAGTCCTTTGGCTGAGTCAAACTACAGCTGTGAAATGGTAAAATGAGATGGCATAAAACTAATGCATTGCACAGTTCATGTCTCTCTTGAGCAAATATTTTATTTCTCTGACAGAAATGATTGCTTTGGGAACTCACTTTTCATCTTGAATTGTACTTGGAATTTGTAGTTCTTCCTTCAAATGCTCCCTTTTAGTGATTTACCATAAGCAAAGGAGAGAAACTGTCAGCATTTTAACTGTGACATGCACGTAATTTTGAGATTGAATCCCAAGTTGTGAAGTTGTGCGAAAGAGTACAGTATACAAGTAACATGGAGCCACATCTGTAGTGCTTAAATAAGTATGATTGCATCCAAAACGACTTGGGTAGTTAAGAAATTTAAAAAACAAAAACTGAAATGACATCTCATGGCAATGATGCTTATTTCTTTAAATACTGGTTGTTCTTTTCATGAAAAATGTTGTTTCTATAGTACTGATCACTGTGAGGTTAGTAGACATTTACCAAGCTAATAGAAGTTATGTAGAATTGAGCAACGTAGATGGTCAAGATGACAACGTAGGCAGACATGGTTTGCCTCTTCGCACAGCCACATCAAAATTACAACTAAAATATAGAACAGCCATCACTCAGGAAGGTCAGAAATCAAGTTGAATGGAAGTGTGACAACTATAAAATCAAGTTAAATGGAAGTCTGACAACTGCAGAATTGAAGGAACCACATCCATCCAAACTGGTAGGGGGGGCACAAATGTGGAATAGGCTGACCCCACACTCATGTGGATAAAAATTAGGGAGAGATGTCTTGGGAGTGAAGAGTCCAGACCCATACCAGGCCCTTTAGCCCAGGGTTCTAGTGTCAGATAGGTAAGTCCCCACAACTTAAGCCTGCGAAAACCAGTGGGGATTGAGTTGGTGGAGGAGGCTGCTGGAGCACCAAGCAGTTATTCTGGGGAACCTACCTACTCAGACTAGCTCCCTCTGAGCTCCAGCACTGTGTGGCAGCTTGAAGGGCAACATTGGTATACAGGGAGAAACTGAAGTATCTGGCATTGGGATGAGCGGAGGTCACTGTCCCTTTGCTGAGCCCTCCCCACACAGAGTCTGTAGGCTTGTACCGTATCTGAGACTCCATTAACCTACCTAAAACTGTGTCACCCCTTGGAGATCCACGGAGGCTCTACCCCACCCAATTTACAGGCCCACCTAAACTGCTTTTCCATATGAATGGCTGGTCTTGGCTCCTAAATCCTATCAAACAAGGAACAGCTGGCTTCAGTGAGCCCTAGCAGCAGCCAGGTTAGAGTCACAGCTTGGCTTCACCTGGGAATCTCCAAGCCCAGCTCCAGTAGCAGTCATCTCAGGTGCCTTTACAGCTCAGACAGTGTACCCTGGGCAAAACACAGATTTGGGCTGACCTTGGCCTGCACCACCCGGGAAACCCTAGGGCCAGCACACCCAGGAGAGAGCTGCAGACCACGGCGGCGCACCACCACCCTGCCCCTGAACACCTGATCTTCCATGGAGGGCAGAGGTGGTAGTAAGTGGTCACAGCCAGTCCTTGCAGCTGGCTGGCCTGTGTAAAGCTCTCTATTGATTTTGCCAACAGCAACCAAGGCTAAACTACAAGAGGGTATACTGACCCCACACAAAGGGTGTACCTCAAGTACCCAGCTTCGGTGATGGGGAGGCTGTGCCACTGAACCCTGCAGGATACCTGCTACATTAGGCCACACTACCAAGACAGGGAGTCAAAGCTGCTCTACCTAATACATAGAAACAAACACAGGGAGGCTGCCAAAACGAGGAAACAAAGAACATGGCCCTAATGAAAGAACAGATCAAAACTCCAGAAAAAGAGCTAAATGAAATGGAGATAAGCATCTACCTGATAGATGCTTATGGAGCATCCATAAGATGCAGAGTTCAAAACACTGGTTATGAGGATGCTCAGCAGCATAAAAAAGATCCAGTCAGAAATGAAGGATACACTAATTGAAATAAAGAACAATTTACAGCAAAACAACAGTAGAATGAATGAAACCAAGAATCAAATCAATGATTTGAAACATAAGGAAGCAAAAAACAACCACACACAACAACAAGAAAAAAAAGAATTAAAAAAATGAGGATAGTATAAACAGTCTCTGGGACAACTTCAAGAGGTCCAACCTTCACCTCATAGGGGTGCCAGAAGGAAAAGGGAAAGAGCAAGAGACTGGAAATCTATTTGAAAAAATAATGAAAGAAAAGTTCCTTAATTTGTTGAAGGAAATAGATGTACAAGTCCAAGAAGCACAGAGTCCCAAACAAAATGGATGCAAAGAGGCCCACTCCAAGACACATCATTATTAAAAGACCAAAGATTAAGGGTAAAGAGAGACTCTTAAAAGCAAGAGAAAAGAAGTTAGTTACCAGAAGGTTGCCAGATGGGAGGGGATGGGGGAGAATGGGGAAGAGGTGAGGAGATTAAGAACTACAAATAGGTAGTTACAGAATAGCCATGGGGGTATAAAATACAGTGTAGGAAATGGAGTAGTCAAAGAACTAATACACATGATCCATGGACAAGGACAATGGTGGGGAGATTGCCTGAGGGAGTGGGGGGTGCTGCATGGGAATGGGCAAAGGGGGAAAAATCAGGACAACTGTAATAGCAAAATCATAAAATATAATTAAAATAAAAAATTATGTAGGATAAAAGTTTTATATCACTTTACTGAAGATTGAAACAGTGACTGAATAATTCTTGGCAAAAAATAGATGTTATTTAAGATGTTTGTATTAATGAGACAAAGGACAACATTGCCTCTCATTTGCTACAATGGAATCCTATGGTTCTTTATTATAAGTACTTGAATATCCCTTAAGCCAAAGCATAAATTCCAAATTAGTTAACCACTGAAAATTCTTGATAAGGTTACACTTGTAAGGAACATGTTTAAGCCTGTTTCCCAGCACAAATATTCTAAAGAAGTTCCATTATATTCATATATTTGTCGATATTAGGGCCAATGAAGTGGGGCCTAGTGTCTTCTATGATATTCAACATTGAATTTATTCTTTCAATAAATATTTAGGGAGAATCTGTTATGTGCCAGATACCATTCTATAAACAGGTTCAGCAGTAAATTAACAACAAAGATCTCTGCCTTCGTGTAACTTAAAATTTGGGGAAAGCAGTACAGGGACATACAAACATAGTGTTCAGTGGGTATTTAATTTCATTTGGTAAATAAATGTGCTTTACTTTATTTCAGAATGAGCCTGAAAATGTAATACAGTAATTTTAGTTCATATTGCCTTTTCTCCAGAGAAATATTACAAAGCTAGATGATTCGCTCAGGTTTATCTTCATGATCACTTCCTACAGATTCTTATACTCATTATTTCTGAAGTTTGTTATGGTATTATAACAGAGCTTGTGCTTACACTATAGATCACAGTTTTCCAGGCTTTTGGGTTTCACAGGCCAGTAATATTTTTGAAATTAGGGAGATTGATACAGGGTTGTCTGTTTTTAAGTTTGTCAAATAAGGATGCTAAAAATAGAAACTTGTCATCAGTATTTTTTAAAAGAAAGGACAATTGATTTTTTTAAAATTAAAGCGTGAAACTATAAGCAAATTTAATTTAATAAAAATTACTAGAGAAGGATGCAGGGATATCTTTATTACTTCTTACAACCATTTATAATAAAAAATTATCTCAAAAAGTTTATTTATCTTTTTTAGAGATCCATTGTGTTTGTTTTTCTTGTATTTTTTCCATTACCATTTATCCCCTTATACTTGCCTCCCCACTGCAATCACCCCAGTATTGCCCATGTCCATGGGTCAGTAACTTGTTCCTTTTGGTTCCTGAGTAGAATTACCTTGTATACGTTAACCACAATTTGTTTATCCATTCTCCTGTTGATGGACATTTGTTCCATATAAAGCTGCTATAAACATTGTGTACATACATCTTCATTTCTCTTGGTAAATACCCAAAAGTGGAGTTGCTGGTTTAACTTACAAAAGATTACCAGTTTTCCAAAGTGGTTGTACTGTTTTATGTTCCCACCAGCATTGGATGAGAAGGCCAGTTGCTCTGTATCATTTAGTGTTGTCAGTCTTATCATTTTAGCCATTCTTGTAGGTGTGAAGAGGTATCTCATTGTAGTTTAAATTGCATTTTCCTGATGATTAAATGATGTTGAGCACCTTTTCCTGGGCTTATAGGCCATTCATATATCTTTTGTGAAGTAGCTGTTCTGTGTTACTTATATTTTTTTATTTTTTATCTCTTACTGAGTGTAGAAATTCTTTTTATTTCAAACACAAGCCCTACCTCTGTATCTTAGGTTGGGTTCCCAGGAAAACAAGAGTCTGACAAGGAGATTCGCTTGCAGGAAGTTAACTGGGGAGTGCTCTTGGGAGTAAGGAGTGTGAAAGAAAGAGCTGGATTAAGCAGATGGAGAAATTGAACTGTAATTCCGTTGCAGTAGCAGCTTCAGCTCACCCCACAGCAAAGGCTCTGGAGATGGATGGCCTTTCAGAGATGTCCTGAATAAAGGCAAAGGGGTGGGCTTTGTCCTCCCTCCAGACAATCCAGTGGACTAGTCAGTGGACATGGACTGCCTTGGGAAGGGGAGGTACTTCCCTTTGGCCCAAGGTCAATCCCTCAGAAGGTTTCATCTGTGAGCCAGTGGTAGGTGACACTCCCAGCAGCCCGGGGAGCAGTGTCTCTGACCTGAAGTGGGCTGATGGGGACAGTGTTACCACAGCATTCACCACGGATTGTATGTATTGCTATTTCCTTCCAGTATGTAGCTTGTCTGTTCATTTTTTAATGGATCAGCAAATGTTTTAAATTCTGATGTTGAATTTTGTGTTTTTGTGTTCTCACTAAGCAATTTTGCCAACCCAAGATTGCAAAAGTATTCTATTCATAGTTTCATTGACTAGAGAGAATGATGAAAAGATGAATTAATTACCCTATCAGTCTGCACCTAATGGAGCTGGTTTTCCATCTTGTATTGTTCATGCTCTGACAGTTTGTCTCAGATGAATGCTGTGATTAGCGACATTGGTGAGTTCAGTAATATGGAGAAGACAAAGACTCTTAGAATAGCTCAGTATCAAATATTAAAATAGTAACACCAGTTGTTTGGTGTCATTTGAAATGCTTTAATCACTTTATTCTGTTTCCCCCTAAATCTGCACAAGACATGTAGAAATATTCTTATTTTACAGAAGAAAAGTTGAGGTACTGAATTGTTAACTAAATTGGACATGCAATCAGTTGTATCTCCGAAGCCAGTGCCCCAGCCACTGGATACATTTAGAATCCTCTCAATTTATACGGTTGCTAATCATGACCATCCTAAATGTTTGAAGGGCTGACCTGGCCTGTGTGCTCAGGTTGTGGGAATTCTCCACTTGCTATATGGCAGCTGTTAGTTGGTGCTGGTAAGCAACTGTAGTTCCCTTCTTTTTTTTTAAAGATTTTTTCTTTATTTATTCTTAGAGGGGAAAGGGGAGAGAGAGGGAGAGAAACATCAATGTGT
>CM052538.1:171735459-171770380 GCA_028533065.1 Trachops cirrhosus
TAGAGGGTATACCACTGCTTCAGGAAGTTTTGAAACATAATCCTTTTTATTTTGTGTGTCAGGAGGCAGCTCTCAAAAAAATCCGGGTTAAAAAAAAATTGGAATTAAGTTGGCTTAAAACTGTTTATGGCAAACACATCAAGTTGTATTCATTAAATATCTACAGCTTTTTGTATGTCTATCATACCTCAGTAAGTAGTTTGAAAAAAACCCATAGAATACTTTAATAGTAAACTAAACACAATTTTTCACTGTATGAGTAATACATGTTCATTTTAGATAAATTATAAGTGTTTTATAAATTATGTTAAATTATATATTGTGTTATGTTTAAAAATTATAAAGTAAGAAATTTGTCAACATTTAATTTATACTTGTACTTACATGTATACTTTTTGTTAAAAATATGAGATTATCAAAAGACAAAAACCATGTTGTCTGCCACCAGCTTTTTCCTCATAGCAGTACATTATGAGTTTCTGTAGCCATAAGTAGACCTATATCATAATTTTTAATGGCTGGGTGTTGTGGTACTGTGATGAAGTATTATAGTATATTTAGCCAATCTCCTTTCTTGCACATTTAGGTTATTTTTGGGTTTGCACTCTTAACAAGTGCAGTGGTCATCTTTGTATAGTTCTTTCTTCTTTAGGGTGAATTTCTAGAAGTGAAATTGTTGAATAAAAAAATTCATGTTTTTGAGATGTTAAATCTAAATTGCCAAATTGTGGTTCAAATAGATTACAGCAATTCACATTCCTTCCAGTGTTAGACAAGTGTGCTTATTTTTCTCTATTATGGATAGTATACAAGTTTTCCTACAACACTGCCAAGCTTGCAAATTTTAAAATGTCATCTTGAGCCCTGGCTGGTGTGGCTCAGTGTATTGAGTCCAGACACATGCCTGGGTTGCAGGCCAGGTCCCCAGTAGGGGGTGCATGAGAGGCAACCACACATTGATGTTTCTCTCCCTCTCTTTCCCCCTCCCTTCCCCTCTTTCTAAAAATCAATCAGTCAAAGTTTAAAATGTGATCTTCATGTTTTAACTTGCATTAATTATTCAGGAAGCTGACTCTTTTTATTTTCACTGGCCGTTGTAGATTTTGGTCTCACAAATGAGCAGCTTGCGGTCTTGATTAGATACTTCAGAACTTTTTTCTATTCATTGAACGGTTTCCAGTCTTTTCAACAGTTTCTTGTATTTTCTTTCCAGGAGCGACTAAAGCTGGTGACTGTTTTGGGTGCTGGCCTTCTCTGTGGAACTGCACTGGCGGTCATCGTGCCTGAAGGAGTACATGCACTTTACGAAGATATTCTTGAGGGTGAGAGCGAGAAAGGCCTTCTTTGAGACGTGTCATTGACATGGAGGGTTGAAAGGAGCTTAATGATATTTTTTTCTGAACTCAGTTCAAGTTTGCCATGGAGTCTTCCCTGAAAAGAGTTCTTAAAATATATCTTTTCAAATCTTTGACATTGAACGTCCCAATTCATGAGTACCACTTAAGATTTATTTGCAATAATATATGAATTTAAGTCTTTCAGAATATGACTGACCTTTTTTTTTCTAAAAAAAGATTTTATTTATTTATCTTTAGAGAGAGGGGGGAAGGGAGAGAGAAAGGGGAAGAGAGGGAGAGAGAGGGAGAGTGAAACATCAATGTGTGGTTGCCTCTAGTGTACCCCCTATTGGGGACCAGGCCCGCAATCCAGACATGTGCCCTGTTTGGGAATCAAACTGGCAACCCTTTGGTTCGCAGCCAGCACTCAATCCACTGAGTCACACCAGCCAGGGCAGGTGTAAATTTTTTATAGATCCCTTTTCAGGTTAAGGAAACTTTTTTCTATTTTTACTTTACTGAGATTTTTTTTTTATCTTAAATGGATGTTGTCAAATGCTTTTTTTTAGTCTGTTGATGTGGTGAAATGGAGTGATTTTCAAATGTCGAACTAACTTGCATATACCACCCTCCCCACCTCACCCTTGGCTGTTATGTATTATCCTTTTTATATATTGCCAGATGCGGTTTGCTAATATTTTGTTGAGGAGTTTGTGGCTCTGATCATGAGGAATATTGGCCTGTGGTTTTCCTTTCTTACCAGGTTTTTATATGGTTTTTGTTATCAGAATAATGCTGGTCTCTTAGGATTAGGAAGTGTTCTCTCTTCTTCTATATTCTGGAAGAGATTGTATAAAATCAAAAATATTTCTTCCTTAAATGTTTGCTATAGTTTACCAGTGAAATCATCTGGGCCTGGAGTTTTCTATGTTGGAAGGTTTTTAGCTATGAATTCCATTTCTTTAATAGATATAAGACTATTCAAGTTCTCTGTTTCTTCTTGAGTGTGCTTTGGAAGCTTATGTCTTTCAAGGAGTTGATTCATTTCTTCTGAGGTGAAGAATTTATGGGCACAAGATTGTTCATAGTAATCTTTTATCATCATTTTCATGTTTATAGTAATTTCTTCTCTTTTATTCCTGAATCTGATAATTTGTCTTGTCTCATTTTAACTTTGGTCATTCTGGCTAGAGGTTTATCAGTCTTTTTTTTTTTTTTTTAAGAACTATATTTGATTTCATTGTTTTTTTCTGTTGATTTTTCTGCTTTCTATTTTATTGATTTCTGCTCTTTATAATTCTTTTTGCTTGCCTTAGGCTTTATTTGCTTTTCATTTTCAAATTTCTTTAGGTAGAAGCTTATTGATTTGAGATCTTTCTTCTTTTCTAGTATAAACAGTTAATGCTATAAATTTCCCTCCAACCACTACTTTAGTTGCATCCCAGGAATTTTGATATGTTATAGTTTTATCTTTATTCAGTTAAAAATATTTCTAATTTCTCTTCCAAATTCTTCTTTGGTTTATATCTTACTTAAAAGTGTTATATAATTTTTAATCCTTTCCCCAGATTCTTTCTGTACTGATTTCTAGTTTAATTTTATTATTTATGGCCCTGGCTGGTGTGGTTCAGTAGATTGAATGCTCACCTGAGAACCAAAGGGTCACCAGTTCGATTCCCAGCAGGTGTCTGGGTTGTAGGCCGGCTCCCTGGTGGGGGGAGCTTGGGAAGCAGCCACACATTGATGTTTCTCTCCCTTTCTTTTCCCTCCCTTCCCCTCTGTCTAAAAATAAATAAATAATAAAATCTTTTAAAAGGTTTTATTATTTATGGTCAGAGAACATACTTAGTATGATTTGAATAGTTACAAATTTGTAAATGCTTTTTTTAATGGTCCAGAATATGGTTTGTCTTGTTGAATGTTCCATGCACACTGAAAAGAGCATGTATTCTGTTGTTACTTGGTAGAGATTTCTATAAATTTCAATTAGGTCAAGTTGTGTGATAATATTGGTCTTCTATAGCCTTGATGATTTTCTAATTGTTCTATTAATTACTGAGATAGGAGTATTGAAGTCTCCAAGGACGATTGTGGATTTGTCTATTTCTTCTTTCAGTTCTATTAGTTTTTGCTTAATGCATATTGAACCTCGTTGGTTAGGTGCCTACACATTTAGGTTTGCTGTCTTTTTTTTCTTTTATTTATTTTTCTTTTTTATTTTAATTATTGTTCAAGCACAAAGGTTTGCTGTCTTATTGGTGAATTGATCTTGTTATCAAGTCTACTTTATATGATATTAATATAGCCACTCCAGCTTTCTTTTTATCAGTGTTTACATGGTATATCTTCTTCCATCCTTTCACTGTTAATCTATGTCATTCATTATATTTCAAGGGAATTTCTTGTAAATAGCATACAGTTGGATCATGTTTTTTATATCTGATTTGACAATCTCTGTCTTCTAATTGACGTGTTTACACTAGGGGTTGACAGACTGTTTCTGTGAAGAGTCAGGTGGTAAATATTTGGACTTTGGGAGCCGTGTGATCCCTGTTGGTCCTATTCAACTCCACCCTGGTAGCTAAGTTGACTAATCCTCTCCTGTTTTCTCCTTTCTGCTGCTGGGCCATTCAGTGAATTTACCATTTCAGATAAATTCTAAAATTTCTACTTGGTTCCTTTTTATACTTTGTTTCTCTGCTGACAACACCCATTTATTTGAAGTGTGCTTACCTCAGAGAGCATAGTTTTAAGTCTTGTGCATATTCTAGTGTCTGAGTTGTACTGGGGTTGGGTTAGTTATCTTTTCTCATGGTAATTGGTTATATTTTCTTTTTCTTTATATGTCAAGTAATTTTGGATTGTATTCTGGACATTTTAAATATAAGAATTTGAGACTCTGGGTCCTTTCAAAATCCTCTGGAAAATGTTTATTTCTTTCATTTCAGCAGGCAGTTACCCTGGTTGGGTTCAGACTGCCAGTTCAGTGTTGCCTTTTTAGGGTGATGTTTCCAATTTTAGTTCAATTTTCAAAGCCTTTGCAATGTTGCTTTGGGTATGTCATGTCCCTGTAGATTTCAGGAGTGAGTCTCAGACTTGTGTCATTTATACACAGGGTTAGGGGGACACCACCCCCAGCTCTTTCCAGTATTTCTCTCATGCTCTCTGGCTCCTAGGGGACCCAGAAGTTTCTCTAGGAGTTTTAGCTACCTGTGCTGTCACTGCATAGTTGCATGTAACTAAGCCTGGGCTGCTTTTGGAGCAAAGTGAACAGAATAACTGAATTTCCCTCCATACTTTTCAGATAATTGAGAGCATTTTTCTAGTTACTATGGCCAGAAAGATGGGATTTTTCTTGGGGTTTTAATTCCTGCATTACTGCCATGCATTCTGCCACTGGGACTGCTTTCAAGTTAGGCCCGGAAAAAAAAAGGGGGAAAGGGAAAAGGGAGTGGGAACTTCCCTGCACACCGGTACCTCTCAGCAGCCCCTTTTCCTGGTCCTTGGGTCCTTTTGAAGCTTTTGCTGCTCTCTCTTCTTGATGTTGTTTAGTTTTTTATAGTCTTCAGGTAGTTACTGTAGATGTTTTTTGAACAGAGTTTTGGTCTTAATCAGTACATGATTGAGACTATAGTGGATTTAATCCATTTGGCCAGCACTGGAAGTCCCCATCATTCTTTATAAAAAGTAAATATTTTTAGATAGCTTAACCATGATATTAGCTTATTTAAACTAAGCTGTCTCCAAATTTTACATACCTCTCTTCATACTGATGAGTTTAGTTATAGTCGTTATAGTTTCTACTACTTTATCTTTTTCACCCCTCACCTTTTTCCTCTCTTTCTTTATTTGTAGATCACACCAACTTCTCTCTAAATTTAAATAAAGGAGTTTGTTTACTTGTTGCAACAGCTTATGGCTTAGTTCTTCCACAGACCTTGTAATTATGATAATTAACAGATTTTTTTTTCAGAGCTCAGTATACTGTGTTAACTAAGTGCTCTGATACTTTAATAAGCACTATTAAATACTAATTAATATTTAAAAGGCATCTCTCACATGTTCTATAATTATAGCTCTAAAACCACTGGAATTAGTTATCAGCATTCATGTGAGAAAACTGTCTTTCTATAGAAACAGATTTTAAAAACATAGTTTATTGAGTACTGCAGTAATTGTTAACTGTGGAGCTAAAAGTTGAAATCCCTATAATTAATCAGAACATGTTTAGGAAAGCGGGCTATTGGGTCAAAGACCTAAATATAAATGTGATGTATTCATAGATAATCATTGAGGCTGTTGTTATGTGGAATGATTCAGTATTGATTTCCCACTCATTTTTGCAAGAGACCAGCTTATGGCTTTTCTCTGTCATTTTGCTCTACATTTAAACTTTAAAAAAAATGTGTAAGGATTCTGGCCTTGAAGCATTTATGTTTTGAGTGTCAAATGTGTGAATATAAACTAGTAGTATTTCTTGGCCAGGTGTTATTTACTGTAATTCAGAATCTCCCGATAATCATGATAATTCTAGAACTGAATTCAGACTGCAGGCTGTGCCTCTTTTAAACTGCTCTCCCCTTTTGGTTTCTAGTTAGTGATTTCCCCCTGATATTTTTTAAAGCTAAAAGGGTTATATTCAATTTGCTCTTTATCTGCAGTTTTAATATCAACCGAGGTATAAAACTAGATGAATTTAATTGTGATTACTTTTATTACTTCTCTTCATTCACCTGTTTTCATCAGAGCAAAATTTACTGTGGTTTCTGATGAGATGGGCATGAATTTCTTAGCCAAAAGTGAGGATTTGGGGATAATATTCCTTGGGATTATAATTACTTGCTTGCTTGGTGATTTGCTTCCATTTCCTAGGTTTTGAGAGAATAGGCAATTGAAAGGTCTGCATGCAAAAGCAGAAGACACGTGGGAATTTTTTCATCATGAACTTTAACTTGAAGGAGTTTATGATTAGTTGGATTACAATATAGGAAATGGATGATTTTGCAGTGAAGTAAGTAGAGCTTGAAACACCAAAGAATGGAAGCGTCTACATGAAAATGTTTTAAGAGGAAAACATTTTTTCCCTTTATGGTTCATTCTGCTGTAGGGAAACACCACCAAGGGAGTGAAACACAGAATGTGATTGCATCAGACAAAGCAGCGGAAGTACCAGTTGCCCATGAACATGAGCACAGCCATGACCACACACAGCTGCATGCCTACATTGGCGTTTCCCTCGTACTGGGCTTTGTTTTCATGTTGCTGGTGGACCAGATTGGCAGCTCCCATGTGCATTCTACTGATGGTAAGTGATTCCAAGGCTTTCTGGGCATGCAGTAAATTTGCAGTTTAGAAAATCACAAATGATTGAATATTTTAATGTGTGGCACAGGCCTGATTTAGGGTTAAAACTCTTGTCTTCTTCAGGTTCCTGTGAACATTTTGTTCAGTTGCGGGAGCTAGTGAGTTGTGACATGTGACACAGAGTGTTTATTGAGTACTACCCTCATTGTCTTAAAACTGTCAAGTTTACTTAAGAGTTTGGGGCAGAAGTCTTAACCCTTTTTGTGCCATGGGACTCAGGTAGTATAAAGTCTGTAGACATTTTTTTGGAGTAATGTTTTTAAACATGTAAAACATAGTGCATAGGGAACAGAGAAAAACAATTATATTGAAATATAGTTACCAAAGCACTAATACAAGTTTGTGATCTAGTAATATATGTATTCTTTATCAATGCATTAAATAATGAGGTAATATATTTAAATTATAAGCAAGATTAAGTTTTATTTTTCAGGGTATTTGTATGATAGCTACTACTGTTGCTTAGGTTGACTAAGAACATCAAAATGTGAGATGGGCTCTAACAAGGCAACGTGAGTGTCAGGTTGAACATCCATTTCATTCGGGGGTTTGTTTTCATGATCATTAGTGTAGAAAACCCTGATTCACAAAGATATTTTCTTATAAATATATGTAAGCACATTTGTAGCTTGCTTATCAAGGAAAGATAAGCTTCTTTCAAGTAGCTTATCTAAGGACAAGGACAACTAGAATTCTCCAAGACTTTCTAAATTTAACTCCAGTTATAGGAACTTTTTGTCTTAAGATCATTGAATGCATCTTTGGTGAGGTCAACATCTTTGATATGGTTTGTATTAAATAAAAATGGATTTTGATCTGTGATTACAACTTTGAAGCCATCAAAATAGAAATCAATTTGAAAGAGTTATAATAGACATAGGGTTTTAGAGATACATCTTTTCAAATACATTGACAGAATTTTTGTAGATAGGAACTACTGGAAGGCAGCACAGATATCTTGGTCTCCAGTGGGCAGCGATCCCATGACTTTTACTGTCTGACAGCTAAATGGCTGTTAGGTGCAGAGATGCCTGATAGTTAGTTGCCTGGCTCTGTCATGTGAGCATCTACAGACAGAAAAATGAATCAGGCAATGCGGCAGCAGTTCTATAAGCCCTTAATTTAAAGTAGTGATGAATGAAAGCAATAATGTCAGGATACCTACAACAACTGTAAAATAACATGAAATTATCTGGGTTTAGGCAGAAAAGTGTAGGTAGTGCAGATATTATTTGTGGTTTATTGTCTATATTCGTAATTAAAGGAAATGCTAGCTTTTAGCATTTAAAAAATATTAGTAAAAATAAAAATGTATTTTTTTCTCAAGCTAAGGCCACAGTCACCCCTGCATTCTATATGTGCTCTCCTCTCCGTGGCCTAAAAAGAACTGGAGAAAAGCAGGCAAAAGACATGGACAGATAGTTTATAAAAAGATATAATAATGATCCTTAAGCATATGAAAAGTTGTTCACTTTCACTTAAAACAAGAATATTGCAAATCAGAACTCTGCTGCGATATTATTTCTCACCTGTCATGCAAAAATTCAAAAGCTTGACTATACACGTTATTGGCAAAGCTGTGGTGAAACAGAGACTCTCATCTATTCCTGTGGGAATGCAAAATGGTACAGTTCCTGTAAGGGGGAATTTGGCAATATTTAACAAAACTACATGTATATTTAGCCAAAAATCCCATGTTAGGAATTTATTCCGATAGTATGATAATATGGCTCCATTATGAAAATGTTTATGCACAAGATTATTCAGTTCAGCACTATTTATAAAACCACTTAAATGGTTTTATAAATATATGTAAGCACATTTGTAGCTTGCTTATCAATGAAAGATAAGCCTGTTTCAAGTAGCTTATCTAAAGACAAGGACAACTAGAATTCTCATTGTAAAACCACTTAAATATCCAGTTATGAGATTGCTTGAATGAAGTGTGATATGTACATATAACAGAGTTCTGTGTAACTATGAAAAAGAACAAGGAATCAGATTTCTGTGAACTGATAGGGAGCGATTTCCAGGAGATATTAAGTGAATAAAAAAGCAAAAATGTAAATTTGTTTCTATCCTATACTATATTTTGTATAAGAAAAAATGAATGATAAGAATATATATGTTTATTTTTACAAAAAAAGGAACAGAAGGATCAGCTGGAAAACACAGTTGGTTACCTATAAGGGGTGGGGTAGGCTGGGTGGGGGCTATGATAGGGGTGTGTTAGGAGGGTATGGCACTTCCCTGGCTTGCCTTTTGGACATAGTTTTGACTTTTGGAAATGTGTTAATATTCTTATTCAAAAGTAAAATGAAATCAACAGTGATGGGGGAGCTAACTGAAACAGAGGAACTGTATTTTAAATGAGTAACACAATCACACTGAAGGGGGTTTTAAAAAACTAACTCAGACTTCTGGTTAAGACGGAAGTGTAGGTACTACTCTTTGCCTCCTTGTGCAACCACCGAAAAAATTACAACTAGACCTCAAAACAAATAACACTCAGACCCATCAGAAAATCGAGCTTTATGCAAGTCCAACAACCAAGGATTTAAAGAAGCCACGTTCATCCAGATTGGTAGGAGGGATGGAGATGTGTATTGCGGAGAGGCGGTGGTGGCAGAATGGGTGGTCCCACATTCATGTGTGGTGGATAGAAGTCGGGAGGATACCTTGGGAGCAAGAGATCTCAGCCCCAGGCCAGACTGCACAGCCCACGGTTCCAATGCCAGGAAGCATAACTTTTGGCTATAAAAACCAGTGGGGGTTGGCAAGGCAGAAGAAACTGCTAGATTTTCAGGAGACTGCTTAAAGGGCCCACACAGACTTAAAATGTGTGCAGACCACCAACTCTGGGATTCAGCACCAGGGCAACAGATGGAAGGGTGCCAGTTGCATGGGGCAAGTGCCAGGCAAACTTTCAGAAGACAGGCAGCAGCATTGTCCCCTCTCTCAGCCTTACCCCTACACAGAGTCACAAAGCTTTGAAGTGAGTTACCCCACCCTGGCAATTACGTAAGGCTGTGCCACATACAATTTACAGGTGCCTTTTCTACAATAGGTCACACCACTAGAACAGGGAATCAAAGCAGCTCTACCTAATACACAGAAACAAACACAGGGAGGCTGCCAAATTGAGGAGACAAAGAAACATGACCCAAATGAAAGAACAGATCAAAACTTCAGAAAAAGAGCTAAAACGAAATGGAGATAAGCAATCTGTTAGATGCAGAGTTCAAAACACTGGTGATCAGGATGTTCAAGGAACTTAGTGAGGACCTCAGCAGCATAAAAAAGATATAGTCAGAAACAAAGGATTCACTAATTGAAATAAAGAACAATTTACAAGGGAACAACTGTAGAGTGGATGAAGCTGAGAATCAAATTAATGATAGAACATAAGGAAGCAAAAGACAGCCAATTAAAACAACAGGAAGAAAAAAAATCCAGGAATCCAAAAACATGAAGATAGTATAAGCAGCCTCTGGGACAACTTCAAGAGGTCCAACAGTAACATCACAGTGGTGCCAGAAGGAAAATAGAAAGAGCAAGAAATTGAGAATCTATTTGAAAAATAATGAAAGAGCCTTGGCTGGTGTGGCTCAGTGGATTGAGCACTGGCCTGTGAACCAGAGGGTCACCGGTTCCATTCCCGGTGAGGGCACATGCCTGGGTTGCAGACAAAGTCCCCAGTGGGAGGCATGTGAGAGGCAACTGCACATTGATGTTTCTCTCCCTCCCTTCCCCTCTCTCTAAAAATAAATAAATAAGTTTTTTTAAAAAAGAAAAGAACATTAAAAAAAATAATGAAAGAAAACTTCCCTAATTTGGTGAAGGAAATAGACATACAAGTCCAGGAAGCACAGAAAGTCCCAAACAAGATGGATGCAAAAGGCCCACTCTAAGACACTTCATAATTAAGATGCCAAAGATAATGTGAAAGATAAAGAGAGAATCTTAAAAGCAACAAGAGAAAAGAAGTTAGTTACCTACACGGGAGTTCCCATAAGACTGTCAGCTGATTTCTCAAAAGAAACCTTTACAGGCTAGAAGGTGCTGGAAAGAAGTATTCAAATTGACGAAAAGCCAGGACCTACAACCTAGATTACTCTACCCAGCAAAGCTATCATTTAGAATTGAAGGGCAGATAAAGTGCTTCCCAGACAAGGTAAAGCTAAAGGAGTTCATCATCACCAAGCTATTATTACATGAAATGTTAAAGGGACTTATTTGAGAAAAAAAAGATCAAAACTATAAACATTAAAATGGCAACAAATTAACAACTATCAATGACTCAATGTAAAAAAACAAACTAAGCAAACAATCATAACAGGAACAAAATCATAGATATGGAGGTCATTTGGAGGGTTGTCAGCTGGGTGAAGGGGAGAATGGGGGAAAAGATGTAGGGATTAAGAAGCATAATTGGTACCTACAAAATAGACAGGGGGATGTTAAGAATAGTATAGGAAATGGAGAAGCCGAAGAACTTATATACATGACCCATGGACATGAACTAAGGGAGAGGGATTGCTGGAGGGAATGGAGTTACCAGGCAGAGGGAGGCAATGGGGAAAAAATTGGGACAACTATAATAGTATAATCAATACTTTTAAAAAACCTAACTCAAGTAACTTATGACCGTAGTATTTGCTTATATATTTTTAGTCTCGGGTGGAGTTGAGGAAGAAGCATAAATAAATAGTGAACTCTTTTTAGTATGCTTTGCTTTTTATTTGCTTATATATTTTTAGTCTTTAAAAAAATCAATAATTTAAAAATCAATATAGTTTTTAAAACCTAACTCAAGTAACTTATGACCGTAGTATTTGCTTATATATTTTTAGTCTCGGGTGGAGTTGGGGACAAAGCATAAAGAAGCAGTGAACTCTTTTTAGTATGCTTTGCTTTTTGTAATGGTATGGGTAAGACATTCTAAAACTGTTGTAGGTGTATTACAGGATTAAGCAAATGAGTAAATGTGTTGCTATTGGTGGAAACAGTGTTCTCACTGTGGAAAAAGAGACATACACATATGGAATTGGCGAAGGCAAGAAAAAATCCCTTTAGGGATGGATTAGATTAGAATTGGAGCAATTGGACTCATGATTTCTGAAACTTACATGTATAAAGGTGTATGTGTGTGTGTTTAGGTCTGCATCTCCTAGCTCTGTCTGCAGGGAGGGCCTAGAAGGAAAGACACCCCACTAGCAATGAACATATTCAGAGAAATGGCTAATTCTGGGCAGGGGCAAAGTGGGTACAAAATGACCTTGGAACATCTAATGCTCCAAAAAAAAAAAAGAAAAGCAAGAAGGAAGAAGCCAGAAATTTTTCACAGGATATATGAACCAGCTTGAAGGGGCTCCCACTGGCCAGGTAATAAATAAGACAGTTAGAGCACCAAAATAATTAAGAATAGTAATAAGTGTAAAGCATTGACAAAATAGGAATCAGTGAGCCCATCTGAGGAGTGGGAGTAGGTAAGGTAGAAAGTTGGGGGGAGGGAGAAAGCAAACAGAGGGAAAAGGGAGCGTACTTGCTTACAGTAGAATGCTGACTGCCAACTGGTAAATGTAGAAAGAATGCTGGAGTTGGAAAATCATCATTTTTGCAAGCTTTATAGTAAAAAATGGCTTAGGTAAAAATCATCAACGACTGTTAAATCTAGGGGGTAAATTTTGATTTGTTTATTAGTTGGAAGAGAAAAAGAAGTAACTAAATGAAGAAATCAGATAGTACTTGACTAGATGATCCAAATTAATGGCTTTAGCATTCTGCTTTCAGTATGGGCAAGTAAGTTCCTATCAGACCGACCTCCCTACAGATGACTCTAAACTTTGGACAAAATTTAAAAAACAGCTCCCTAAAGACACGGGAGAATGATCTAAAGCAGGCACATTCTGGAAGGGAGTCATTTTTGTGAGTGTGCCAGAGTTCCTGTTTTTACTATTTGTAAGAGTCAGCACATGGGAGGTTGCTGTGTCAAATGAAGAGTTTTCTCCCATCCACCTCTTCAGGGGAAACGTTTAAGGATTTGAAGCAGAAGAAAAAAGACAGTAGTGAGAAAAATAATCTACTTTAAGAGTTTTCAAAGGATGCTTCTACCTCTGGGTCAGTAGTCTTAACAGTTCTGTTTCTCATTGCTTAATGGCTACCTTGCTTATTTTTACCTCAGATCCAGAAGCAGCAAGGTCTAGCAACTCCAAAATCACCACCACGCTGGGTCTGGTCGTCCATGCTGCAGGTAGGGAGCTCTTCTCTTTTCTGTTGCACAGTGAGAGACTTAGTGTTTACATCACAGGGACCGTCCACGTGAACCACTTTCGGGCTGGCCTTCAGGTAAAGGCGTCCTTAATAAAGTCCTCCAGTGCAAGCACGTGTCCTGGTGTACTGAATGGTTTTTATATTTTTTACTGGTTGAAAAAAAAAAGGGTTATTTCATGGCAAATGAAAATTACATAAAATTCAAATTTCAGGGTCTATACATAAAGTTTTATTGGAACAGCCGTGACCAGTGTAGCTCAGTTGGTTGGGCATCACCCTGCAAAGTGAAAGGTCTGTGGTTCGATCCCCAGTCAGGGTGTGTGCAAGAGGCAACCGATCAGTGTTTTTTTCCCTCTCTTTCTCCTTCCCTTCCTCTCTCTCCAAGAATAAATAAATTAAATATTTTAAAAACCAGTTTTATTGGAATGAAGGCATGCCTACTTGTTTACATATTATCTGTGGCTGCTGTTGTACAATAATGGCAGAGTTGAGTAGTTGCAAAAGACCAAATGGCCCACAGAGCCTAAAGTATTTTCCATCTGACCGTGGCCAGGTGGCTCATTTAGTTGAAGCATCGTCCCTTATAACAAAAGGTTGTGGGTTTGACCCCAGTTAGGGCACACAGCTGGGCTGCAGATTCAGTCCCCTGTCGGGGTGTGTAAGGGAGGCAGCTGATCTACGTTTCTCTCATATCAATGTTTCTTTCTCTCTCTCTCTTCTCCCCTTCCACTCTCTCTCTCAAAAAAATCAATAAACATATTGTCAGGGGAGGATTTAATAAAATAAAATAAAATGAAATGTAAAATAAAATAAAAATTTCCTATCTGGCCCTTTACAAAAAGTTTGCTAATCTTTATCCAAGAATTTCATCTTGAAAAGAGCCTCAGCACTTTTGTACTGAACAGCCCTGCTGCCCACTACATGCCCCAATGTCAGTTCAGGCAAAGGGGGCCTGTAGAGTATGGAAGTCTCAGCGTTGCTGACTGGGCATGCCTTAGAATCATAACCCAAAACCTGTCCCGTAGTCGGATTCTGTCAGTGACAAACAAAGACCGAAAGGTGGCACACTATTATCTGGACCTTTCTCGTATCACATGCTTTCCTAACCAAAAATTCATCCATTCAACCAGCATTTACTGATATGTCAACCATGCAGATTCCTGTGTGTTTATTTTGTTTTTGCATCCGCAAGATGCGGAGCTCCTTCCTTTTAAATTCTTTGATATTTCTGTTATTACAATTTGATTATCGGTGGACTTTTTAGGAATTGATTTTAGAGAGAGAAAGGAAAGGAGAGAGAAAGAGAGAAACATCAGTTTGTTCTTTCCTCATTTATGTATTCATTGGTAGATTCTCGTATGTGCCCCAACTTGGGATTGAACCCAGTCTTGGTGTAGCAGAATGACATTCTAACCCACTAAGCTACCTGGCCAGGGCTTATCACTTGATTGTTTGAGCATCATACTTTTTCCAATAACATCAACAGTAATGGCTGACATAGTAAATATTCTGGACCAGGTGCTAAGTACTTTGCATATGTTATCTCAGTTAACCGTCATGAAAACCAACAATACTTACTTTATGAATCCATTTTAGAGAAGAGAAGGCTAAAAGTTCACAAAGTTTAAGTAACCTTCCCAGAGTCAGACCCAGCTCTACTTGTCTCTACAGCCCACACAGTCAACCACTACACTGTTATAGTTGTTGTTACTTATAGTGTTTTATGTTCTGCTTTTCTCAAATTTAGCTGATGGTGTTGCATTGGGAGCAGCAGCTTCTACTTCACAGACTAGTGTTCAGTTAATTGTGTTTGTGGCAATAATGCTACATAAGGTAAGCAAAATTTTGGTGTAAGATTTAATATTGAATATATTCACAGTTAAAATTTATCTTCTATCATTAACGTTTTTCTGGAATGGGAAATTTTTTTAGTTATTTTCATAATAGCTGTCCATTTAAGAGAATTGAATAAGTCTGTCATAGTTGCTTTTTTGTTATCATTTTCTAAAACTTTTACTTGAAAGGTAAAAGGTTTGTTTAATCCTAACCCAAGTATTTGTTTATTGATTTTATTTGATTATATTTTATTGATTATGTTACTACAGTTGTCTAGATTTTTCATCCTTTGCTCCCCCATCACCCAGCACCACCCACTCCCGCAGGCAATCCCTCCACCATTATTCATGTCCATGGGTCATGCATATAAGTTCTTCCGCTACTCCATTTCCTATACTGTCCCTTACATCTCCATGGCTATTCTGTAACTACCTATTCGTACTTTTTAATCCCCTCACTTCTTCACCCATTCCCTCATACTCCCTCCCATCTGGCACCCATCAAAATGCTCTCTGTAACCATGATTCTGTCTCTGTTCTTTTTGTTTGCTTAGTTTGTTTCTTAGATTTGATTGTTGATAGATTTGTATTTTTGCCATTTTTTATTCATAGTTTTGATCTTCTTCTTTTTCTTAAATAAGTCCTTAATATTTGATATAATAATGGTTTAGTGATAATGAACTCCTTTAGCTTTTTCTTGTCTGGGAAGCTCTTTATCTGCCCTTCAATTCTAAATGATAGCTTTGGTGGGTAGAGCAATCTTGGCTGTAGGTTCCTGCTTTTCATGTCTTTGAATATTTCTTGCCAATCCCTTCTAGCCTGCAAAGTTTCTTTTGAGAAATCAGCTGACAGTTTTATGGAACTCCTTTGTAAGTAATTATCTGCATTTCTCTTGCTGCTTTTAAGATTCTCTCTTTATCTTTCACCTTTGGCATTTTAATTGTGATGTGTCTTGAAGTGGGCCTCTTTGCATCCATCTTGTTTGGGACTCTGTGCTTCTTGGACTTGTATGTCTATTTCCTTCACCAAATTAGGGAAGTTTTCTTTCATTATTTTTTCAGATAAATTTCGAATTTCTTGTTCTTTCTTTTCTCCTTCTGGCACCCCTGTGATGTTATTGTTGGACCTCTTGAAGTTGTCCCAGAGGGTGCTTACACTGTCCTAATTTGGGGGGATTCTTTTTTTCTTCCTGTTGTTCTGTGTGGTTGTTTTTTGCTTCCTTATGTTCCAAATCATTGATTTGATTCTCAGTTTCATCCACTCTCCTGCTGTTTCCCTGTAAATTGTTCTTTATTTCAATTAGTGTATCCTTTGTTTCTGACTGGGTCTTTTCTATGCTGTTGAAGTTCTAACTAAGTTCCTTGAGCATCCTAATCACCAGTGTTTTGAACTCTGCATCTGATAGATTGCTTATCTCCATTTCATTTAGCTCTTTTTCTGGAGTTTTGATCTGTTCTTTCATTTGGGTCATGTTTCTTTGTCTCCTCAATTTGGCAGCCTCCCTGTGTTTGTTTCTGTGTATTAGGTAGAGCAGCTTTGACTCCATGTCTTGGTAGTGTGGCCTAATGTAGCAGGTATCCTGTAGGGTTCAGTGGCACAGCCTCTCCTATCACCCAAGCTGGGTACTTGAGGTGCGCCCTTCGCATGGGTTGAATACACCCTTCTCTTGTAGTTAAGCCTTGTTTACTGTTGGCAAATCAATGGGAGGGATTTACCCAAGCCAGTTAGCTGTAAGAATTGGCTGTAACCACTTACTACCATCTCTGCCCTCCATGGAGGATCAGCTGTTCAGGGCCAGGGTGGTAGTGCTTAGACATGGTCTGTAGCTGTTCTCTGGGTGTGCTGGCTCTGTGGTTTCCTGGGTGGTGCAGGCCAAGGTCAGCTCCCACCTGTGTTTTGCCTGAGGCACCGTGCCTGAGCTGTCAGGCAATCTGAGATGGCTGCTACTTGTGCTGGGCCTGGAGATTCCCAGGTGAAGCCCAGCTGGGAATCTAGGCTGGCTGCTGCTAGTATGACGCCTGGGGTTCACTGGGGCCAGCTCTTGCTTATTGGATAGGATTTAGGAAGTTGTGAAGTAGGAGCTAAGACTGGTCATTCGTATGGAAAAGCAGCTTGGGTGGGCCCATAAGTTGGGTGGGACAGTGTCTAGGGATCTTCAAGGTGGGTCAGTGTTAGCCAGGTTGATGGAGTCTCAGATTTGGCACCAGCCTGCAGGCTCTGTAGGGGAAGGGTTTAGAAAAGGGACAATGGACTCAGCTCTCATTGATGCCAGACACTTCAGTGTCTCCCTATATGCCACTGGTGCCTTTGAAGCTGCTACCCCAGTGCTGGAGCTCAGAGGGAATGAGTCTGAGTAGGTGAGTCCATGTCTGGGTTCTTTAAGAGGAACTGCTTGGTGCTCCAGCAATTTCTTCCACCGACTCAATCCCTACTGGTTTTTGCAGCCAGCAGTTGTGGGGACTTACCTTCCTGGCACTGGAATGCTGGGCTGGGGGGCCTGGTGTGGGTCTGGGACTTTTCACTCCCTACTTATCCCTCCCGAATTTTTATCCAACACATGTAGGTGAGGACTAGCCCATTCCATGTCTGCGCCCCTCCTAACAGTCTGGATGGATGTGGTTTCTTTAATTCCATGGTTGTCAGACTTCAACTCGATTTCTGATGGTTCTGAGTGATGGTTGTTCTATATTTTAGTTGTAATTTTGATGTGGTTGTGTGAAGAGTTGAGCCATGTCTGCCTATGCCGCCATCTTGACCAGAGTCTTGTTTGTTGATTTGAGAGAGAGAGAGAAACATCAATTGGTTGCCTCCCATATATGCCCTGATTGGGGATCAAACTGACATCCTAGGAATGTTCCCTGACCAGGAATTGAACCCATAACCTTTTGGTGTATGGGAAAATGCTTCAACCAACTGAGCCACCTGGCCAAAGGGAAAGGATTTTATTTTTTATGGTCATATAGAAACTATTAAATTCTCTATAGATTTCTATATTTTGTAGTACTTTTTGTTTATAAATTTTTTTCTTATACTTTTTTTTTTACTATTTCTCTTTTCCTACTATCCAAGAAACACACACATATATGCACACAAACACACCCACAAATACGATTGTTTCTTATCGTAGAACATTAATTCCTAAAAGGCAGAGTCAGTCTTGGTATTATGTTTGTTATTTTTGGTATGAAAATTCAGTCAAATGGCGGGTACTTCTTAATGTAGAAGCAATTCACACTTCTGGAGTAATAAGGAATAATTTTCTTTTCCAGGCACCAGCTGCTTTTGGTCTGGTTTCGTTCTTAATGCATGCCGGCCTGGAGCGGAATCGGATCAGAAAGCACTTACTGGTCTTTGCACTGGCAGCACCAGTTATGTCCATGGTGACATTTTTAGGACTAAGTAAGGTAAGTCTGACTCATTCCTACTTGATCTAGACAAAAGCCTAGTTCTTTTGTGATCTACAGAACTTATGGTCTCTTGTGTTGAATTTTTAATTATCCCCTCAAACAGGAATAAAAACCTTTACAAGGTAAATGTCTTAATTCCAAGTTGATCCTCTTCATAAATTTAGAGCATTTCCTTAATTTATTTAATTCAAAAACTTTTTTCCCATCAGTTCCAGAAATATTTCCACAAATATATTATCTTTAAAATAATATAACTTAAACCTAACCAGACATGCTAATTTTATCTGATAGATGCATACCTCACAATACACATTTAATGTTTAAGTAGACACATGAAACATGAGTGATAAGCATGCAGCAGCTTTGAGAAGAGCAGGGGATTAGCAGAGATGTCTGCATTCAGCTCAGACTCAAATTCTTCTACTCCCACCTCTCGTATCTCTGAATATTAAATATTCAGACTCAGAAGCAGAGCTCAGACTGATGGTTGTCAGAGGGGACGAAGGGAGGGGGATGGGTAAAAAAAGTGGGGGGACTATAAAGTCAATGCTGGTGTGATAAGTTCTCATGGTGAGGTGAGCACATTGTAAGGTATATAAATATTGAATCACTATACTCTACACCTGAAACTAATATAATTTGTACACCAACTATACTTAAATAATAAATAAATAGATATCCAGTTCTTTATCACTGGACTGAATGTAGCTTCATGCCTGAAGTGACATGAGTCATTCGTCAGGTCAGACCCTGGTGGACCTTCCCCTTATAACTCTGTCCATGAGGGCTGTAGTTCTTAGTGGCAACCCTCCCAGTTTTACTTAAATGTCAACTGGCAGACAATAGGAGGAAAATTACAGAGCCAAAATGACTCAGGGCTGGTGCATGGGAACTGCTTCTCCCTATAATCTTTCTGAAGGTCATTCATTCCTCTGAGTGTCGTTTGGTTTATATTTGATGTAGTAAAACTTGTATTAAAGGGAACATCTGAGAAATGAGATGGTTAAAGGATGGGTAAGTTCCTGTTAACCAAGGGTTTGTTTATTGGGATCGCTAACAACTGAGGTGCTATGAAACCCCTTTCTGTTCACCTTACTTTTTTCAGGCAATGAACAATATATTGTTCCTTTAAAAACAGTACCCTAGTTATCACTTCATTCATCAGTGTAAGTTTTTAGAACTTTCGACAGGAATGTAGGATAATTCTGGAGGCATGGAGTTAATTTATTAATTTATGGCATGATCTTTTCTTAAAATTTTAATTAATTATCTTAGTTCTTAGGTCCACTTTTTAAGTAGAAAAGCTGAAAGTAGCTTACTGAGACGTGTCTAAGCTCTGTGAGGGCAGGTACGCATCTTGATTACCTCTGTATCTCAAGCATCTGGCCTACAGCCTGGTGCATAGGCAGCATTTGTTAAATACCAGTAACCTAATGCATGAATGTACGAAATTTAGTATCTGCATGAATAATGCTGCTGATTCCATCTTATGAATAATACAAACCAAACCTGTCAATCAGGCTTGAAGAGTGTCTGAAAAAGCAGTGTGGACATCACCAGTAGTCTTAAATGCTTATTTGGAAGCTTCCCATAAATAACGTACAGTTGCTTCG
This sequence comes from Trachops cirrhosus, assembly GCA_028533065.1. Classification (NCBI taxonomy): domain Eukaryota; kingdom Metazoa; phylum Chordata; class Mammalia; order Chiroptera; family Phyllostomidae; genus Trachops; species Trachops cirrhosus. The sequence goes on from CM052538.1 coordinate 171,755,289, forward strand.
ATCCAGACACTGGGATGTCCTGGATAGCGCTAGTTGTGAATACTGAGTGTTTTTTGGTTTGGACTTCTTCCTGACCCTGGATTATACTTGACTTAATTTTTCTTCTCTTTCTCTTTCTGAATTCGCAGAGCAGTAAAGAAGCCCTTTCAGAGGTCAATGCCACTGGAGTGGCCATGCTTTTCTCTGCCGGGACATTTCTTTATGTTGCCACAGTGCACGTCCTCCCTGAGGTGGGCGGAATGGGGCACGGTCACAAACCCGACCCCGCTGGAGGGAGAGGCCTCAGCCGCCTGGAGGTGGCGGCCCTGGTTCTGGGCTGCCTCATCCCACTCATCCTGTCAGTAGGACACCAGCATTAAACGTTCAGGTTCCAGCCGCAGCCGTGGCCATTGGTCATCCAGTGAGGACAGCCAGCACACGACAGCTACTCACTTTCTCAGTCTCTTGTCTCGCCTGCCCATCTCCACCTGTATTCCTAGCGTCCGGAGGGAGGCGAGATTCAGATCTGGAGTTAACGGAAAGCTTTTAGAGTAGAAACAACACATTGCGAGTGGGTACAGACATTCCACTGTGTTGTCTTTTAAAGGGCCCTGGGCATTTTGAGTTTCGATGTTTCTCTTAACCCTATTCTCAGGGAAGATGGAATTCAGTTTTAAGGAAAAGTGGAGAACTTTTCATACTCACAGTGAAATAGTAATTAAGACAGTACAGTGTTCTGTAATTAAGCTCTATCTCTTAGTTTAGAGGCTCTGCCACTTTATCTGTTGATTTTTAACATGGTTCTCGCTGTGTAAGACTGGTGCTTTAGCGTCTGTGCCACATGCCTTGATAGAAGGTCATAATGCCTGCTGTCTTAGATGCTAAAGATAACTGCAGTTAATTTGGGGCGAGAGTCAAGAAAATGATGGCAAGACACCGTGAAAGCTGACTTTGTACTCGAGAGGTATGGACTGAAAAGGGATGTCTGGAGGACTTGAACCTCCTTCTGCTCGTGCCTCCCTGAAAACAGCCTGCCGTTCCACCAAAGGGAGCAGCAGAGGCGGACTGGCTGCTGAAGAGGTGTCTAGTCTGTAGTAGCGTTTCTTTTCAAGTTCTCCTTTGCAGAACTCCTGCCTCCGACACATTCTCATGAGCGGCCAAGTGCTAGTAGGTGCAGGCCGAGGCTTTCCTTCAAGAACAGTCAGATCCCAAAGTATCTTTGGAGATTAAGTGGTGTTTAATTTTAAGTGAATTTGGATATTTACTGACATCTTTGTAAAAGCCTTCGTAAAAATGAGGTTACCAAACCTATGTTGTCCTTTTTTTCTTTTTAAGTATTTATCTTAGCTGACCAGCAGTCCCTCTGGCAAAATACATGGTGTCTCGTGGGAGATGCCAGGTCAGTGCCACCTAAGCACTGCAGCAGTGGAGAAAGTCAAGATGTGTCCCACCTGGCAAGTGCCTGCCTGTTCACTGAAAGCTTACCAAAAGCATGTCTTTTGTCTCTTCATCTTTTCCATGCCTTCTCCTCACGTGTCCCTCTGCTCCCTCTGCCCTCCAATTTGCTGCTTACCGCTGGTGGCGATGTTAATATTTATGTGAGTTGAGTTCCCGTCAGGACAACCACTTCTGGAGCTGTGGTGACGAAGATAAGATTGTCTCTGTTCCTTACTCCCTTCAAGGAAGTTAGTCACCTTTGTGTCAAATGCGGCTTTGATAAGCCCTTAAAATAGCACTTCCTCATAGGTGAGATGACACAGTCACTGATATTCTGGTAACTTAAACAGTTGAGACAGTTAAAGTGTTTAACAGACTAGGATGATTTTTCCATATTTGCCAATATCCCTGTAAACCTTATGTTATCAGATAAGTGTATAATGTTGTATTATTTATTTTGATTTTTGGTACCATTTCAAAACATATGACACAAAGAGGGAACCAAGACTATTTTCTTCAGGGCAGTGGATTTAGGAGTTTGTAAAATGTTTTATATGACACATATGCCAGCATGCCTGTGATTTTTTTATTCTTCGAGTTATCACTGGGTCAGCGGCTGTGGAAATAGAACTTGGGAGCCCTCTGCTGGCAGTAGACCAAAGTAGCATAAGTGGGTTTAGGTTTTGTGTAGTGGCTGACGACCACTGCATATAATATTAAAACCACCGAAAGACGCAATATGGCAAGTCTGAGTGACTTTCCTGATAACAACACTGACTTCTGAGAGTCACGGGGTTTCACCTGGTCCTTCAAAATGACATGGTTGCCTTGATTCTCCCTGGGTGTATTACTTTGTTAAATGAAGAGCATATTTTAGTGTCTGGTTTGGATAGTAGCACTTTCTATCATATTGTTGTGTGCAATGATGAGAAATTTGTTCTGCTGGCCAAAGCCTCTTTCAGCAGTGCCTTGCCATCATGCTTAAAAGTTTGGCTAGAATATCTTGCTGGTTAAGGCCTTGAACTCTGGCAAAGGATTGAACCATCTAACTTCTAAATTTGCCTTCCTCTCTGGACCTCACATTAACAGGCAGACCTTTCAAGGCCTATCAGTTCTCCAAAGCTGTGGGCTTTCCCAGATTTTAAAGCTGCTGGCTCAGGAGCTACTCTTTTCCCTCCTGGTCAGCAGACAGAAATAGCCATACTAACCTAATAGGGCTCAGATGCATCTTCAGGCAGCAGGGACCGAGCCGCGCAGCCGAGGCCTCCCTTCCCTGGCGAAAGAACTTGCTCGTGGTGGGCAGTGTCCCAGGAGAGGCCACATCGATGGTCACTTATTGGCACGTTTCAGTTCCATTTTTGTCTTGTTTAAAACTGCCTCCTTAGATGTGGATGCCTTAATGCTCTCATACATTTGAAAACATTTGCGGTACTTAAGTGGCTGCCATGATTACAGATGGAGTTATTGGCTACCAAAGATGCAGTTTATGATGAAAAGCATAGTCCTTCCTTCCTCGTGACCAAAGTTAATTTTAATTGCGATTTGACTCCCTTTCCTTGGTGGGGATAGACATTCTTCTGATTCCCCGTACCCTCTTTAATGGCAAATTAAGTTGAAAAACACTACTGGTTCATTCTCCTCACTTGTTCTCCAGCGAATTGCTAATCAGTCCCTGTTTCCCCAGTGCAGCGATGTTCCAGGTCTGGTGGCTTTCCTGTGCACACTATTGCCAGATTCCTTTTTTTAAGGCAAAGGTTCTGCACTGGAGTGTAGAGTTAGAAATGGTACCATCTACAGAGGCTACACGTTCTCTCTTCCTACCCCACCCTAAATCACCTTTGCATTTTCCCTAATCAAATCAGCTGAGTCCGCCCTGTTCCTATGTTTTGAATCACCTTTAGAAAAAAAGAAAGAGTTGGCCATTTTGAGTGGTCAGTTCTTTGTAGAAAGGAAAAAATGTAATTGTGTTTTCTACCAGCCTACTAAGTGTCCCTGCCTAGTTTTCCTCGTTTTCAAGGATTAAAACTAGGAGGACACCCCGGCATCGAGTGTATTCAGCCCCTTAAGCACATGGTAGCTAGTTACTGAACCCGGGAACTGTATGTCAACAGCACAAGCCCCCCAAGAATGTTCTTGCCCATGGGGCCTGGGGCCCCTTGGGAGACCCAGAATAGTGACCAGATTCATTGCAAACTGCTGCAGTGCCAGACGAGAACCCTCTGTGGGTGTCCTACAGGGAGCTTTCCTTGCATTAGAAAATTTCTGCTCAATACAGAATGGTTCGCATAACCCAAGGAGCACTGTTGGCGATGCTCTACAGTTAAAACCAATGACGTGGCCCCTTTGAACCTGGGACATCTAGGTTCACCTCAGGAGACCCAAGGGAAGTCTGTGACCTGTAGGAAAGGACAAGACAACCGTTAGGAATTCTCTAGATATGCTCAGCCTAACACAAAGAGATTGGCTTTGATCTTTTTTCTGATAGCATCTTCTAGCAAGTTGGAAGTCTCATGAGATAACGCTGCAGTTCCCCTGGTTCAGTAGCCTAAACAGTGGTTTTAAATGTCCCATTTTCTGGATCCTTTGTAAACATGAATCATTCCATGGATGGCTGCCTTATAATTTTGTCTCTTTCCACTTTAATTGTGAATGGTTAAAAAAATTTTTTTGCTGTTTTCTGATTTATGATATTAAATTTTTAGTGCATACTTTATGTGAGTAACTCATTAATTTTCCTCTTGGCAGTTTGTTTTTTCTGTTTGACGACCAGACTTGACCCACATTTGAACAGCAGGAAAGGTAATAAATAGCTCTGAAGGGCAAAGGAAAGATGTACCCACTGTGTGTGCGTCCTTTAAAGAAGGAGGGAAGGGAAGGAGGGGAGGTATTAAGTATTCCATTCACTGTCTGCCCCAAAAGATACCTGTTCATTGCAGGTTTTTCTTTCTTTCTTTCTTTTTTTGCTTTGCTATTATTGTTAGCAAATACTGTTTATGAAGGTAGCTATCCACCCCCAGAAAGGAGAGGCAGGCCACAGATCCTCATCACAGGGGGCTCATTTCAGAGGGCAAAGTTGCTATTTGAGGACACAGAGGCTGTGGACAACTGACTCTGGAAACAGATTCATGTAGAAGTGCAACTTGCAAATTTGATAAATGTCTTCTTCCTCTGAGGACTTTAGCACTGCAGCTCACTTTTTAACTCATACACAGGTAAGCACTGTACACAGCGATGTATACAGCTTAAATATACAGTTTGTATACTTAGTCATTAGATTCCATTTCTTGTTACTGTCCACTTTGTGCTGGCTTTCTTTATGTATCTCATGTGCTGCAGTAAGTTACAAAGATTGTGCCCAGAGTTGTATGTTTTCTGGAAACTTCTCCTCATGAATAGGTAAAAAGGACACATTCTTCTGATTCCTATGTCTCTGTCAGAGGCCTTTGGATGGAGTGCCGACATCCTTCCTTTGACTCGAGCAGTGAGTGACCTTTGAAATCTCAGGGAGCCAGCATTGTTCAGTAACAGCCCTGTCATCCTGCTTCCTTGAGATCAAAATGTATAGAAGGTATACAGGTTTAGCCCAATAGCCAGCAATCCCTATTTTGTTTAGTTTTGTTCCAATTCTTCTAAGCTAGATCTGTGTCTGGCAGTGTGGTTTTTAATGTAGGAAATAAGCAACCTTGTGTCATCTTGTCCCTATGTTTAGAATTGTCCCTATGTTTAGAATGCCAGTCCCCCAGCTCCCTCTCCTCCTTTATTTTAGGTCTAGATCCAAAGTCCTCTTCCATTAGGCATTCCCCACTGCCCTATTTACATTGTAATCTGCCCCACCCCCACCCCAGTGCTCCTCACCCTGTTCTATTTAATTTTCTATAGCACTGATGGCCTTTTAATCTGCTTTATAATATGTCTTTACTTTGTCCCTCTTCAATAAAATGAGCTTTGGGAAGCTAGTTCTCAATAAGTATATGTTGTTAAATGAATTGGTCTGCCCTGAGGGGGCACTTTTTTCCAGTCTGTGCCCCCACCTGAACTGGCTGCTGTCCTTAAGGTAGGGTAGCTCCACCTTTGTCTTACACAGGGGTGAGTGCTGCTTGAGTACTAGCAAGGAGGTTGGTAATCAGGAAAGACCTGGGACTAGGTGTGCAGGTGGGAAATTAACAGGGTTCAGGTTACCATTCCCGTACTTACCAACCTTACTAAGGTACTGTGTGACTGATGTAGAAGATCTGGGTTCCATTTCTGGCTCAGCTACTGATTTCTGTTGCAGTGTCAGCCACTGCTCAGTTTTAAAAATATTGGCTAGGAATGTGAGCGAAAGCATGTGTCCTACTCTGGTTGCCTCATTTATAGAGGGATCCTGACAGAATTCAAGAGTCACCAGAGGAGGGAGCCTAGTGGAGAAGGGATGGAAAGCCAGGACACTGGAGGAGACCTGGAAGGAACTGGCTGGTGTCTGGAAGGCCCTTGGGGGCAGAATTTGACAGCCGTCACCAGATGCTCAAAGGCTGTGAGGCACAGGAGAGCAGAGATCTGTGTTCTCCAGGGGCCAGACCGGGGAAATAAGTGGAGCCCACCTCTCCGCTACTTGTCCACCTCTTCGTTCAGTTCACTGAGCCCGTCCTGTGGACCAGGCACTCCTAGGTGCCGAGTGTACAAAGCGAGTGAGGATCAGTGCCAGTCCTTAAAGAGCTTGTGGTTCAGTGAGGGATTCAAATGAGAAAACATAGTTTCCAGTAGGTAACGCATGGGGAGACAAGGAAGCACAGGCTGCTCAGAGAACACCGGGGCGGGGGGGAGGAACCCAGAGTGGGGACTCCTGGGAGGACATCCTGAGGGAGGGGAGACCAGAGCTGAACTCAAAGGCTGGGCAGAATGAGCTAGTAAAGGAGGCAGGAAAGGTTCTCTGAGCAGGAGGACCTACGTGGGCCACGCCCTGGTAGCACTTTCGCACAGAATGTGGACTCTGCATAGAAGTGCCACTGGCTGAAGGGGGTGGGGGGTGGCAAGACAAGGTGTGCAAGACATGTCAGTTCCCTGGGTGATGTCTAAGTTTCCAGATTTAAAATTACACAGGCAATCAGTCCTAGCAAAGAGTCTTTGTAATTCCTGCCTCAGCTCCAACTGCATCCCCTTGCCAGGTGGTCTTGGCTGGCCTCTCAGTTCCTGTCACCACATGGATGACTCATGGACCTGGCAGTTGTTTCCAGATCCAACACTCCAGTGGCTCCTTTGGCACCTCGAGGGGAGCTTGGCGACTTTTCCCCTCCTTTATCCCGCTTGTCTCCCCCACTTCCTGGTTGGGGCCCAAGGGCTCCCTTCATTCCACTTGCGAACATCTGCGTTACAGTTGTACACAGAGGACCAGACCTGGCCTGGGAGGGGTGCCCAGTCTTCCTTCTGTTGTCTGGTTCTCCATCCCCAACACTCCCGTACCCTCTGGTCTCCTTTATTAAAAGGGATGTGCTCTCCTTTGATGCCCACCCCCTTAATCCTTTGGCCTACTGGCTTCCAACCTGCTTGTGACACCCTTTACCCTGCCTCCTCTCCCTCCCAGGTTCGTCTACCCCATCCCCTCCTCTTCTCAGGCAGTCAAGCTCTGCAACAGATAACAGAGTCTGAGACCTATGCCTGGCCTTAGGAAATGCAGCCAAAGTGGAACACAATTCAATAAAAAGATGTTTTAATCCTCAGAAAGGGGAGGAGGAAGTGGCAGCAGAAAAGGCTTCGCAGAACAAGAGTCATTGGAACATGGTGGCTTCTCAGAGCATTAGATCCAGTGTGGTTGGAGCAGGGGCTGGGGAGCAACAGGGAAGAGCCCGGGCAGTAGCTCAGGACCAGACTGTGGAGGGTTGGGAGCTGCAGTCCAAGGAATGGAGTCCCAGCCATGGCTTTTAAACAGGAAGCTCACGTGATCATCTCTGGGCCTCGCGGAGATCACAGGAGTGATGGTGGGGAGTGAGGATTCCTCAGGGCATCCTGCTGTGGATAGACGGCGGAGGCATTTGAACAGTGGAAGAGGACCACGTGAGGGAAGTTGGAAGGCTCAGAGTCCAGTGATTGTCCTCAGTTCACACAGTTAATGGCAGAGTCTGGACCTAAACCCATCTTAACATGAAAAGCAGGTGGCAAGTCGGCCATTACAGATTGCTTTCACATGAATTCTCACAGATTCTGTTTTGTAGATGAGGGACAGTGGAGGGCCTGAGAGGGCAGTCTCCATCTGGTAGGCAAACCAGAACAAGAAACTGCAGCACCCGAATGGGGGCCAAGTGAAAACTATTCGGCAAGCATTTGTTGAGCATCTACTACATGGACATGCCCTGGACTCTGTCCTCAAGGGGCTCAGTCTGGAAGGGACATAGCCACATAGCTAAATGAAACAAGCCAGACACAGACAGACAAATTCAATATGATCTCACGTGTGGAACCTAAAAGTCAAACTCACAGACCCAGAGAGTAGCATGGTGGTTACCAGGGGGTGGGGGTGGGGAAAATGGGAAGATGTTGGTTGAAGAATACAAACTTTCAGCTGAGTAAGTTTTGGAGATCTAATGTACAGTTAATACTGTATCATATGCTTGAAATTTGCTAAGAGAGTAGATCTAAAGCAGTAAGTATATGAGGTGGTGGATGTGTTAACAAACTTGATCCTGGTAAGCACTTCCCAGTGTACATGTATGTTGAATCATCACATTTTACACCTTAAAAATGATGTTGTACAACCTAAATATATACAATTTTTATTTCTATCATATCTGAAAAAAGCTGAGAGGAAAACGATAGGAAGAAGAAAATGTGTGTTCGTTATTAGGAGTCTATCCCTAAACACGGCTGAGAGACTTTCGTAGTGCAAATAGAATTGTGTCTGCAGTTCTGCAGGAACTTGAGCCTTAGATGAGTTGGCAGTTGAGAAAAAGTCTAGGAGAAAAAGGGAAAGGCTGAAGAGGGGCCTGGCATTTTCCCAGATGGCCCTTCGAGTGGCGCTGTGCAGCAGTGGGATGGGCCTGGGCTTCGGAGCCAGGCCAAACCCAGTAACCGCGTCCTGCCACTTACCTCAGTCAACCCACATCTGAACGCCTGTTGTGTTCCAAGAAATGACTGGCTGAGTGACTTTTGGTAGACAACCTTTTGAACTTCATTTTTTCTCATCTGGAAAACTAAAAGTAATGCGTACCTCACTGGGGCTGTTTCAAAGATTAAATGAAACGGGTAAGATAAATAGTATGTTTGAACATCAGCTCTGCGTCCGAGTGCGAAGGGCTCTCAGGACCCTGAGTTTCCAGCCCTGACTGTTCACTTAGTTCCTGATAACACTGCGCAGCCCTGGCCCACAGGGGTAAGCCTGCGGTGGATCGGCACCCAGCTTGTTTGGTCTTTTCGCAGAAGTATCTGCCAGGCATGCGGCACTCCCACCGGCAGGGACAGAGAGCACAAAAGGAAGCAGGAACAGCTTCTCCCAAGGCTGCCTTGGCATGATCTGGGCTGGTTAGTTGAGCAGAGCAGAAGCCACTTAGGCATCTAGTGGTCCCTCAAACTTTCACTTCAGGGAAGTGTTTCCACCTGCCTTACCTGCCATTAGTGAAGGTCTGTTCAGATATCTCCAGACACAGGCAGAAGGGATGGGCAACGTCGGTTTCTCTTCGCCATGAAGAAACTTGTGCTCTATTTCTTCCACTGAAGACACTGAATCTTTCCCAGGAGCCATCTGGGCTCCACCCAGCCCTTCTGCTTGGGAAGGACTTCCTTAAGAATGGTTTTTCCAAGTATCCTGCCTTTCTCCTACCTATGGCTCATGAGCTCATCCCGAGTCCTAGCTGGTACTGACCTGAATAAGCAGAAAAGGAATTATTTTATTAAAAGGATACTGGCAGGGCTACAGAACCATGCCTCACCAGAGGTGCAGCTTCCAGGAATGCCACCCAAGACGGTGCTGCAGAAGCAACTCGATGAGGAAGCTGCTGCCATTTGCATGCGGCCAGGAGCCCACCTACAGTGCAGATGCTGCTTGCTGCATTGGGAACACAACCCTGCAGCCACAGCTGACTTCCAAAGCAAGTCAGATGCCCTTAGTACCACCTTCCCCTGAGAAAACCGATGCCCGGGCATCGTTTTTCCTCACATTTGTCACCTGCAACTTTGAGTTCAGAGTCCTGTCCTGGTGCCCCTGGCCCATAAGCTCCACACCATAGGCTTCCAACACAAGTTTTCTGGCTTCCATCTCAGAAAGGTAGGACTCCCAGAGTGGGAGATTTTCCAAGCATTGGGACATGTCAAAAATTAGCCAAAACCATGTGAAATGTGCTCTCCTCATCTTCCTAGTCCTGTCTCTTCCTATTGATGAACCCAGACCCTGGGCCCTGTTTGAAGGCTTGGCCTGTGATTTTCTATAGGGACACAGGAGTTCAGATGGGCCCCTTTGGACAGTGAGCAACAAGGGGGTGCAGCATGGGCTTGGGAGCCCGGGAGTTGGTTAGGGAAGGGGTGCCAGGCCCTAGGAGAGGCCCCTTCCTAACTAGACGCATTACATGTTGCACTTGGGAAGGCCTGGGGACACATCTAGTGAGGATACAAACCCAGATGCTGACAAGGAGCCAGGCAATAAATGAGGGAAGCAGGCTGAGCAAAGGATGGTGGCTCTTCGAGAGAATGTTATTTTAGTCATTAAAATATTAAACAACAACAAAAAAGGCATGCAAATGTTAAGAATCAGAAAGTGGTTGCCTGGGAGGGAGTGGGGGGCAGTGGAGTTGACGAGATAGGAGCAGCGTGAGGGAACTTTCTGGGGTGAGGGAAATGTTTTGCATCTTGCTTTGGGTGGTGGTTACTGTACATTCATCAGATAAACTTCATCAAATAAATACTTAAGATCTAAGCATTTTGTCATGTAATAATACATTGTACCTCGATTTTTCACTTGAGCAAGTTAAAGTCTGTATAAACTGGGCTCTCAGACTACTTATTTGCAAACTTCTGTTCCAATCGGACTTCTTTAACACACGAGGAATCGCAGAGCTGAGAGGGGAAGCGGTTTTCCCAAGGGAGCCCTGAGTCCTGACTGTCCCGAGGCGGCCTGCGGCTGCTCTGCTGGAGAAGACGGCAGCCGGGTCTGGCTGGCAGCTCAACCAGCGCCAACTCACTTTGCCTTTGGAGAGGTGCCGGCAGGGAGCGGTGCCGGCGGACAACGGTGCGAACACAGCATTCCCACGGGCGGCCCCCAGGGGCCAGACAGACGTCTCCGCCCCGGCCTGAAAGTGGGACCGTCACCTGGAACCGCTGGGAGCAGCGGAAGTGGATGGGGGCGCCGGCCTTGGGAGCACGGGCCAGGCGCGCAGATAAATCACAGCCACCGACTGCGCTGGCAGTTCGGGCTTGGCGCTGAGAGCCAAATGCCGACGCAGAAAGCCAAGCTCCGGGAAAGGAAATCTGATCCCCGCGAGGCGGCGGCGGTGCAAAGTGAAACCCACCTGAGGAGGCGGGGAGGGCAGGGAGCGGCCACCGGCCGGGACGGAGCCTCCTCTGGGGCAGGCGCTGCGAACACTTAACTTGGGTCTTACTTGGCCGCTGCCCTGCCTGGAGAGGTACAGACACCTGTGCTTTTCAGGTGAGAAAACCAAGGCTCACCGCACCTTCAAGGCGCTACGTAAGGGCTGAGTTGGGATTCCAAGCCCGGATGTCTGACCCCAAACCCAAGCTTGCTCCTTACCCTTCCCCGCCCAGAGGCGAGCAGGGATCTGCAGGGGTGACTCCAAGCCCATTCATTATAAAGCAGACGTGGTTCCCAGTTTCGATGTAAGCGCTGCACTTAAGGAACCGGGGGAAGAGATCAACTCGAGCGGTGGGCGCAGGAAGCCACATCCCTGGCCTCACGACCCGCCCGGACCTTCCGGACTCACGGAGCCCGGCCTTCCAGCCGGCGCCAGCACTGATTGGCGCTCGAGGCCGGCCTCCGGCTGGCTCACCTGCCCCGCCCAGCCAATCCGGGCCACCAGAATTGGGGCGGACGCTGGAAGGCGGCGGCGGGGCGCTGGGGATGCTCCTGGAGGAGGCTGAACTACCCTCCCCGCCGAGTTCCCGCCCGGCCGGCCCCAATCCGGAGGCCGAGCCGTAGGCTGCGCGCCCCGCGCCCCGGGGCCCCTGGGCACCACGCTCTCGCGCGCGCGCTTTAATGCAGCAGCTCCCGAGTCGGCCGCTCCGCGTCTCTTCTGGCTGGGACGCGCCCCGACGGCGCCCGGAGCGGAGCGGCCTGCAGACACGGCCTCCTGCAGTCGCCTGCAGGGCGTCAGCACTCGCCAGGAACCTAGCGTCCCTGCGGTCCCCGGGAGTGGGTGGGTCGGGCCGTGGCAGCCCCACTAAGGCGGGATGTTTATGTCCAAATCCAACTCGGTGTCGCCCTCGCCGTCCTTGGAGCAGGCCGACTCGGACGCGCTGGACATCAGCACCAAAGTGCAGCTCTACGGCGTGCTGTGGAAGCGGCCCTTCGGGCGGCCGTCCGCCAAGTGGTCCCGGCGGTGAGTGCGCCTCCCGCGCCCCCTGAGGACCACCTGGGGAGGGAGACCAGGGCCTGTGGACCCCCACCTATCCCCTTCACTATCATCCTGCCTCTGCCTCCCTTTGTGACCTTGCCTTCCCCTCTTTTCACTCTAAGCTGCATCCCCTGGAATGTGTGGATCCTTGTCTGGGCTGGGTTCATCTCTGCCCGAGGGCTGACGGAGCAGGGGTGGGACTATCAGCCTGGGGGAGGGGGCGGTGGTCAATTATCTGTGGAATGGATCTATGTTCGGGTGGGGAGGATAGGTGTGGGCTGAAGAGATCGCAGCGGTGGTAGGAGCCCAGCTGGGTCAGGTTGGACCAGACTCTGCTTCATAAGGAGAAGCTCCATCTCCGGCCAAGATAGCCTCTTGGGACCCCCACTAGGAATTCCGTTAGGTTCACAACACCACTCCCCCAGGCCACGGGGTGGGCCTAGAGGTGCGGCATGGGTGTCCTGCCCCCCACCGATGTACACTGTGGGATCTTCTAAAAGACTCAGGTGGGGGGAGGGAGGAAGGGCCAGAAAGGGTCTGTGCCCAGCCCTGGAGGAGCTGATGTCGGCAACCCCTCCAACTAGCCCTTGCAATAATTAAAAACAAACAAACAAAAACCACCACCAACAACAACAAAACGCCCTGGGCGGAGAGAAAAGAGATTCCAGTGCTTCAGGCAGAGAAACTGGGACAGAGCCGAGGGACTAAGCTGAGGTGGAAATGGAGCAGAAACTGAGGGGAGTGGGGCCGGGGATGGATTGGTCCTGTCAGAAGAATTGATCCCTTGGAAGGTGTGGGAGTGGGGAGGGTCAGAGCAGCTATAGCTTCCTGGTCCCCAACTCAGAGGCAACGCCCTAGACATCAGTAGCTGCTTTCCACTTACCAGTGGGCCTGAAGGGTGTTGGAGGAAGGGGAGCTCCAACACTGGTTTCAGGAGCAATGGACTGTCTTCTGGACAGTTGCCACCTTCAAGCCAATCTCAGTTCTGAGATTCGCTACTGGAATGGCCTATGGAACCCGACCCTGACCCAGCTCCCTGGAGGTGTGACCCAGCCAGGAAACCGGGAATGTACCCAGACGCCCCTTCCCATCCCTCACCGTGAGTCTGCCCCGCAGCAGGGGGCCTCAGATGTCTCCAGGACCACAGATCACAGGGCTGTAGTTTGTAGTGGTTGGTTCTAATGTTCTATTTTCATGAATAATTAGCCTTTCTACAAAACCACGGAACAAACAGAGCTGTGAATGGTGTTTCACACATTATGTGGCTGGTTTTTCATACACACTTTGATCAGTCCTGCCAGGTTTCTCTCTGCGACTTAATGGGACATAGGCTCCTGGAGTTCCTCCAAAGTTAAGCTTATCTTTGATCCCCTAAACGGAGGCCTGGGGCAGCAGGGGGCACATCTTTTGAGGGGCTTCCAGCATTGTACCGACTGAGCTGCAGCCCCTGAGGGCCAGGAACAGTCTTGTCTCTATGGGGCGCTCCAGTGCTTGTGTGGTCAAATACCACTGGCAGCATGTCCTGCCTTTCTCTCTGCTGCCTCTGTTGCTCCAGGCAGCCAGCGCCCCTCCACTGGGCCTGGCTGCTTGTGCTTGGTATTGCTCCTGGGCCTGGTCACCCAAGACTTCTGCTGCCAGGCATTTTCACCTGATTGCATCCCTTGTAAATGCTAGGAACCTGGGACCAGCACCCCTCCCGCCCAGAGTGTGTCTCTGACCCCTCTTCATCCACAGTTGTGGGGACCTGATTCCTGCACCCAGAGTTGGGAGGTGTCAGGGACCGAGGCTCCCAGCTAAAGATATGGTAGTGGAGGGCATGGAGAATTGTAGCACCGCCCACACCCTGAGAATTTCCCTCAGTAGTCCCACAGCCACTCAGAAAAAACATCCAGTCTAAGAATTCTAGAGCTGCCACTGTGTGAAGGCTCCCCTTCCTCTGGAGCTCAGGAACAAACTAACATCCTATCTGCCCACTCTGGCCTGTGTCCATGTTCACAGTTGTAGAAATACAACCCCCCCTACACACACACACTGGTTTATTAGCCTTGGGTCAGCCACAGAGCCAGCCAGCGTCAGGGTGGGAGAGGCATCATGCTGAGCTTAGGCCCCTCTCACTTCCCAGCAGAGAGCCCTTGGGCACCAGTTCCCCATTTGTGAAGTGGAGTCTCCTGACCTCAGCTAATTAGCAGCCACAGGAAGGCTTGGGGAGTGGGCAGCTCAGGCCCCACCCACAGAGCCGTGCCATTAGGGCGATCGATGCCCTCGCTGGGCAGCTGTGGGGAGGGGTCCTGGAAAGGCTCCTGTGCTACATAAATAAGGAATGGGCAGGATGGAACCGGCTGTGACCAGCTGGCTTTCATAAAGCCTCTTCCACTCAGAGTCCATCTCAGGGCCTCCAACCCCTACCGCCCAAGCAGCCCATCCCTTCCTGGGCTGGGAAGATGCCCTTGAACTAAAGGCTCAGCTTTTTTTTTTTTTTCCTATGGGGAACAAAAGGAGAAAGGGATAAAAAATATCACAGAGATAAGAGAATCAGGGAGAGGTGTTTGGAGAGTAAGGTTGATGGCTTTTCTCTCCTTAGTCTGTGAGCTGTGGAGACGCGGGCGCTGTTGGCAAAAACCTGGGCAGCTCAGAGTGGAGGGGGAAAGGGGTGGGACATCTCAGCCTCGGCCAGTGTCCACCCCAGGAGGGGCTGGACGGGCACACAGCTGAACTCTTCCCTGGGGTTTAGAATGCTGGCTCCAGAATTCTAGTCCCTCTCCCTAAGCCCTTCTGAACAACTTCAAGGCTGGAGCCCCTGATGAGGAGGGCCCAGCCAAGTCCCTCTGGCAGCAGGGGAACTGCACTCCCTCTTGTGCCTCCTTCCCCCTGGTGTGAGGTAACCAGTGGGTCCCTGCCTCAGGGAGCTGACTCACAGAATCCACTAAGTGCCAGGGGAACCGTGGAGCCCGTGGCCCCGACCCACATACACCCATTCTGCTCCTGGAATGCATCTAACTCCCCCTTCTGCTCCCTCACAGATTCTTAAGATACTCCTTCCTATTCATTCTTCAAAACCCTCCTCTCACAGAACTCCCATGGCCAGACACTTTAACCATTCATTCCTCCCTGGTCTGCACTCTTTCTGTATCTCATACAAACTTACAG
>CM052538.1:171770480-171818534 GCA_028533065.1 Trachops cirrhosus
GGTGCTTCCCAGTGTCCCTGTGTACCCTGGTGCTTCCCAATGTCCCAGTGTACCCTTGTGCTTCACAGTGTCACGGGGTACTCTGGTGCTTCCCAGTGTCCCTGTGTACCCTGGTGCTTCCCAGTGTCCCTGTGTACCCTGGTGCTTCCCAGTGTCCCTGTGTACCCCGGTGCTTCCCAGTGTCCCAGTGTACCCTTGTGCTTCACAGTGTCGCGGGGTACTCTGGTGCTTTGCAATGTTGCAGGAAACATTTTACTTGCCCCGGCTCCCCACTTACCAGCTGTGTGATCTGGGGCATATTAAGTTCTCTGTGCTCGTTACCTCACCTAGCTCATGTGAGGAATGAATGAGTTAACACACGTAATGATGTTTCTAGAATAGGGCCTGGCACAAAGGGAGAGCTCCAGAAACATTAGTTACTTTTAAAACTGTTGATTTCTACTGGCTTTTCCTCATTTGAGTATAAGCTCCTTGAGGGCAGGGAATCATCAAGCCCCGGGGCCCAGCATAGTGACTGGCTGTACCGGGTGCTTCCTTACCGCTCTCTGACCTGAGCTGGCTCACAGCTTGCAGACATGACAGTGCCCGAGGACGGGGAGGGCCAGGCGTCACAGAGCACCGCAGTGGAGAACATGGGCTTTGTTCCAAGTTTGCTGCTTATTAGTTGCTTAATCTCCGTGCCCCAGTTTCATCACCAGAAGAATAGAAAAATAGATATCTCCACCTTCAGAGTTACTGTGAGAGATGTACATAAGGTAATGTCACTGAAACACTCAGCAAAGCGTGTGTCTTGGCACCTTGTAAGTGCCCCTTAATCTAGAGGTGAAACACTGTTGTGTATGGCTGGAGAGAGGAGGCAGCCAAGAATGGCACGACCCCTTACCTTGCACATGCTCCCCAGCCTTTACCTTGACCAGTGGGGTGGCCAAGGAGGGTCCTGAGGGCTGGGCTGAGGACCAAGCTTTGCAGGAGTGGAGCTGGGCCTGGATGGAAGGAGGGGCTCCAGACAAGAGGGAGGGAAAGCGCTGGGTGCTTGGGGGACAGGGAGACGGCCAGCCGGGCGGCAGCCAGCAGCTCCCACTGGTAGGAGCCACGGGAGCACAAATGAGAAAGGTCAGGGGAGGCTGCAGCAGATACTGAACCCGAGACTAATAGTACTAACTAAATGAAGCATTTATTGGATTATTTGTCATGTGTCACACAGTGTTCTAAATCCTTATGTGAACAAACTCATTTAATCATCTGGACAACCCTAAGAGATACAGGTACCATTATTACCCTCAAGTTACACTGAGGGACCCGAGGCTTAGGGAGATCAGGTGACTTGCCCTGGTCACACTGCTGGTGAGTGGCAGAGCTCTGACCCTTAATGACCTCCGTCTTGATACCTACAGCCTCTGGCCCTTTGCTCCCTGCCCGGGTGCTAGCACGAGGGAGGAAGCAGCTCCTTAGGCAGTGTGATGGGGGAAGTAGGAGCCGGGACTGTTTTCTGTGGGTTGCAACCCCAGCTTCATCTCTGCCCTAGCTGTGTGACCTTGTACAATTTACTTCACCTCTAAGCCTCAGTTTTCTTGTCTGCAAAATGGGATCAAAGAGCCCTACCTTGCAAGAGAGTTACGTGGATCAAATGTCCTGCTACTTTTAGAGCACTTAGCACGGCAGCTTGCCCATGAGACCACCCAGCCCTTGTGTAGCCAGCCCAACTGCAGGGCCCGGGAAGGAGGAGGTGGTTATTTGCTGAATCAATGAATGAATGTGCACAGCAGCCCCAAGAGACAGATACCCGCACCCCCATTTTATAGCGGAACTTGGAAAGGAAGGCTCAGCCAGGCTGGGAGCTTGCCTGAGGCTGTGGCTGGAGGGACAGAGGTCATTGGACTCCACAGCCCCTCTTGTCTCCCTGCCCAGGTGCGTAGTGGTCATCTGCCTGCCACACCCCGCCCCCAAGCCCCTGGCACAGTGCCTTGCCCTGGGAGGGGAAGAGGCTCCAGAAGTGTCAGGAAAGCAAGAAGGTATTTGTTTTGGTCAGCTCAGCCTCCCATAACAAAATACCATAGATGGTAACCCTCTGTTAAACCGTTCAGTCAAACAACAGAAGTTCATTTGCTCTCTGTTCTGGAGGCGAAGTCCCAGGTCAGGGTGCCAGCGTGGTCGGGGGCTGGAAAGGATCCGCTTCCTGGCTCGCAGGCGCCTCCCTTCTCACTGTCCTCCTGCGGCAGGGGGAGAGGGAGTGCTCCCTTTTTGCATTAGGCTATAGTGCCATCAGATAGTGGGCCCCGCTGTTGGGCCTCATCTACCCTCATCACCGTAGGGCCTGGAATAAAGTCGTTTTGTTCAATGTCACTTCATTATAATGTTGATGAGAGGTCATAGGAACTTAACTCATCTACATAAATTAGCCTATGGTAAAATTAATTTTGCTATAAGTCATTTTGCTTGCAGTCACAGAACCTATTGACAGCAGTGAGGGTGGACTTATTGTGCCTCTTAAAGACCCCATCTCCGGAGACAGGTTGGGAGTCAGGGCTTCACGTATGAATTGTGTGCGGGGGGGTGGGGGATAGTTTAGTCCATAACGGAACGTTGGAAACCATTGGAGGGGAAGAGCAGGGCCCCAGGGCTGCCCAAGCTGCTCGGTTCACGCTTTCCTGTGGGTGGCGTATGTTCAGACCTCGGGGATGCACTTTTCCGGCTGGGCTGGCAGAGCGAAAAGCACACTCTCATCCGATCCTCAGGACAATCAGCTGAGGCGGGTGTTGTGGCCCCTGTTCTACAGGCCAATGAACTGAAGCTCAGAAGGAGCTCACTTGCCCAAGGCCCCCCATGTGGGAAATGGCAGGTCTCTGTGATGCAAAAGCCTGTGTTCTTAATGACTCTGTGACGGTCCCTTGAAACAGGCAGGGATGTCTCCCTCAGCTCAGAGGATGGAGCGGATACAGCCTATACTCCAGGACCCCAGTGTCATCCTTGGGACAGGATGGGCACACAGGGTATGGCCATGGCTCTAAGTGCCAGTGCCCAGCCCAGTCAGCAGGTGCAGAAGGAGCTCAGATGGCAGTGTGGGCTGGTCTGGTCGCCAGGGGTGAGAAGGGTTCTGCCAGGTGAGGGGCAAGACAGGGGTGTTCCATGGAGCATTGCCTGGTCTCTGCAGGATCCTGCAGGATGTAGTGAGGGGTGAAGCAGTGAGCTCAGCGTTCACCTGAGCAGAGAAGCCGAAGGGCAGAAGTGGGGGGAAAGCTGAGAAGGTGGGCAGGGGTCAGGTGTTGGAGGGCCCAGAACGCCCTCACCATCTTGCCGAGGGTGGTGGCCGTGCGCTCTTTCCCCACTGGGGGCAGAAAGGCCTGGGGAAAGTTGGTTTTAGCAGGATGTCACCTGTGAGGTCCACAGCGCCATTCGGTGTCTGGCTGGGCAGAGAGGGTCAGTGCAAATGGAGAACGTGAGTGGGTGTGAGACACACACGGAAAGACAAAGTGTGCTTCGCTGTCCTGGGGGAGGTGAGATGGCAGCTGTCAGCAGTCCCAGGGAGCCTCTGTGCAGCAGCTGTGGCCTCAGGAAAGTTCAGGGGGCTGGGGGAGCCCTCAGAGATTCGCTGACTTAGTGATGCCCACCAGCAACTTTTCAAGCCCCCCCGCAAGGTGTGTGCTGGTCAGTGGTTAACGGCAGGGTCTCAGGTGGTATGGCAGGGGAACAGTGTTTTGTGGCATCTGATGATGCTCATGGTTGTAAACACTCCCACTGTGGCTGATAGCAAGCTACCAACACAATGTCACTGAACTCGGAGCAGAGGAGACTCACCCCGACGGCTATTGTGAGCCCATCTGAGCCGGTTCCAGCTCCCCGCGGCTCCCAGCATTCCCAGGCCCGTCACTACAACAGCGGCAGTAGCAGGGGCCCCAGGAGGAAGGAACACCCAGGCTCAAGGGAGTCATCTTGTCCTCGTCAGTGCCGACCATGAGTCCTGAGTTGGTCCCTAGGGCTTCCCAGTGCTCCACGTGTGGGCATCAGGGCTGTCGTCTCCCCAACAGTCAGAAAGCACCAGGGTCCCAGAAGTCCTAAGTTCGACCCGAGTCCCTGAAGCAGGCTGTGGAGCAGGCTGAGAGCAAAGGGAGTGCGGATGCCTCACCCAGGCTGCGTGCCTGCCCCATTAACCTGGCCCCCACGATTCATTAGATTGACAGCCTTCCCAATCACTTGTCAGAAGACTCATCGGGGAATCTTGTGTCTGCTTTCCCTCCTGCCCCTTCCGCGCCTCCTGGGGAAGACCCTAAGGGACTGGAGACGATGGCTCAAGGGGCTGAGGGTACCTAGGAGGATATAGCACAGATGTCCCCTGTGCCAAGGGTGGTGGCTCACGAGGGATGGAGGAGCCAGCCCTGGGGGCTACTGTGGGCCTCCCACCTCAGCTGCCCACCGGTGTGAGGGTCAGGTTGCCTGGGGTGGTGGGCAGCTGGCCAGCTGAGGCCTTTGCCCAGAGGTGGTATGCGGGTTGGTGAGGATGAGTGTTGGTGTCCCATGGGCTCCCCACGTGAGTGCAGGGCCCCCAAGGAACCTCACCCTTCTCTCCTTGTCCCTCTTTGTCCACCTCCTGCTATAGGTTTTTCATCATCAAAGAGAGCTTTCTTCTTTACTACTCTGAAAGTGAAAAAAAGAGCTTTGAAACCAATAAATACTTCAATATACATCCTAAGGTGAGGGGGCCTCTCTCCAGGGCCACAGTGGGGGAGGGTATTCTGTTAGGGTAGGAGGCTGTCCCTGCTCCTGATCTAACAGAGAGCCTGGAGCACAAACCCTTCCTAGGGCACGAAGTCCTCTGCCCCCTCTGGGCTGGGCCCCCAGCCTCCTGTGCCCAGGAGCCACCAGGCCCTGCCTCTCCCTCCTGGGAGAGCTCTGGTGTGGCTCCCAGCCTGGGGCCCACAGCACCGCTGGGCTTTGGCTGAGGGCTCCCACAGGCCTGGAGTGACCTGGGCTGGGCGGGGTGAGAGCCGCCTGTTCTGGTTCTTTCTCAGGGCGTCATCCCTCTGGGCGGCTGCCTGGTGGAGGCCAGGGAAGAGCCCAGCATGCCCTACGCCATGAGAATCTCCCACCAGGACTTTCATGTGAGTGAAGCTGTCGTCTCAGCCTGGGCTCCACAGGGGCAGAGCAGCTTCTCGGGGACCCCCTGGGCCCCTGGGGCAGCCCCTCCAGTGGCAGGGGTGGGTGTCTCAGAGCCATAAGGATGTGAGTGGAGGAGAGCAGAGCTGGGCCTGTGGAGGCCTGGAGTGGCCTCCATGTCCTCTGAACGGCCTTCTCTCAGGTACACCGTGGCCCCTCTTCCTGGCAGGGGAACATCTTGCTGGCGGCAGAGTCCGAGTTTGAGCAGACGCAGTGGCTGGAGATGCTGCAGGAGTCAGGGAAGGTGTAAGTGCTCCCAGCAGGGGTGAGGGCAGCCTGAGGTGGGTGGGGAGGGGTGTGGGCTGGGCTGACCCTGATCTCCCTGTCCCTCTGCTGGAATCCCAGGGGCACTGAGGGTGCAGGGAGAGGGCAGGGTGGGAGGAGAATGTCTGGGCCTCCTTGAGGACAGGGTCGTGGGAGTTGGTTAGGGTGGGCGAGAGGAGATAGAGGCCAGGCTTAGAGCGTCTGGGAGAGGTCTCCTGAGTGAGCTTGATCAGGCACAGTGAGCTTTGCTTGTCTAGAGTCACAGGTGGCAGGCGTGGACACCATTTGTCTCCAACCCTCAGAGTGAATCCGGCATCACTAGTAGGATTGGGCCGCCTCCCCAGCCCCATCCCATCTCCCCAGGCCTACCATTAGCCCTGGCACAGGCAGAGCTTTGTAAGTCAGGGCCCTATCACAGAAACCTCCAGCCCAGCACAGTTCATTTGCCCGTAAACCCTTGTCCTGGCACCTGCCTACTCAAGATGGGTCGTGCTTCTAGTTCAACAAATAACCCTGAGTGCACGCTCCGTGCCAGGCCGTGTGCCGCATGGGAGGCATTCAGTGCTGTAGAGAGCAACCAGGAAGCAATCTCCTCTTTGCTCCAAAAGTGCTGTCGGCCCAGCCCACAGTGGCCCACTTTGCAGCCCGGGCCAGCCTCCAGGGCCAGCCTCCTGGGCCAGCCTCCAGGGCCGTAACTGATCGAGGCTGGTGGCATGCCCAGAGCCCGGGGTGCCAGGGTGAATGTGAGCCGGGATTCTGGAGAGAAGGGACGGGCGCGTACAAAACACTCACATTCTCTTTCTCCCGTACCCTTCTGTTTTCACGATTTTGTATTTCTTCCTCTCCTGTCCCATCTGCCCTCCCTCCCCAGGACCTGGAAGAACGCCCAGCTGGGAGAAGCCATGATCAAAAGCCTGGAGGCCCAGGGGCTGCAGTTGGCCAAGGAGAAGCAGGAGTATTTAGGTTGGCTGGAGGAGCGGGCTGGGAGCTGAGATTCCCAGACGGTAGCACTTCGGGGCCAGGGGCTTGTTAGAGGACCGAGGTTGGTGCTGTGGGCGGGACTTAGCAGGCTGTGGGGAGCCAGACACCAGCTTGGAGCCTGGAGGGCCTTATGATAAGCATCCTGTTGGCCATCGTGACAGGAGGCAGGAGAGCCTGCTGGTTAGGAACCTGGGCTCTGGACCCAGCTTTGTCACTTATCTGTCAGCTCTGCATGTCTTTAGGCAGCACAGCCTCTCTGAGCCCCAATTTCCTCATACTTAAACTGGGGACAAAAACAGCCCCAAGCTGTTGGAGGTGGTGTGGGGATGGAGTTACATGAGAAAACGCCTGTGAGCCCTTGAGTCAAGCATGCAGTAAGGGCCCCGAAAATGGAGTCGATGTTGTTCGCCTGCCCTGGGCCCCCAGGTCCTGGCTGGCCTCTGGCTGTCACACCACAGCCCACTTTAAACCTGTCCACAAGGTTCCAGGCCCTGGTTCCCCTCACTGGCTGGTTAGCATGCTGTTTGGGAAAGAAGCTGAGTCTGGAGTTTGGTCCTTCACCTAGGACCCTCTTCCCGGCGCCTCCTTAGACACCTAGGGCCCTGACACGGGCTCCCCTCTGCCTGCTGCAGGCACCCCTCTCCACCCAGGACTGGCCCTCCCCTACCAGCCAGACACTCGTGCAGCCCCTCGGGCTGCAGAGACTCACTTGAGCTTTGGAGGATAAGACCATCCTTGACTTGTGCATGCACAAAGCAGGGACAGTGACAGGAAAGGAAGGTAGCAGCTCCCATCGCCAGGAGCTGGCCGTACCCTTTGGCTGGCCTGGTGTGGCTGTGCTGACCTCTTCCTTAGGAGAAGCTGTGGGTGACAGAGGTGACCGAGGCAACAACCCCTCAGGACCAGATCTGGAGTGAGCTTTTCATGGAGTGTGTGTGTGTGCTTGCTTTGGCAGACAAACTGATGGAAGAGACCGAAGAACTCTGCCTGCAGAGGGAGCAGAGAGAGGTAGGCGCCCACGGAGGCTGCTCAGAATCGCTGCCTTTTCCACCACCTCCCACTCTGGGGGCCCTGGACAGCCTAGGTGTAAGGCTCGGTTTCTGGCGTGAGAGAAGGATGTGGAGGAGCGGTGTACCCAGAGAACCATCTGGAAAGTCAGACTGGTGGAGCAGGAGGGCCAGTGAGATGACAGTGCTTGAGATCTGCAGTAGCTTCTTGGCAAGATGTGTATTTCCTCTGGCCAGCCCCGGGGAGCAAAGTATAAAGGGTAGGTGGCCACCTTCTAGAGAATGAGCCATCCCAGAATTTCATTAGCTGTGTTGGTAGGTAACGAGCCGCTTGCCGCTGATGATACTCACAGGAGGCTGAGATGGCCTGTATGATTTATAGAGGGGTTTCTGGCACCTGAAGGGTGAGGGAGTTGGTTATCTTTCGGGTCCCTTCATTCTCTAAATGTCGATAGTACAAGTCCCAAGGGGGCCAAGTATTGGCCTGAGGCAGCCTGTGCCTCATACGGGGGTGGGGAGCCACTGAAGTCCACTTCTTTGGAATGAATGTCCATGCAGCACTGCCCTTGCTGTTCTGAGTCATTACATCCCCCGGAGGGCAGATGAGAGTGGTGGTTTGCAGTGCAGCCCTGGAGCCACACTGGCCGTGTGACCTCTCTGAACATCAACATTGTCACATGAACAATGGGGATAATAACTGAACCTGTCTCAGTAGGGGTGTTGTGGGATAATGAGATGTTAAATATAAAACGCTTGGCACAGAACACCTGCTTAGTGGATATCTGTGTTTGTTAGTATCACAGTCATGTCGTAACTAATTATGGGCCCATCCTGCACGTGCCCTCCCTGAGGCCCAAAGCTGCAGAGTGGCTTGCCCAGAGATGCCCACGGAGGGAGGCCACTGCCCTTTGCCCGGTTGCTCTTCCTTATCCTCTCCCGGGCGAGGCGCAGGGCTGGGGCGGCAGCCTTGCCGCATGCCTGCCTCTCGACGTGACTCTTGCTCACTGCTAACCCTTCCCAGCCACCCCTTACTGGGCTCGGAAATAGGTCCTCGGGTCCTGTCCCCATAGCACCCCAGACAGTCGCAGGGCCTGGCACAGCCCCCGGCCCAGGTTGGGCACTTCATACATGTCTGCGGAATGACTCTATGAATGAACTATTTTTTTTGTTTAAATATCTTTTTATTTTTCAATGATAGTTGGAGGACAATATTACATTAGTTTCAGGTATACAACGCAGTGATTAGACATTATATAACTTACTAAGTGCTCATCCAATGAATCTTGTGCCCATCTGACACCGTACGTACTTAGTACCGCATTACTAACTACATTCCCTATGCTGTACTTTACGTACCTGTGAGTGCCTGTAACGACCAATCTGCACTTCTTAATCCCTCCACCTTTTGCACCCACCCCCCCAACACCCTCCCCTGCCAAATCTGGCCGCCATTAAAATGTTCTCTGTGTCTGTGAGTCTGTTTCTGTTCTGCTGGCTCATTTATTTTGTTGTTTAGATCCCACGTGTAAGTGAAATGATCTGGCACGTGTCTTCCTCTGCCTGACTCATTTCACTCCGCACAGCCCCTCTGGGTCCACCCATGTTGCTGCAGGTGGCAAGACTTCATTCTTTTTCCTGGCTGAGTCGTATTCCGTTGTGCGCGCGCACCACTTCTTTCCCCGTTCATCTGTTCACGGACACTTAGGTGGCTTCCGTATCTTGGCTACTGTAAGGAATACTACAGCAAACATATGGTGTCTTTTTGATTTAGTGTCCTGGGTTTCTTTGGATAAATACCCAGAAATGGAATTGCTAGGTCCTCCTTTGTCTCTTTGTTTTAAAGTCTATTTTTGTCTGGTATAAGTATTGCTACCCCCGATTTCTGTTTGTTTGTTTCCATTTGCATGATGTATCTGTTTCTGTCCCTTTACTTTTAGCCTGGGTGTGTCTCTCACTCTGAAGTGAGTCTCTTGTAGACGGTGGATGTAAGGATCGTGTTTTGTTATCCATTCAACCTCCATATGTCTTTTCATTGGGACATTTCATCCACTTGCATTTGAAGTAATTGTTGATAGATGTGTTTTTATTCCCATTTTTATTGTTCATATTTTTAATCTTTTTTCTTCTTAAATACGACCCTTCAACAATGAATGGACATTTTAAAAAAAGATTTTATTTATTTTTAGAAAGAGGGGAAGGTGGGGAGAAAGAGAATGAGAGAAACCTCAATGTGCGAGAGATACATTGATTGATTGCCTCTTGCACCCCCCAACTGGGGACCTGGCCCACAACCCAGGCATGTGCCCCAACCGGGAATCGAACCAGGAACCTTTCAGTTCGTAGGCTGGCACTCAATCCACTGAGCCACACCAGGCAGGGCAGAATGAACATTTTTGATTCTTGTAATTTTACGTTACATCTTGACTTTAATCCAGTAGGACAATTCACCCTCATTTTTCTTCTTCCAGAATTTTATCAGATAGTCTTTAGCTCATTTAGCTCATTTATTCTCCCAGTTGGACTTCAGAATCATTTTTTCAGTTAACAACGATAAAAAATCCAAACCCAAACAAACAGAACTCCCAAGCCAAACCTGTCAAGTATTTGTGTTAGGACCGCATGGGTCTGAGGACCGGTGCGGTGACGGCAGCTTCGGGCCCCTGTGTCTCAGGTTCTAGTTCTAGGCCCCACATTAGTGTTTTGGCCAGTTTTCCTACAGTTCTGCACACTTTGAGAAGTGAGACTTCCGGTGCATTATCAGTGACTTAAAACAGGTAACTCAGGAAGCCAGGGGATGGGATGGAGTGACAGACACAGTCACTGGAAGGAAGACAGACAGCCTTATCCATCAGAAAGGCTGAATCTGGGGCAGCAGCCCGCCGGAGGAAAATTTAGACACTCTATCTAGGTCTTTAGCCAGGAAACGAGGACAGCGGAGACCCACTGCACGCAGGCCTCCCCGAAAGCCGTAGCACTCTGAAGGAGCGGGTGCCTGTCAGCTGTGAACTCCCTCTTTTGTGGGGGGCTGGTACAAAATGGGAGTGGGACTCACTGGGGCCCAGCCGGTTGCTGCAGTGCAGGCTGCTCTGGGCTGGCAAGAGGGAGGGGACCGTGCCCAGGCTCTCGGTCCCGTGCCAGCTGCTCCAGATCGGGAACAGAACTCACTGAGTCATTCCGTCCAGGTTTTTCCTTCCTCAACCTAATCATCCGTATAAGGGGTCTGCCTGTCCCCTGCACTTTAACCCTCTCCACTCCAGGTCATGGAGATTGTCTGGGTGTGCCTTGTGCCACTTAAAAGGGCATTTGGGACAATGGCCCAGTGATGAGATGGAGATTCTCTGGTCTCCAGAGGCTGCTGAGGGTAGACTCAGGGTCTGGGGTCGGGAGCCCCAGGTTGGAGTCTCGACTCTACCACTGCCTGTGCGGCCTTGGACAAGTTAGCCTCCCTGGCCTTCAGGTTCTGCACCTGTGCTGCTGCGATAATGGCTGTGCCCGCCTAGCTCCCGGTTGCTGTGAGGCTTTATGGAATAGAAAGCAGGGGAGCTCCCGGTGGACTGGCGGGTTCCACGCAGGTGTGTGCTGTGTGATGGTGCAGCCCTGACAGCCCCGTGGGCAGACGGGGCGGGGACTCTGGGGCACGGGCAGAGAGTGCGGGGGCAGCCATCCTGGGCTCCTCTGCCCGGGGCCAGAAGATCATGCCCTCTTTCGTCCCAGGTCCCTCTGGTGTCCCTGGCTCCCTGTGGCCTCATTTCTCTCACTCCCTGGAGGAGGGCAGCCTGCCATTATTTTCTTTTCTGGCCAAACTGTGAGGGCACAGCCTTGCGCATGGGCAGCCACATGGGAAATCAGAAATGCCCGGGGCCAGTCAGGCAGGGTTCTTGCCACCCAGGGTGCTCCAGTCAGAACACAGACTCTTGGAGTCGGAAAGTGCCTTGCACTTCAAAGCGAGGCTCTTTGCTGACCTTCCTGGTGGATGTTGATCCTGATTCTGTGATGTACAACTCCCTCCCTCTGGAGGTTGCCTGTGCATTATTGCTTCATTATTTGAAAGTTCTTCCTTTCACTGAGCTGGAATGTGCCGTCTGGTGTCTCCTTTCCAACCTTATACTCCTGCAACTTAAGTCAAGCCCAGTACTCAGGAGAACAACACTGTGTGGGACGACAGGCCGAAGCCAAAGAGATCTTGGTTGGCCTCAGTCTGTGGCCAGGTCGCTACAAACACTCATACCATCCTGGGCTGCAGGAACAGGAGGTTCCAGCTGCTCCACGTTTATAGGTCAAAGGTTTCACTCTAATCAGCATTCTCAGCTGCACTTGGACATCAGCTCATTTAAGAGCCATAGAGGGGAAGCGAAAGGTGCAAAAGAAGTGAGCAACCGGGAAGGAGATCATCTTTCTTTTCCTCTCTAATACGTAACCTTTTCCTAATGGTAGAAATCGTGATCTTTGTAGAAAACGTGAAAAACAAACTTATCCTTAATAGCACAGTTGACAGCTATTGTCAACTTCTGTGTTTAATTTCAGTGTTTTTTAAAATGCATTATTCTGCCCTGGCTGGCGTGGCTCAGTGGATTGGGTGCCGGCCCGCGAACTGAAAGGTCACCGGTTCCATTCCCAGTCACAGCACACGCCTGGGTTGCGGGCCAGGGCCCCACCCAGTTGGGGGCATTCGAGGGGCGACTTGTACATCAGTCCTGGTCTACTGTCCTAAATATTTCTGTAGGCTAGAGTCCTGTAGGTGAATTACCGACTCAAAGGGCAAGAAGCTTCAAGACTCCTGATGCCTGTTGTCAACTTGCTTTTCAGAACATTTGTATGTAATTTACACTCTTACCAGGAGTGTATGGACATTTCCATGGCGTTTTAATCATTTACTTTCTCCCACTTTCAATTACAAAAAGATACCCCAGTGTCACGGTAAGTACAGGGAAATATTTGTAAGTCAGAGTTCTGGAGAAAGGGGCTCTCCAGCGAGGAGACACCGAGGGCGTGGGGTGGCATCCTCCCTCTCGGTCCTGAGGGAATCTGTCCTGAGGCAGCAGAAGCCAGGGGCCTGTGAGCGCCAGCCGCCCGTGTGGGTTTTCAAGTCTAAGCTCAAGGGATGCTTGCGGCCTGTAACTTCCCCAGCCCCCTGAACAGCCCTGCCAAGCAGGCAAAGGCCATCAGAGAGAGGAAATAAGTCAGTTTTTTGAATTGAAGGCCACGGGGAAGTTATCATCACTAACAACACCGAGTGCAGCTATGGAGAATGTACTCAAATCGAGGTTTTCAAACTTTTTGAAACTCAACTTTTCTATCATTAAAAGGGGGAGGGTAGACAAGAATAGCATTTTAATTAAGTTTCTATTCTGTCTATACATGGCTGTGTCTACTGCAGTAATGCATAACTCCAACATGTTAGTGGCTCTGAACGGCAAATGTCATTTTCTCACGCAGTGACGTGGGTCAGCTGGGGGCTCAGCTCCACCTCACCTCTCAGGGATTCAGGCCAGTGAAGCCTCTGTCACTTGCAGCAGCGGCCAGCGGCCTTGGCAGGGAAAGGGAGCACAGCGTGCCACGCCCTGCCTCCTAGAGGCATCTGCCTGGAAGTGACACACTTCTGCTCGCATTCCGTTGGCCTTAGCCAGTCCCATGGGCCTGGCCAGTTTCAGCAGGTGACATTGTGTCCAGAGGGGCATCAGAATGCCAGTGAGTGGCCCTCATGGCGACCACTAGTGAGCCACGCCAAGAGTGCCAATAATGATCCGAAGGGAAAGGAAGAGCAACTTTAGAACAAAACAGAAAGAGCAACTTTAGGGGGTAAGAAGTTCGTGAAAGGAAGGCATGGGGCTTTTTTTACATTTTATCTCCTGGAAGCCAATGGAGACTCCTCCCTCCAGGCAGCCCCACCCCTTGGTGATGTTTCCATGAATCTTGAGAGCACAGCCCTCTCCCCACCCCCCCATGAAAAGTGAGAGTATTATCTGGAACTAGCAGATGAGGAAGAAAGAGGGTCTAGAAGTAGTATCCTTCCACAGGGTGAAATGTGGAGGAGCAAAGCGGTCATCGCAAAAATGCTCCCAGCTGAGCTTCCCTTGAAGTGTATCCCCCAACTCTGCCTGCCGTGGAAACCCAGGACAGCAGGACCCCTGGAGGGCACAGGTGAAGGGAAACCACCTGTTTGCCGGCCTTCGTGGCGGGTGGTCTGGCTGCCTGGGCCAGCCCACTCTGCGCTTTCTGGCTGTCCCATTGCCTGGGGGCTGAGTATAGGGGAAGCTGCTGTGCCTTGCTCTCATTGCTACACAGATACCTTGAGAAAAAAAAGAATTCTTATGCTCTGACTTTGGGGTTGAAAATGGCTTTTTTTTGCCACTTCTAGTAAATGTCTCTCCAGGGATCTTTAATGGAAGTGCACTTACCACTTTATCCTCCAAGGTTTGAGGGTCAGCCAACGTGCCTCAGGATGTGAGTGGCGTCCAGAACAACATATCGCAGGAAGTGATGTTGGGATCGTTCCTAAGCCCTGCCTTCAGCTCGCTAAGTGTGTTTTAAGTGAGCCCAGGTCACCGCAGATTTCAGTTGGGTGGACACTGTGTGTCATTGAGGGGGCCAGGTCTCCGCAGGACTCAATTCAAGTTTGGTCCAGCGTAGGCCCCAGATCGTGCTGAATCCCAGAGTGCCCCTGGGTTACAGTGGAGGTTCCCTTTGCGGCCCGTGACTCTCCTCTCTCTCTGTTCTCTTCAGGAGCTCGAGCGCCTTAACCAGGTGCTGGAGGCTGAGAAGCAGCAGTTTGAGGAGGTGGTGCAGGAGCTGAGAGTGGAGCAGGAGCAGATCAAAAGGTGGTGGTGGTGCCCTAGAGGGGAGCGGGAGGAGGGTGCAGCTGGGCGAGGGCACCTACAAACCACGCTCCTGGTCAGCCGTGGGGTGGCCCCCACCCAGGGGACCGTCACTACCTGATGACTTGGTCTGGTCTGTCTTCCCAATGGTCCAGGCCTTGGGGTGTGCCCAGAAAAAGCTGTAGACCCCACACAGATGGGCCACCTCTGCCCGCTGGGGCATGGGGCATGGGCAGGTGCAGACAGGCATGCCCTAAGTAAGCAACACGCCCTCCTGCCTCCGCCCAACCCCCCTCACCCAGGGCGGACAGGACCAAGCTGGTCTGGAGGCACCATTAGCCAAGATCCCCAACACCCCCTGTCTTTCTTGCACAATCCCTTCACGTTCTGGCTAGTGATGTCCCTTGGGCTCTTTGGTCCTGTGTGTGGCTTGCAAACCAGTTGCACATTATAATTAAACAGAATTAGAATCTCCTACAGGTAGAGCCCAGAAATCTATATTTTAAAAAAGCTCCCTAGGTCGTGCTGATGCTGCTTGCCCAGGAATTTGGAGGCTCTTGCTCTGGGTGTTGGTGGTGGTGGTATGGTTATTGATGGTCAGCGTCGTTATCACTGTCATCATCACTATTGATCATCACTGATAGCCCAGAAAGATTTTTCTGCAACAGCCTTGTAAAGGAAGTCATTAGATATATAACTGGGGGAGGGAGAAGCTCAGAAAGTCTTACTAAGGAAATAGCCCAAATACCAGCTCACATCCAGGATTATGCCAGACCCCGAATAGAAGGCTAGTCCTCTTCCTGAGGATTTGGCTGGGAAAACCAGACCCACACCCAGGAGACCTCAACACAGTAACATGTGGCCGAGTGCTAGGAGGCCTGGGGCAAACTCCCTGTGCTATAGGAATTCAAATATATGCACAGTCCTTACAGGCTGGAACAGAGACTGGACTGAGCTGGGCCTTGGAGATGGATTTGGAAAATTGAGCCAGAGAAGGGAAAGGCATTCCAAGCAGGAGGAGGGGAAACCAGGTGTAGAAGTCTGAGGTGGCCCAGGCTTGTTAAGAAAGCATCAAGGAAAAAAGAAAAACAAAAAAACAGCAAGGAGTTTGTTATCCCAGAGAAAGGTCTCAGCTGTGGCCCATGTCAGAGTGAGTGTGGGTTCTAGCAGGGACTGTCCAGGGAAGACGGGGTGAGACTAGGACCCCTGTGGTCCCCTAGCACTTCTCTGCCTGGGGTGTGGCCCTGGGTTTCTCCCCACTGGCAAGTGAGTACCTGGAGCAAGTGACTTCAGCCCCACTTAGCTGGAACATCCTTTCAGCCCTGGGCCCCTGCCCAGCCATGCAGAGGGGCTGGCCTTCCAAGGACTCCAAGGACCCCACGGAGCCTTATTGGGAGGTGGAACAAGCTATCCTGGCACGAAGGGGACTGGGAGGGGTGGGCACTGCCTTACCCAAACCCTCTGTCCCCTCAGGGAGCTAGAACTGACTGCAAGATGCCTCAAGGGGGTGGAACAAGAGAAGAAGGAGCTGAGGCACCTCACAGAGTCCTTGCAGCAGACGCTGGAGGTAAGGGGCCATTGGTGGGCTCGCTGACCAGGAGGCAGGCGGTTGGCTGGGCCACGTGATACTGTTTTTTTCCAACAGTATTTCTCCAGTTACTGAGCCATCTGCAAAGCTAAACAGGGCACTAAGGGGCACTGATCTAAGGGTCTCCTCTCTGTGGACCATTGGGAACTCCACCTGACTTATGAGGCCCATAGCAGGACCCAGAAGGGCAAATTCAAGTTTGCCCTTGCTAGGACCGTGGCCTCAGGAACTCCACCTTCTTCAGTGCTTGTATTTTTACACCAGATGGAGGATTGATTAGGATGGGTAGCAGGGCCTCTCACCACTTCCTTCTTGTGGCTCATTCACTCAGCTGCCCCAGGGCAAAATTGAGCACAAAGGGAAATCAACTCTCGATCACCTCCATTTGATACCACAGAAACTGTGAAGGGGATTATGTGGCCTGTGTCAAGGACTCTGCAGCATGGCAGGCAAGGGCAAACTCTGGCTCCAGCCTCGCCCCCCGCCCCCGTTGCCCTCTGCTGCCCCCCTACACCCTGAACAAAGACATCCTACCCCCTACTCCAAACCACTGAGCTCCACGCCCTGAGGAAGCCAAGCTCTCTCATCCTCCACACCTTTGCTTGTCCTGTCCCTTCTACTCAGAATGTCTTTCACCTTTTTTCTGCCTGGAGAACACTGTCATCCTTCTAAGGCTTCGCTTAGACGTTACTGTGGTCAAGCTTCCCTGGCTTTTTGCAGCAGAATTTGCTCTGAACCCTGGGCTCCCACGGCACATTGTACATCTGTTATGGCACTTAACACACCACTAGGCTGTGTTTTCCAAACTGTGAACTTCACTAGGCTGAGTCTTAAGATCGTTCCAAGCCCAGCACTTAAAGTGAGCTTGGCGTGTCCTGGAGAGCGTAGTGTTTACTGCGTTAGTGAGCTGCCTGGCAGAGTGCAAGGGATTCTGTTCTCCCTTGACTGACTGGGGCTTTGTCTGGGGTGCCCTTACTTGTTTATCTTTTTCCAGTTCACATCGTGGGAGGGGTTCCCATGGATATTTCAGCTCCAGAATTCCTGGGTAACGCAAGATCCCAGTCCGATAAATGGGGATGACACAAACGGTCTCCAGTCTGGTCCTGTTGGGGTTTATCACATGACCCCAACACTTGCCCCTGGAGGGACAAGAACCCCAGAAGGTCATGATGCCTTTGTGTCTTGGGCCCTGGCTGTAGTAGGTGCCACCTCCCTGGGAAGCCTCACGGGGCTCCTCTCTGACTCCCTCGATGGAGGGGTGACCTTGCCTTGTTGTGAGCAAGATCTTGGTTGGCCTTTTAACTCAAGGGAAGAACAAAGATGTTGCAGGTGGGCCTGACAGAGGACTGAGAGTGGAGGGCCTCCCTCCCTGGAGTTGGAAGGCAGCTGAGGGTAGCCACGGTACAGAACCTAAATTAGGCTCTTTCTCTCCCTTCTCTCTCCTCTCTCCCTCCCTCCATGCCAGGAGCTCTCCATAGAGAAGAAGAAAACCCTGGAAATGCTGGAGGAGAATGAGAACCAACTGCAGACACTGGCCAGTCAGAGCGAGCAGCCTCCTCCCGATGAGGGTCTCCATAGCAACCTAAGGCAGATCGAGGAGAAGATGCAGCAGCTCTTGGAGGAGAAGCTCCTGGCAGAGAAGCGGTGAGGAGTGCAGGACCCTCGAGTTCATGATTGACTTTGGCGATCAGTACTTTTCTTTGAATGGGACACCTGGACTTTTGGGTTCTAGTTGCCATTGCCCAGATAGGTCACTCACTTCCTTTTGCCTGGGACTCAGTTTTCCCACCAGGCAAATGGAAAGAGAACCTTCACTACCCAGAACCGACAGCATCATTGTCTCTTGCAGTGGCGTGAACTGTCCTGACAGTCACTAGGTCTGTATAACTATGCTTTGTGGCCTGATGGAAAGGCCTTCTTTGCCCCTTTTTAGAGAGGAGGAAACTGAGCCATGGAGGGGTTATAGGACTTTCCTAAGGTCACAGAACCAACAAGGCCTGGACTCAGGACTCAGGTTTCCTGACTCTAAGACTGTACTACTCTCCTCACCTGGGCGACAGGACCCCGAACGTTCAGGGGCTCCTAAAGCCTGGGTCTCAGGGCTTCTCCAGCCAGGTCTGCCCATGAGGGGCAGCCCTGCCCCTGGAGAGCCTGGGTGAGCCCTGACCGAGGGCCTCTTCCCCGGGCAGGATGAAGGAGAACGAGGAGCGCTCGCGGGCCCTGGAGGAGGAGCGAGAGTTCTATTCCAGCCAGTCCCAGGCCCTGCAGAACTCGCTGCAGGAGCTGACGGCGCAGAAGCAGCAGGCCGAGCAGGAGCTCAAGGTGCCTTCTCTCACCTGGAGACTTCCCTCACAGCCCTGCACGTTACCTGGCAGCTACCTGAATGCTCTCTGCCGACCTGAGCAGCCAGGTGCAGGCCACCCTGAGGGGAAGCAGCTGGGGTGCCACTTCTGTGGGGGTATCATTGCCTTGTGTATCGCTGAGTCCAGGCCATTTGGTCAAGGGTTCCAGACACAAGGCCGAAGGTGGTAGCTTCCATCCATGTGCAAAGGCGAGAAAGCCCACTTGAACTGGGGGTGATCAGGGAAGGCTTCCAGGGCAGGTGGCAACTGCTGCCCAGAACCCCACATCTCTCTCCTCCCCTCTCCATTCAGGCTGAGGTGAAGGTCCGTATGGACCTGGAGAGGCGTCTGCGGGAGGCCGAGGCGGCCCTGAGGAGCCTGGAACAAGGGCTCAACTCCAAGGTGCGGAACAAGGAGAAGGAGGAGAGGATGCGGGCTGACGTGAGCCATCTGAAAAGTAAGCCCTGCCCTCTCATGCCCAGCCCCTCAGCCCTGGAGCTCAGCCGCAGCCAAGTCCAGCCCCATGGAACCTGGAACAGAGCCTAGAGCCCTACACAGGGCCTGCTGTGCATTAGATGTTCTATATATTGATGGCGTTTCTCCAGAAGCCTGCCTGCAGGCATGTCTTTGGCGCAGTTTCCTTTTGGCTGTTGGACCTCCAGTAGGAGCGGGAGGGAAAAGCCTGCAGTTCTGCTCCCTCCAGCAGGTGGCGCTGGTTTCCCAAGAGATGGGAGAGATGGGGTCAATGAGTTTCTCACTCACCCGCACCTGGAACCTGGGAGGGGCGGGGCGGAACCCGGTGGGAGTGGAGGATGCCATGGAACTTCCACGCAGGGTTCTTCGAGGAGTGCATCCGGAACGCGGAGCTGGAGGCCAAGATGCCGGTCATCATGAAGAATTCCGTGTACATCCACAAGGCAGCCACTCGCCGCATCAAGAGCTGCCGTTTCCATCGGCGCCGGTCCAGCACCACCTGGAATGACAGTGAGTGAGGGTCTGTGTGCTCTGGCGGGATGGGGATAGTCACAGGCCATCAGTGACAAGGCAGGAAGAGGGCAGAGTGCAGACGGCAGAGTGGGAATGGCCGGCCCAGTTCTGAGGCCAGACAGTGTGGCCTTGAACCTGCCCCGCCAGCCTTCGGTTCTCCCAGGATTAGGGGAGCCCGTGGATGGGAAGAGGCTGGGTTTTCCCAGAACCACGTAGGGCAGTGAGTGAGGAAGGCGGGCTGGGGCTGGGGACAGGGCCCCAAGCCTTGGTGGAGGAAGGGCTGTTCACGGCCATCATCTCCCCAGTGAAGCCGTCCCAGTCCTTCATGACCTCCCAGCTGGAAGCCAACAACATAGAGGAGCTGAAGGAGGTGGCTAAGCGGCTGAGCCGAGACCAGCGCTTCCGGGAATCCATCTACCACATCATGGTGACTCAGCCTGGACCACCCTCGGCGCTCCCCAAGGGTGGGAAGTGAAGGGCTTTCCTCCCTGCCTCCTAGGCCTTTCCTGGATGGGGCCTGGGAAGGGGCAGCAGTGGGGGGCTGACTCTGCCAGGCTTCTCTCAGCTCTCCTGTGGGCCAGGGCTGCACCTGGGGGCGGCCTCACCCTCAAAGGACAGGGACGCTACCTCCCTCACCACCCCCACCCCAGGCTCTACCCTTGGGTCCGTACCAGGCCCATGCAGGGCCCAGCCAGGTGCTGCCTGGTTGTTACAGTAAGGCCAGGAAGAGGCCTGGTTGCATGTGGAGACTTTTTCTTTGGTTGGGGAGTGTGGTGGGCGGGGCCCACAGCTCTCTGTCACACCCGCTCTACCTCTCTGTGACTCTGCCACCCTGCCCGTCCTGGTGTGTGCAGGCCTCCCCTCCTCACCTTGACACTTGCCTCCCCTGAGGGGCTTCCTACTGCTCTCTGCTTCAGCGACCTATAGACACCCCTTACTCGAGGGCTCTCACTTTGCCACATCTGGGTTTGTGGCATACCACACCGTCACAGTATCGCCTTTCCTGAGGTTGGGCCCTCACTGTGGGATCACCTGCTCGCTCCCCTATGCAGGCGAGGTCATCCACCTACAGCCTCAGCACCCTATGAGGGTGATGTGATGCCCCCTCACCCCCACCCCCCATCCCACCTGCATATGTGCCTAGGGCCCTTGCCCCTGGCTGGGAGCTGGGCGGCAGCGACGCTGAGAGCTCCTGCAGAGGACTCATCTAGTCAGGCAGCGGATGAAGGTGGCCCTGGCTTCTGCAGTATCTTCTCCTGGTTGGACAGGGAGGCTGCTCTCTCTGGCTGTGGTGGCCCTGTTGGTCCATGGTGTCCCAGATGACTCTCTCCCAGCTGCCCCTGCTTTCGTGGCCTTGCTCCCTCCTCTCCCTGCAGAGGCTTTACCTGGTGAAGCAGTGTGACCGTGAACCCAGGAAGATTGGGACCTGGGCCTTCGAAATGGCCAGTGGCCATTGGTTGGCCCCATGTCAACAGGGGTGAAGCTGAAACACCTATCTGCAGCTTTTGTGGAAAACCACCACCCTCCACGAGGCTGAGGACTGTGGGGTGTGTCCCTCACCCAGTCCCTCTCCCTCTAGGCCCACCCTCCAAAGCCTCCTGAGTCTGTGGGTCTCTCCAGAAAGGGGATCTGTCTGGGATCAGGGTGCTCTGGGACACTGGTGGCATTAAAGGTGCTGCGTCTGCTGCTTGGAAAACTGAGTGAGGAGCTCAGTCTGAGAAACGGACAGATGGCTGTAGGGTCAGTCCCTGCAGAGGCGCAGGTCCCTGGGGACTTGTGTGGGACTACTCTGTGGGAGGAGGAGTGTCCCCTGCTCTGTGCTCAGAGCTGCTTGGTGAAACTAATCTCAGCGGTCCCTCCTCCGTGGTGGGTGGACTTTGATGGCTTCAGCCAATCTCTTCCGTGTCTAGGTGGGGACGGAGGTGGAGGTGCTTCAGAATCAATGCCTCTAAATTGGAATCTAAATTAAAAGGCTTCAAACATGTAGAAATCTGCATAAACCTGGAAATAACTTATGCAATGTGTATGTGGGATGGACTTTGAAATGTGGGAGAAGATTTATAAAGCCAAGATTACAGTTTTATTTTTTGCATCTTTGTTTTTAAAGCATTAGATTAATACTGGTTTGCTTTTGGAGAAAGATCTTTTGGACATTTTCAAATGCATTTCTTTTTTCTGGGCTAGCTATTAGCCAGAAAGGAAAGTGTTTTTCCATGCACCTTCACCAATCCCTAGTGTCTTTCCTCCTGTTTCACCCTGTACTTACCATGCCTCGGGCCAATCTGGGTTATCTTCAACAAACTGGTCAATTCACAAGTATTTATTCATTAAAAACTCACTCTGTACCTATTACTGTAAATAGAAAAAGAGCAATATCCCTATATGAGAATATGTAAAGGTGGGAATTGCTTACTGGAAATATATTGATCTGATTTTTTTTTAAACAAAACCTTTATTCCTTGGCCAATTAAATGTTTCCTGCAGTAATGCTTGTGGTTGGTCATTGCTGAGGAGATGTTGCCCCCTGCAGGCCAAATGTGGAATTACAGAATTGCTTGCTTGTACTCTTAACGTTCAGGAAAGTTTCTCTACCCTTAAGGAAGTACTTCCTACAGGTGCACCTCTTGGGACTGACTTCTTAATAATTAACTGAAAAAAATCTGTGTTCCTGCCCTGCAGTCCTGGATGTTCTCATTTAACAAGGGCTACCAGCTGGGTTTTCTTCTGATTTGAGTATGAACCAAAGGGACAGAGCACACCTTGCCAGTGAGAATAGCCTCAGGGAGGCAAAGTTTCAAACCTCATTTTATGGCTTTCTAGTTTCCATATCCCCACCAAAACCTGACAGTTTTACCTGCCCTGATGAAGAGAGGTGTATGCTTTGGTTTCATAATCATATAAGGGAGAGCAAGGCATAATAATAACTGGCTTCTCCTATTTGGTTTCTTTTCTGATCAGACAGGTGATCTATCCACATCCAGGACCGCCCTGGTTTGTGCGGTTCGTTTGCTGTCATAAGTGTCCCAGTTTGGATGATAGTTCCGTGGTCACCTGCTTTTCCCTGATGATACGTTAATGCATGAAGCCTGAGACCTGTAAAACCCTGGGTTCTGCCCCGGAAGGATCCACTGCCTGTGCTTGTTTCTGGAGGATGTAATTCTCACCCACCGCCCATCCTACCCCAGCCATCTCCACATGACCTGGGCAGCCTGTGGGTGCTCAGGCACCATCCACATGAAATGGGGAGCCCCTAATAAAAGGCGACGGTGGAACGGGGACTCGCTCATGTCTCGGTGTGTCAGATTTAG
Source organism: Trachops cirrhosus (assembly GCA_028533065.1). Lineage (NCBI taxonomy): Eukaryota > Metazoa > Chordata > Mammalia > Chiroptera > Phyllostomidae > Trachops > Trachops cirrhosus. The sequence continues at coordinate 171,792,924 of CM052538.1, forward strand.
TTTAACTAGGAAGGTGGTTATTTAAACCCGCCAGATGAGAGAGCTGTTCTGGAGCCCTCAGAGGAAGGCCAGCTGCCCCTGGGGAAACTTACGCTTCTGTCGTGAGCCAGGATGAAGCTGCTCAGACTCCTGTGCCACTGCGGGGTCTCTCTAAGGGCTCCCCAAAGTGAGAAACCCTGCAGCTTTGATGGGAGGGGGGAGGGTAGGGGGAGCTGCTGACTTCTCTCACCTCGCCCCACCCCTGGTGATTGAGGGTGAAGGAATGTCTTTTGCAAGGCTTTGGGAAAGGATACCATTTTGTTCTTGACACTTGGAAGCAGATCCACTCCCAGATGTCCGAAGCAGCTGGGAGAAACTGGTTATTCAAACTTCCAAGCAGGTGTGGATGGGTGCGATGTGACATTCCAGATTCAGGTCCTGGCTCTTTGAACATCCCATCTCCCCTCCCCTTCCCTTCCCTCCCCTCCCCTCCCCTTCCCTTCCCTTCCCCTCCTTTCCCTTCCTGTCCCTAGACTTGGGCTTCCACTCATGGCAACCAACTCCTATGACCCAGAAATGAGCTCCCCTCTTCATCCTGCTGGGTTGGAGGTTTTTAGGGGACTCCAAGCCCAGGAATCCTAGGGGTTGTGGGTCAGTGAACTAAACCCCCTTGTGGTGAATTCTCCTGCAATTGTTTTAGTATGGACTGGCATTCTGTGCCCCTCTGGCTTTACCTCTGGGTGGGACAAGACAATCAGGTGAGGAAGTTGCAGGGAGACAGGGTTTTCCACAGGCTGGACCTCAGAGCCGCCTCCGGGAGATATCCAGGCAGCTGCAGAGCCAGCTGGCACTGCTTTTGGGGCTCATGAGCTCTTGGCACTCTGCCTTACTTCCCCTGGAGGATCTGACACTTGCCTCAGGGCTGAGTCCTGCTGTGAACTGACTCAGCTGCCCTCTTATCCCATGCCTGATGGGCCTCGAGGGTCACGACCACAAGGGGAAACTTTCCCCTTGCAGAGCAGTGACCTTGTCCACTAGAAGCTGAGGGGAGTAACTTGCCGCACACTCTGCCTGCTGCTGAGGTGGAAAGTGGGAGCAAAGGGATGGGGCGGGTGGGGGCTCTGATGGTGAAAGGCTTTGCCACTTCCTGGCTCTGTGGCTTCTGCAAAGTCATTCTTTAAAATGTCTTACATATTTATGTATTTTATTAAGTAGAAGATAAATCTCTGAAATCTCACCAGGCTGCCCAGAGCCCTTACGGTCCTGAAGGTCTGTGACCTGGGAACTTGCAGCCCTGGAATCAACACAAACAGGCTGCCACAGCCAGTGCTGCACAGAAACGAGGCTCCCTAGGAGAACAGCCAGGCTCAGGCTGGGTGTGATGCTGTGCTGTGGTCAGATGAAATGAGAAGAAAAAAAATTAGTTTTGAGAATAGGAAAGAGAACCGGTTTATCGCCACGGCTTCCAGGTCGTTCCCCAGGATGGAAGGCTTCCCTGGGAGGGGAAAGGTGTCCCTTCGCGTACTCACCCTGGTGTCGGAGCCGTCTGCCAGCATCACTCCTTCCATCCTCATTCCACGAGTGTTCATCATGTTGCATCATGAAGTCAAGCCCTAACACGTGCTTATCCTTATCACTTACTGGTGTTTTTCGTTATGGTAAAATATACCTGATATAAAAGTTAGCATTTCAACCATTTAAGTGCACAGTTTAATAATGTAAGATGTGGTCACATCATTGTGCAACTGATTTCCTGAACTCTTTTTCTTGCAAAACTGAAATTCTATATCCATTAAACTGCTCCCTGTTCCCCCCTCCCCCCAACCCCTGGCCACCTCCATTCTGCTCTCTGTTTCTCTGAATTTGACTACTTCGGATACCTCATAAAAGTGAGATCGTCAGTATTTGTCTTTTTGTGTCTGGCTTATTTCACTTAACACAGGGTCCTTGAGATTGACCCATGTTGTAGCATGTGTTGGAATTTCCTTCCTTTTTTAAGGCTAAAAAATATCCTATCACTTTTCAAAAGAAAAACTTATTGAAATTTTATTTTTCTGACAAACTATTAGTTAATGGTGAGGGTGCTACCTCAGCATACAAATCATGGCCAAGGAGGGTCCGTGGCCCATGGTTCCCCTCTTCCAGGTTGTTCCCCAGGATGGCCAAGCCTTAAGGGATGCTTTGGTGGTCCTTCTCCCTTCCTCCCAGAAGAGGGCAGCATGCTCTGAGCTGGGCCAGCAAATTCCGGTGGGAAAGGGAGCTCAAGCTGCTGGAGAAAGGGGATGGCTTTGTGACTGTGCATTAAAGTGTTGAGTCTCCCAGTTCTCTCCTTTAAGATATGAAACAAAAGTCTCCACCTCAAACATCATTTATTTAGTCTTGTATGCCAACGCTTTCACTTTATCTTTTTTGTTCTCACAATAGCCCTGTCCTTGATGTATAGACAAATGAAATCCATAGAGGTTAAGGGATTTGCTCACTGTCACACAGCTTCTACGTGGAGGTTCAGGTATTTGAGTTCAAGGCCAGTGTTCTTTCTAGCATATGCACATATGTTAATATGTAAATTATTTTATGAATCTTTTAAATAATTTCGCTCCCTCCCTTCCACAAATCTGTTGAGCTCCACTGTGTTACAGGCACCAAGAATCTCCACCAAGATCTCTTCTAGTATGGGTTTCTTAAGGGGTAGACTCAGCTGCTTGGTGACTGCCAGTTTCCAGAGCACTCTTCCCCTGGAGATCTGGCCAGTCCACTGCAGTGCGTCTTCCTCACAGACGGAGAGTCACGGGAGAGGTAGGCGTCGCAGCGGTCACGATGAAACTCGGGCGCGTTGTCTGCCGGCTGTCGGCCACTCTCTTCCCCGGGTGTTTCGCTTCTGTTTCCCATCTTGTTAGGCACGCAAGTGATTTATGGTGAAAATCTGCGACTGACCAAGTCTAAAAGAGCGCCTTCGACGACTGCAAAATAAAAGCAAAATAAAAATGCTGAGTGAAAGCATGGTGTCATAGTTTAATTGGCAGCATTTTTAATTTCCTCGTGTTGCATGAAATAACAGTGTGCCTTATACTCAGGGGTGTTGTAAGTTGGATCACGTAGTAGGTGCCAGCACTGTTCTGGTGCTGTGGGTGTGAGAGTGAACAAGAGTCAGAGCCCTGGCTGTCTGTGCAGGTTGGCTGTGGAGAGAGTCCTGTGCATGCCATTCAGGGACCTATGTGACAGCCACTTTTCTGTCACAGCCTAGGATTTCAAGGTTGCCCAAGGGTCATGGTCTTGAGTCACCCGCAAGGATTTCTTTCTCCTCTTTGTGCCTGGAAGTGGCCCAGAGCACCTCTGCTCTCATTTAATTGGCTGAAACTCAGTCACATGGCCATATTCCACTCCAGAGGACTCTGGGAAATGTAGTCTGGCTGAGCACCCAGGAGAAAAGGTAGGTATTGATGCTGATGGGCTGCATCAGTGTGTGCTGCATAGTGTGAGCAACACTGTGGGGGTGGCAGGGAGTCCCAGCAGCCCAGAGTTTCCCCAAAGGAAAGAAATCGAAAACACCAACCTGCCCTCATCATGTCACTGTTTCTGGGGATGCTGTCCTGAGTATCAGGCACATCACTGACTAGGAAGATGTATATGGCAGAATATTAACCCCGTAGGTAACCAGGTTTTAACAGTTAATGGGATCTGTGGTGTTTATCCTAAACCATGAATCTCTACCTGAGACATTTGGGGCAGAAGAGGTTTTTCAGGAGTGTTCGTAGGGTGCATCATTTAGCACAGACGATTCGGCCACACTGCCTCTCAGGGGGCTGGCGGGACAGTGTGCTTGCTCAGGGGTGTGTGTGCTGGATGGGGAATGCAGGGCCCAGCCTCCGGGATGCAGAGCCACGACGGGCACAGAGGCAGTCAGAAGTCGCAGGGAGAAACTCGCCAGTTACAAGCTGCGTGACTCGGGCAAATCACACTGGATTCCTCAGTTGTGCATGCGCACTCCTCAGAAGTAAACGCAGCCATAATGCCTGCCCGTCCTGCCTCACCAGTTGTCGAGAGGGTCCAGAGAGACGGTTGTGGATTATAAAGCTTTGGACAAACGCTGTGTGCTGCCGATGTGAGAGCACAGCGTCTGCACTCAGAGGGACCCCACGGACCCTACCTGCGTGAACCAAGGTGGCCTTGCTTATGCTCACTGCATCTGATCTGTCATTTCTAAGCCACCTGTTTGAAAGCCTTTCCCTCTCCTTCTGCCACAGACACACGCGCACACACACACACAGTGCAGCTTGTTCAGGGTAAAGCCTCCAACGGCTGAGACCTGTCATTATGGGAAGTCCTTGGGGAAGGGTGGGAAGCTGGGGGCTGTGGCTGCCCCCCACCCCCCGTGTGACAATGGAATGCAGCCTCAGTAAGCAGTGGCTGGCAGTGTCAGGAGGAGCCCATGTGCCAGGCGCGGTGGCACAAAGCTTTGTCTCCCTCCCCAGGCCAGCGTTGCAGGTTGGTTCCTTTCTGTCCCTCCACCTTTCTTCACATGAAGCATTTCTGTCAGTCCCTGAACCCTGTGACGCATTCTGGAGCTCCAGGCCTTTTGAGCCGTACTGTCTCCTCTTGCTCCTCTCACAGTTACTGGAGGGAAGAGAGGTTGGGAACCAGAGGCGCCCTCCCCACGTTAGGGCTATGCAAATTACGGCACAGAGAGGGGAAGGGGTTTCTTCCGCCAAAGAGGTGTATGGGCGGTGACTGAGAAGAATTCACTTGGAAAGGTAGAGGACCCATCAGGATACTTGTAGTTGTGGTGACAGAGCACAAGGCTTGCCAGGCTGGGAAGGACTCTGAATCAAAAGTGTCATTAGCCACAGGAACCAGGACCTGAGAACCCAGACCTGGGGGCACTGCCACTGGGACGTTGGCTCTCTCTCTGCTTGTCTTTGCTTCTCTTTGTGTTGACCTTGGTCTCCCCTCCTGCAAACATCTGGAGAGGTCATGGCCAAGGGCAGCCCAGGCTTGGCACCCCGGAGGAATGAGAGAGCTCCTTTCTTGAGGTTCCCTGTACTCCTCCCGGGAATAAATTGGTCCTGCAGCTCAGCTCCTATGCCCACCGCTTGGCTGAATCACTGTTGTGGGTGGGGAGGATGCTGATGGGTAATTGCCCAGGCAATCCACCACTACTGGGAAGAACGTGTGCAGAGGAGTGTGTGCGTGTGCGTGGGCGTGCAATCCACTGGGACAGGGGCGAGCAGTGTGGAGGAGCAGCGGCAGCAGCAGAACAACATCTTCCCTCGGCTCCAGCAGCTTCCTGACGGCCGGGTGAGTGGTGGTTGTGGTGGCAACAGCCTGATGGGATCTTAAGGAAAAGAGTGAAGCTAGAATGTTTTCAATGGTATATTTTCTAAAGATTTTATTTATTTATTTTTAGAGAGAGGGAAAGGGGGGAGAAAGAAAGGGAGAGACACATTGATGTGCAAGAGAAACATCAGTTGTTTGCCTCTTGCAGCCCCCAGGCAGGGGCCTGACCCACATCCCAGGCATGTGCCCTGACTGGGAATCAAACAGGGTGACCTTTCAGTCTGTGCGACGTTGCCCAACCCACTGAGCTGCACCACTCAGGACTTGAATGATATTTGCTTGTAAAAGAGATGAGTCCTTTCTTGCTAAGAGCTGAAGAACAACAAAGCCCAGCTATTTGGGCCCATCTCACTCTGAGTAGGTGGGTGTAGGGCTGAGTTCGGGCCTCCCTCCCTGGGATCGCAGGGAGCGCAGGCGCCAGCTCTGCCTTCGAAGCGGAGTTGAGCAGAGACAAAACCCTGGGGGCTTCACGGGATAATAGTGAGAAAACGTCCAGAAATGCTCCACCAGTCCTTCCAACGCCAAAGAAAAGACACACCATTAGTTTGAGATTCCTGGCTCTCCTCTGCCTTGCGAGGGAAAACTTGCACAGGGTCCTTCCTGGGAGGAGTCTGGCCTCTTTGTGTAGACTGCGGAGGCGGAGCTCACGAGAGGCCACCAGGTCCCTGCCTTCCTTATCTCTCCCCGGAGGCCCGCCAGGGGGCACCACACACCCTTCCCCAGCAATCCCTCAGCTTCCTACGGAGGGTCCTCATCTTCCCATCTATAGCTGAACTGCTCTTCCTATATTCAGTGAGGTGCCAGCCCTCACCCCAATGCACCCTCAGAATTCGAAAACAGAATAAGAGAAAAACAACTCTGTCACTATTAAATGTTATGCCTCTCCCCACTCCCTGCATCCACAAAAAGGCAGGCAATATTTGCACAAAGCCTGGCCCTCCGAATGCTCACGGAATGGACTCACTGCGCACAGCACGAGTGAGCAGGTCCGTCTGCAGCGGTGACTCTCAAACACAAAGCCTGGCGAAGTGGGAGGGGAAGGGAGCCTTCTTCTGGGAGCGGGGGTGGCGGGGGTAGGGTGTCAGCAGGTGGTCCAGGTAGAGCAGAGTTTGAAAACACATCCAATATTCTAATAGAATTTAAATTGAAAATAATAAGGAGAGTCTAGCATTTTTGTCATCAAACCACAGATAACTCATGGTAAAGCTTCAATGAATCTTTGTGGGTGGGCTATGAGTTTTAAAATGTTGACAGTCAGGGCCTAAGAGATCGTTTGCTGTCAGTCCCTAGGTTTGGGAGGACGAAGTCTGTCCTGAAGGATGCAGCTGGTCCTTGGGACAGTGACCACAGCTTGGCCCTTCACAGAAGGAGCTGCCCTCTGGGGCTGGAAGCCTGGGAATGGGGCGGGGCAGTTCTTGGAGGCTGGGTCACAGTAAATCTTATTAAGGAGACCAACGACCCACGTGGGAACACCACCAGGTAAACTGCAATCTAAACTGCATGTTTTCTTGGCAGAACGGTTCACGGAGGACAGAAACGGGAGAGTGACTATTTCCATGCAAACGAGGACTCAGGGCTCCCAAGACACCCAGAGAGCGAGAGCCCAGATGAGAAGGGCAGGGGAGGCGATGGCGCTGCAGCCGTGGTGGAGCGGTGGGTGATGGCCCGTGAGGCTGACCGGTTCCCTCCGGTTGCATTCTTTTTACAAGGGAACCTTCCGGCTCCTCGCGGTGTCCCTCGAGGGGATTTACACCATCTCGGAAGGGCGTGCGCTTCGTGAACAAAGCGTGCAGTTTCCGTCGTGATGGACATTGGCATCTGCGTTGGGGGCTGACTGACGTAAACCTCTCCGCGGGCGATCGGTTTCTGAAAGGGTCTTTGGAGCTGTGGAGTCAGGCTGGGTGCTGTGGTGCCTACACCAGGGGTGGGGGTGCCAGGCGCCTGGCTGGAGGAGGCCGCGGGACTCTTCCGGAACAAGCATGCTGGGCACACACAGCCATCGATCTGCAGTAGCCAGCCTGTTCCAGATTGTCGGCCACCACGTGGCGGTGCTCCGGGTGTCCTGGAGTGTGCTCTGGTCCCCACAAGCATTTAGCAGCTTGCAGGCAGGGGCTGTACTTAACACGCTGCGCGCCTCTCCAGGGGGCCTGCCACAGCCAGGGCATTATGCTCACTGTCCATCTGCAGTGCAGCGAGGGCTTCCCGAAATGGCCCGATGGCCCCAACAGTGCGGGCAGGCTGCTGGATCTTGATAGCGCACTTTCACCTCCATTGCCTCAGTTTACCCTCCTCTACCCACCAGTCACCTCATGAAGAAACAGAGGCTGGTGCTTTTACAGTTTCCATTTTAAAGATGAGAAAATAGGTGTCAGAGAGGGATGGCTTCAAGAGAAGCTTGAAATCCCAGCCCGCCTGGCCCTGGGGAGTAGGATGATGGCAGGAGCGATGATGGCTTCGGTCCCACAGGCTGCCTCCTCTGCTCTCCTCCACGCCAGGACTGCCCTCCAGAGGGAGCCTGACGTGTGTGGACTGGGCCTGCTCTGCCTGCATCTTGGGCAGGAATTCTCGCTCGCTTTTCCTTAACACGTTTTCCTAGGACTCACTTTTCCTTAAGTAGTTTTGTGGATTCAAGAGAAGAAAAACAAGCTCCTTAAATGAGGCCTCAGCCTGCATAAACGAGTTTCTTCCAAAGGGCAGCTCAGTCCACTGGGACAAATAAGCTTCAGAAATAAAGAGGTTTTTTTTTTCTTTTTTTTTTTCCTGTGATAGGACAGGGTTAGAGACACAGGGTCTCTGATCAGATGCTGTTACCCTGTCCTCACCCTCCTCACACCACACACGTGTGACCTGCCCACGGTCCCACCGCCACAAAAGGTGGAACTGGGGCTGGAATTCAGCCTTTGGAGCCAAGTCTCTGCCTCTTCTAGTCCGAGACAATGTCAAGCCCTGATGGAGGAGTGGGGAGGGTAGGGGGCGGTGGTCCTGCGACCTTGAACATTCTGTGAGGAGCTTTGAGGAGCTTTACGCACTGACTCCACCCCGTTGTTGAGTCTCCTGCACTGCCCTGGTGGCCCATCGCCCGAGGCAGCTCCCACACCCTGACCACAGCTGTTTCCCCAGAGCCTGTTGTTACCCAGCGTGAGTAAAGTCCCGGGAGCACCTGAGACTGCTTGAAGCAGGAAATTATTCTATACCTAACTTTCCTTCCCCTTCCTCTCCCTCCCTCCCTGTGCTCCTTCCTTTCATCTTTCCTTCCCTCCCTCTTTCCTCCTGTCCATTCAAATCTGAGCACATGCATCCCCGTGACAGGCTATCTGCTGTCTCCTGTAGGATAAAAAGCATCAGAAACTGAATACTTCCCCTGAGTTGCGAGCCATGCTGAATTATTCATAGACCCAATCCACTGCAAATCTCAGAGTGGCTTTTCCTCAAGGTCGTGGTTGTGAGGCTATGGGATGAAAGGGTTGATGAACATACTTAACGTTCATGGAGGTCAGAAATGCTGTCAGAGGTCAGAGACAGTCCACGCCCTGGGCCAAGCACTGCGAGGAGAAATTCTCTGTGCAGAGGCTCACACAACCTTAGCCTTGCGTGGAGGGAACCCTGGGTCCCTGAATTCTTCAGTCAGTGGTTGGGTGAATTAAACACACTAGCAGAGGACTGGCCTCACCCAACCTCTACATCTGTGTGGACTCCATCTCCCTCTTAGGTGGACCATTGAGAAGGGGACCAGGGTACCCAGAGTTTTCGAGCACCCCAGCCCTGAAAGTGCTCAAGGTGGCACTGAGGAGCAACCGTCAGGCATGCTGTGGGAGGGGCTCCTTCCTTTGGTGGGGGTTGGACTAGCTGTCTGTGGATGATCATTCGAACCATCCTGTGGATCAGTTTGGGGATCGAGATCATCCTCCTGTCTGAGCATCTTGAGAGTCTAGTGTTCAACTACGAAAAATACTTTGGTCTCAAAGCAAAATCTGAACTTTGATTCTCTTGGTCTCAAAAATGGTTGGCTTTATCAGATGTTGCTTTTGGGGTTCATCCACCAAATACATGAATCCCCTCCCTGACCCCAAATCTTCATTTATTCCCTCCGGTGCCCCACTGTTGGCTCCATTCTGTTAGTGTCTCCTGGAGTCTCCTGTAGCCTCGCCTGCCTCCTAGGTGGCTGTACGGAGAGGAAGGATAGCCTTGTGGAGAGACCAGCAGGTCTGGAGCGGAGTGGACTTAGATTAATACTTGGATTCACCATCACAGCTGTGTGACCTTGGAAAAATCACCTAACCTCTCTGACCTTCACTTTCTCTTCTGTAAGATGAAAATGGTAACACCTTATTTACAGGAGTATGAAGTTTAAAGGAAATAATGTAGATAAGGTACTTAGTATATACAGTGCATAGCATGCCCCTCCCCAAGTCCATTGTACTCTCTTTGGCCTTTGCCCTCCAGGGGTGTCCAACCTGTAGCCCGCAGGTCGCATGTGGCTCAGGGTGGCTGTGAATTCGGCCCAACACAAAACCGTAAATTTACTTAAAACACTATGAGGTTTTCTTGTGATTACACGTCACAATGTATTTAATGTGTGGTCCAAGACAACTCTTCTTCCAGTGTGGCCCAGAGACGTCAAAAGGTTGGACACCCCTGCTGAGACCATGCTCTCCTCACTGTGACAGAGACTTATAATTGTCCACCAGTGTCCATTCTCCCCTCTTAGTTTCAGCTTGACACATGGCTACTTGGCCTGAGGCTATAATCTACAGCCTTGCTGGCAGCCAGAAGTGGCCACCTGAACAAATTCTGGCCAATGAGATGGAAGCAAAAGGGATGTATTGTTGGCCTTCCATGTCCTCTTTTCCCCTGGAATGTAGAAAGGGTGCTGGTGGCTTAGCTTTGGTCATGCAAATAAGGAAAACATCCTAGAAGAAGGCAGGGTAAGCTAGAATGAAGCCAGACTCTGGACAGCCTCGTGCCGTAGGACCATCCACCGAGCCTGGACCTCCTGCCTGCCTGTGGACTATAATGCAGGGAAAAAAAATAAGCCTCCCCCCAGCCTTCTGCTTATTTCCTTTTCCTCACGTAGACACCGTTTTCCCTAGGAAGGTGTCTCGGACCCTCCCAGGACCAGCACTGCCTGTGAGCCTGTATCCGTGAAGCATGCATCACAGAGCCCTATAAAGACGTGCTGGCCGGTTGCAACCCCCACCAGACTGGGAGCGCCTTGAGGCAGGGACCACAATCTCACCTGCCTTCTTGTCTTAGGATATGGAATATCACAGACAGCCAGTGAATGTGGAAGAACTCAATGGTAGTACCACATGCTAGCAAACTGTCTTGGTTCTTGCCTGAAGGGGTCTTAAGCACTTCCACCTGCTTAATCCCAAGCAAAAACTGAAGAACAATTCCCATTCTTCTTTCCCTTCCTCCAAACACACTCAGGACTTTCTTCCACATCCAGTCTGGTAGGCCAGGCTCCTCAAGAAGTGTTCCCCAAGGGGGCTCGTTGACTGTGGCCAAAGCACAGCCTCGAGCCAGACCCAGCCATAAGACCCCTGTTGTGGGGAGCTCCACCCAGTGGGAGACCTGGTAATGCTCTGATTAAGTCTGCGGGGTATAGCAGGAGTTACCCTCACTAGATTATTTTTGCCTTGAACACCTGGGCAAAGATAGAGTCTCTTGGTGAATGGTGGGTTGGGGGGAGAGACGGGGGAGAATTCGAGCATCAAGTTTGATTAGAAAAGGTGTGCAAACTCCTTTTAATTTGTTTTTAATTTTTTAATTTATATACAGCTATAGAGGTCTGTTTACAAATCTGGGATGGAGCAGTCTGGTGAATTTCTCTGGCCACTGTGTAGAGGGAACTCATACCATCCAATGGACCAAGGCCTTGGCAGCCGACTCTGAAAGCCAGGGATCTGGCCCCAGGCCAGCCTTCCCTTGAAGACACTTCCCAAGAGCATTGGCCTTGGCAGCAGTTAGATGTTGCTGCTTTTTATTAGTGCTTCCTTCTCTCTCACCAGACCCTGCTTCAGGGTTCTTTGCGCAGATAGCAGCTCTCATTGAGGCCTGAAGGTTGAGAAGAGCAGGCCACCTGCCTCTTCCCCCATCAGCCTTGGCTTCGGGGACCGAATGTACAGCACCATCCACACCCCCAAACCCACCCCCATACATGCATCATTGTCATGCCACAGCTCAGGAGGCTCGGAAACCCCATCTGCTCCCCTGAGGGTTCAGTGGGCCCAGGGACCCTCAGCCCAGGGCTGCAGGGATTGAGTTTGCCCCTGCACAAGGGGGCTGCATCCTTTAGCCTAAGCAGAACAAGACTGGTGCTTCTGAGAAGAAAGAGGCCACCCCCTCAGAGCAGGACATTCAACCCCCACACTTGTCTCAGGCACGTCCTCTACTGTGGCAAGTAGATTGTGGCGGTTTAACTGTCCCTGGTCTTTGAGCCAGAATCCCACCCATCTGTGGAGGGATATAAAGGGCTGGGAGTCCTAGGCACAGCTTCTAATGGGCCATGCTGATTCCCCCAGTGGAGTATGGGGAGGGGGGTGGGAAGAGCGCCCACCCTCAAATAAGCCATCAAACAGGGCACGCTCTGGGGCCACTAATCCCCTCTCCTAACGCCTCATGGGGTCACACTGGCTAATGATGCAAGATGACTGTTCCAAAGTTCATGTTCATCTTACTTGTTTAGGTGACAAAGCATGTGGAAGTCATGAATGTTTGTGATCTTAAACTTTAAAATACTCAGTATAGGTTGGTTTTAAGTGGTCGCCATTTTACACTACATTCTGGTATAGCTATCCAGAAGCATGCACCAAAGTTTTAAGAAAAATCTAGAATTGTCTGTTTTATGTTTTGACTTAATTTTGTCTGAGAATTAGTTAGAAACTGCCTGTATTCAGCATTGGGGGCTCAGGTACCCCTGGAGCTTTGTTGAGGGTGAGGGATCCCACCCTAATGGACTGTAGAGTCTGTGGTTTGGGTTGAACAGGGAGACCTCCAGCCAGGCTCTCTGCATCCCTTCCAGTACTTCCTCTCTGAGAGAGACGTTAAGAGAAATAGTTCAGCTCTTGGTTGGTTACCTTAGTTTCAGCAGAGTTCAACTTCTGGAACCACCTACTTGAAAATGAGAGTAAGAGGCCACCCGAGCTGGATCAGGATTGTTTCGAGTGTAAGTTTTATGATATGTCCTTTCCTATAAGCCAGCCTTTGGTCCCCACTCGGGTGTCGGACCCAGGTCTTTAGAACCGCGAGCGCCGGGTCGCCTGTACGACAGGTCCTACCGGTGACGCTGGCACCCAGGAGTAACAATGAGCCAACACAGGCGGCCATGCCGTTCGCTCAGCTTTTATTAATGCAGATTCAGTCCAAATCCACACTAACCTAATAACAATAATGCTAACCTAATAACGATAATAATCACTCAGAAACCATCAGTAATAACATCACACAAGAAAATTGGGGGATAATGAACCTAAGTCCCAAGAGTCCAGGTCAGGTTCGGTCGGGGAGGCAACCACGCTGCGCAGAGTCAGAGGGGCGGGGCCGCAGTGGAATGTGCGGGACATGGAATGTGCAGGACGCGGACTGTGTGGGACGTCTCAAAGTGGCCTGCTCTCCAATGCGTCATCCACGGTCTCAAGTCCTCTGCTGTTATGCTTCTTTTGATTGCAAAGTCATGTTGACTTTGCACAATTTCTCGTAAACATGGTTTTCTTAATTTGGATAAGTACATGTTATTTTCCTCAGTCCTGATAGGCACATGTTTAGGTCACTTCTGATAGTTTTGTGCGACCTTGATAGAAGCACATGGCGTAAGTCGCTCTACTGCGCATGCTCTGGGAGGGCGGTATTACCCTTCAGAGAAGCACACGTTGCCGGCCTGGTCGCTGTGCTGTGCGTGCCGAGGGGTTGTATTATTTCTCTGGGTCCTGCGCATGCTCTAAATGTGGGTTCAGGTCCTGCTCTCCACAGGGATGTTGTGAGGGCCACAGGCTAGGAAGCACCACGGGCCATGGAGCGCAGGGGCCCGATACCCCCTCAGTGAGCAATCGAGCCACTAAGATGCCATCTCTCCAGCCTCAGTGCCCGCACCTCTACCCCCTTCCCGCAAGGGCTAGGAGCCCAGTCTGGGCTGCATGGCCTCACCTGCCCACGGCCTGCCCAGAGCCAGATCATGCACGGCAAAAGAAGCCATCGACAAAGTGAGAGACAACCTTCAGAATGGGGAAAAATATTTGCAAACCATGTATCTGATGAGGGCCAAAAATGTCCAAAAGGTATAAAGAAGCCTACAACTCAATAGCAAATAAAACAAAATAACCCGCTTTAAAAAATGGGCAATGGACCTGCGTAGACATTTCTCCAAAGAAGCTATAATAGGAAAGGCCAACGTGAAAAGATGCTCAACATCACTCACTAGTCATTAGGGAAATGCAAGTTAAAAACACAATGAGATATCAGCTCACACCTTTTAGAAGGCCGTCATCAAAAAGAAAAGATGGTTGCTGGCCAGCCTGTGGAGATGCACCGACGGCGGGAATCTGAACTGGTGCAGCCACTACGGAAAACGGCCTGGAGGATCCTCAGGAGGTTAGGGGTGGAACTGCCACACAGCGGTGGGCAAGAGCAGGTTTATAGTTGTGAGTATGTGAAACACAGTTTATTCTTGTGTCATTATAATCATAACCTGCCTGTCTTTTTCCATATGAATAGCTTAGGCCCACTCTGCCCACTCCTGTATGGTCTAGCAATTCCACTGCTGGGACATCCGAAGGAAACAACAACGCTAACGTGGAAATATGTCTGCACTCCATGTTTATGGCCGCATTATTCTCAGTGGCTGAGACACGGAAGCAACCTAAGCACCTGCTGATGGTTGAATGGATGAAGGAATTGCGGTATATATAGACGCAGCGGAGCATTGTCAGCCATAAAAGGGGAGGAAGTTGTACTATTTGTGACAATACGGGTGGGCCTCGAGGGCATTATGCCAGGTGAAATAAGTTAGAGTAAGACAAATACTGTATGATCTCACTTGGATGAGGAATATAAAAAACAAAACAAAACTCAGATCAGATTTGTTGTGACCAGATGTGTGGAGGGAGGGGGAGGGGGAACCAAAGGAATGTGGTCATAAGGGTCGTACGTCCAGTTACAAGGTGAGTGAGTCCTAGGGATGTTCTGTACAGGCTGGTGACTCCAGCTAACACTGCTGTACGGCATATAAGAAAGTGAGAAGAGGAGATTCTAAGAGTTCTTATCACAAGGAAAACATTTTCCCGCTTTTTCTTCTTTTCTTTTTATTGTATCTCTGTGAGAAGATACATGTTAGCTGAACCTATTGTAATTGTTTTATAATAAATGTGAACCAAACCTTTAAAAAAATGAGATGAGTAATGAAAGCTGTTTGTTGAGCTCATGTTAGGGGCCAGGCACTGTGCTGTTCCCTCACTCTGTGGTTTATTTCATTTAGTCCTCACAACAGCCTGTGAGGTGGGTACCTTATCATCCCACATCACAGGGAGGAAACAGAAGCAAGGGATTGTGTAATTTGCCCCAGGCGCTGCACAGGCCAGGCCTGTCTGAGTCTCTAGCTTCAGCCACTTTGGTTCTATCTGAGAATCCTGCGAGAACGGGAATGGGTGGCTCAAGGCTCCTGGAGTTGGAGTTCGCACGATGCCCTGAATGGTGGCAAATGGTCTGATTTCAATGCCTCTGACGTGAGCATGTCCTTCTAATTCTGTTGGGGTTGAGAGCCTTTAGGGTCCCCTGTTTTGAAACCACCCGTGTCTGATGGTTGTAGAAAAACAGTCCCCAACCCTTGTGCTCACATGCAGGGAACAATCTGAAGGAGAATGAGATAAAACAACAGAACAGGTGTCTGAATTTCTTTTGTCTAATATGAGTCAGGTGTTGCCACTGTAAAAGTCCTAATTACTCTCCAAGTTCCAAACTCCAGAAGTTTTATCTCCCGACGTTTGCCCTCTTCTACCAAGTACAATGCTTTGGCACAGCCAGCTTCATAGGGGGGCAACACAGGGGGGCAATGCAGGGGGGCAACGTGGTGGGGCCCTGGCTCAGAAGTGTCCTGTGCTTGGTTTAATGTTCTACTGTAGTTGTCTTGAAGTTGTTAATAATATCTGAACGAGAGGCCAAGCATTTTCACTTTGCACTAGAGCTGCAGGTTTTGTAACTGGTCCTGTCATTTAGGAGACAAAAATAACCCTTTGTGACATCAAGTGGCGCAGCCATGAACTGCTTACCCTGGAGCCAAAGCTGACACACCTGTGGTGCCCCTTGTCAACTCACTCTCTTTGCGTGGAGAGTCAGTGACCACAGGAAGCCGCCCAAAGGAGACATCCACCGCCCCACCCTGCAGCGAGAGCTGGTGTTGACATCAGAGCAGGCTCGGCACTGGCCCTGTCAGGAGAGTAAAGGGGAACGGATGAGGGAGCCCTGGTGCTGTTTGAAAATCCCAGGAGAAGGGGCGTCGGGCTCCTTGAGTTCGGGTTTGCTTGGTACCCTGGCCTGAGTATGTCCTTCTAATTCTATTCAGGTTGAAGGCCTTTAGTATCATTCCTGTTTTGAAACCAAATCATTGAACCCCCAAGCCATTGAAGAGGACTCTGTTTAAACAGGTAGGGTGAAGGCTGGGGATGGGATAGTATGAGGACGGCAGGGGAAGAGGCCCCTGGCTCCCACTACAGGCTGCCAGCAGGTCTGTGGGTCCTGCTTCTGGTTGAGTCACAAAGAGGCTGAACCAAAGGACAGAGCTGGGAAGGAAGATCGGTGCCGTCTGGTTTGGCTCCTGTCTTCACTCCTGTTTCCAACTCTCTCCTTTGGCTTTCTCGCTTGTTTATTGTTTTTCTTGGTGACCCCCCACAAACCCCCAGCAACAGGCCGTCTCCCAAGAGGCTTCTCTGTGGGCGCTGGGTCTCCGGCAGCCATTTCTGCTGTGC
Organism: Trachops cirrhosus; assembly: GCA_028533065.1. Taxonomy (NCBI): domain Eukaryota; kingdom Metazoa; phylum Chordata; class Mammalia; order Chiroptera; family Phyllostomidae; genus Trachops; species Trachops cirrhosus. The sequence continues at coordinate 171,809,195 of CM052538.1, forward strand.
CTGATGTTCTGCCCCGTGCTAATGTTGTCATTAAATACTAGGGAGGGAAAGCAGAGATCCTGGCTCTTAGGCTCTGGCCGCAGTGACGCCAGCTGTGGCTGAGAGTGATATGAGCGGGTGCGGGGAGGCGACATCTGTGAGACGCGCCATCTGGACAGCACTTGAGATTTATAAAGAAACTGTCCGTCACAAAGCACTGGCAGCCCATTAAAACACCCGGTTCTTCTTTTCCAGGGACGTGTGATTTACCACCTATTGTTCAGATGCAAAAGATCTTTTAAGAAGAAAAGAAGCCCAAGCTGCTCTGGACTCTGGCTTCTGTGCTGAAGTCAAGGTTTATGAATTATCACTGGTGGGCATCTGCAGACGTGTACTCAGTGCTTCCCCAGAACTGGGGGCATGTTCACCCCTGGACTGCCTCCTGCTGAGGCAGAACTTTGGCAGCCCCCGCTGCCCTGTGCTGTCTCTACGTTGTCTGCCCCCAGGACCCTTCACCAGCTGGCTCCGAGCTGGCAGCCTGTGGCCCTGCATTGTCATGGAGACAGTTTTAGAAATGCATCGTTGGATCGTGGGCTTATTTCTGCCACCTTGAAACAAGTGGCTTTGTAGAAAATCCACAGTGGAGGGAGAGAAAGGGCTCTCAGAGAGCGGAGCTGGTGCTGGGGTGGCGGGCTGCTGTTCGCTGTTTGGTATTCCGGACAGGCGGCAGCGTGCTGATCAGCTTGCTTCCAGTGACTCCTGGGAGTGCGAGCCAGGCAGGAGGCCACCGCCTCCGCAGAAAAGGTTGCAGATTCTACGGAAATGAACTGCCACTTGGCCCAGTCTGTGGGGGAGGACCTAGTGAGCTCCTACTTAGATACACTAGCAAAAATTTAGGCTTCATGCCGGCAGAAAAGCTGCCCTTTGCCTGTGCATGCCAGCAGGCTGCACTTGAGCCGTCTGTGCCAGATCCTCACGGGACATCTCTTCCCATATAAGATCAGGACGCTCCAGCCATCTGGGCCTCCTTCTCCTACCTTCAGTTCCTGCAAGGGCTTCAGATAGCCCATTTAGGGCACTGGTCACCCTGTTGCCTGCTGCTTTGTAGGTCAAAAAACAGTTGAAATCAACAATTACATGTCGTTCAGCCTAATTGAAAGTTGCAGATAAATCTGGCATCTTACATCAGGATTAGATGATAAGAACATTAAAGAAAATCAGTAATGGATTTTTCTCTTGCCTGATTAATATAACCTAAATCATTGAAGATCCCAGAACTCTGTGTATATTTTAAGTCACCTCCCAAATGATGTACCTGCTACTAATCACTCCCTGAAGGTTACGAAGCAGACTGCCTTTCCCTCGAGCTTTGCATATGTTTTCTGCTACCTGAGGAAGGGCCTAGATCAATTTTGGTGCCCACAGAGAGAAGAGATATCTCAAAAGCACCTTCTAATGGAGTCCATGGATTTGTTACTGGTTTAATCATAAGCACAAGAAACTGTGTTTTTGTTACTTGTACATTCTTTTACGCTAGGAGTTTAGGTGACTTTTAGAATGCCCCTTGGAATTAGCTTGCCTACCATTCTCTCCGTAGACCTGACACCTACAGATGGTGAGCACACTTTGAGTCGGGACCTAAAGAGCGACCGCCAGTTTCTAAGGCACCTGCTGTCTTTTCTCCTCCCTGGACCTTGCTCCTGCTGCCTTGGATGGCTGCAGCGAGGAGCCTCTAACTCCTCTGCTGAGGCATCGTGCCATCCAGCTGTGCTCGTATGTACTCACAAGATACACATCCTGCCTGAGGTTTTCTGCCCCTGGCTTCATCCTGGTATTCCCTGATCTCTCTCTTTCTTTTTATTTCCCTCCTTTATTTCTATGCACTCACGGCACTGTCTCCTTTATTGAACGTAATGCTTTTACTTATTTTAATAACCATTCATAAATCATCCCTCTCCCTTCCCAGGGAAGCTCCCTTCCCTCCCTCCCTGTCATTTGTGTTCACTCCTTTCAGTGGCTGTGCGGTAGGCAGTTAGACAGGAGCAGAGCCAGGACGCTGGGCCAGGCACAGAAGGTCACCAGAGCGGAGAGCCCAGGTGCCTACCGATGGGCAAAACTGGGAAAACAAGGACCTCACTCCCAGGGTGACCTTTCCTTCCCTCGCTCATCGCTGGCCGCGTGGTTTAGACGCCCTGACCTTTCCTATCTCTGGTCATGCAGCTTGGACCCTCCCCTGACCTTTCGTCCCTCCGCACATCACCAGTCTTGTGGTAGATTCACTTAGAGGAGGAACAAGGGGTTGAACAGTGGCCTCATGTGACTCCCAGGTGGGCCACTCCCTTAAGCATTAACCTGGAGTGATAACATCTAGGCCTCAGTTGTGTTTCAGCTCCAGGCCTTGAAAAGCAGCAAAACCAGGTAAGTGACTCCCCGGCTGACACCAGCACCAGCTGCACTGATGACCCCTGCCTTTGGGGGCCACTCTGTGGAGACCAAGACCCAGAAAGGACACATCTGAAAAGCTGATGAATAGTCGTTGAGATCCTGCCTTGGGACTGTCCCTAAAATCCTCGCCTTTAAAAGCCCTTAGGAAGGAGGTCCAGCGTCTCTGAAGCAAGCCCATGCCTTTCCCCGCCCCCTTCCCTCAGGCCTGTTTTCCTCGCCTCTCCTTCTCCTAAGCTCTAAGGGCCTCCTTCTGCCTCTGTAATTTGCTTTCTGAGTCATTTCCTTCTGTGGCTCACATAGTCTACCTCTGTGGCTTTCTAAATAAACTTTCTCCTATAGTTTGAGTCTCGACTCTGAATTCTCCTTTAGCCAGAACTCAGGCACCAAGGTTGCTGAACTGAGGTCTAACGCCCGGTGCCCTTTCACCAACAACAGCTGCTGAAAGTGGGAGCTCAGGCAGAATTCTCAACCTGCCTATGGCAATGGAGGCGAACTGTGAAATGTGAGGCCAGAGCCTTTGGCCAAGCCAAGCATTCCAGTTATAAGCATTTGCTGTACAGCCAGACTAACTTGAGTCCAAGCCCAGTTCTGCCCAACACTAGGTGTGTGGCCTTGGAGAAGCCACTTAAACTTAGTGCCTTGATTTTCTCATCTGTAAAATAGGAATGATAACGTACCTACCTCACAGAGATCTTGTGAGGATTCAGTCCATAAGACAGTCCTCTGCACAGTGTAAATGCTTAGTACACATTAGCTATCATTAGCCCTGCAAGCCCAGCATTAGCAAATGATTCCCTTTGGTTATGGGTTTTGCTCACCCTGCAGGTTCTCTTCAAACAAGCACATGTTTCTGAGAGGCAGTCTGCCTACTCTACTGTTTTGCGGAGGGCTCAGGAGGCCTCTGAGGCTCACTGGGGCCTCCCTGTAGGGCATCCAAGGGCAATAGAAAGGTGACGAAGCAGGAGAGCCCCCATAAGCTCACCCCACTCTGTGTTCTCACTTCTGATGCACAGCAAGAGCTAGCATGAACCTGTCGGCCTTTCGGCACCTCTGTGCTTTGATACGTGTCCAGAGTTGGCTTTCTACAAACCCAGTCCTGCAGCTAACCTCCAGGCCAGGGGACCAGGAAAGGAGGCTGGGGCATTTTCTGAGCCTTCTCAGAGGAAGTCATTTGTTGAGGATGAAGTCATGCTACTGCGTACCACCTCTTTCTGCTCCAGTATCATCTCCTGCAGTGAGCCCCTCAGCCCTCTCCCACACCGGGCTTGTCCTGGCCCTCTCCCTCATTCCCATGTGGCCGCAGCAGAGATGGCTGCTCATCCCAGATTTCCTGCCAGGTGCTTCATCCTGCAGTACCAGGGTGTCCAGAACAGTGGTTCTCCCAAAGCTTCTCCTACCTGATTGTGTTAAAGATGCTTCCATAGAACTTGGGTCTCACAAGGACAGAAATACACCTTCTTTCCCCCAGGAAAGATATACGAATTCTAAAACATCCTGTCACTTTAGGCACCATTTAAGGAAGTCTTAACATTTCAAACATTATCATCAGATGTCAGTTTTATTGCCAAACACTTGGTAAACAAGGTACTCCCTTCTCTCCCCCGCAGCCACAGACTACTGCACATCCCCAGGGGCCCATTAGTCCAGAGCCCCTTCCCTCGGAAGGGCTGGGGGACTGCCGCACGGCCAGGGATACAGACAACCACGAAGGGCTGCCATCCAAGCCTGGTGTCCACCAACAACACCTGGTCGACGTTCAACCTACCCCATTCCTTCCCTCGCCACCCTCCCAAGTTCAGGAGGGTGCTATCCACAGATTGAGTGCTGTCTGCCGGGGGCTGTGCTGCTTTCCAAGGATTAGCTAGTTTAACAACTCCCTACCAAGTAGAACTTATTGTCCTCATTTTACAGAAGACAAGAGGGGAGTGTGAAACCGTAGGTAATAGTTTGAGTAAGTCAAGACACTTGCTCCTTTGCCAAGTGCTTTGCCTTGAAGGTATGGGAACTACAGGGACTGGATTTTCAGAATTTTGTAGATATTAGCATTCTGTAACACTATGTTCAAAATATCAACAATTTGGTTTAGAAATTCCATTTCCCAGTCAGCTTCTCACACGAAGTAGGAGGAAGGAGAAATGTAGTGGCAGCATGAAAAGCCTTTGTCACCCATGTGGCTCAGTGATGGCACCTGGAACATGGACATCATGCCAGAGCATGTGGGCCAGAGCCTGAACTGGTCTCAGGGCTGCAGGTAGGGGGATCAATGGACCCTCATCAAGGGACAGCTCGATGTTTTCCAGAACTTACTCTTCCCTGGAAGAATAAGATGGCTATAGGTTCCCTCCCTCTGCAAGAATGCTGGTGCTGGGGTCAGCAGAAGTGTGTGCATGTGTGGGCATGCCCGTGCACACTCGAATACAGTCGATGCAGGTCACCTTTCCGGCAGCCCTGTGAGCTGTGCAAGTGTCTGACACAAAAAACGTGCCATCGATACTGTACTAATATAGAGGGAGAAAGGCATGAGCACTTCAAAGTGGCACCTAGTTTAAAAAGCACTTTAGACCAGGTTTTTTGCTCATGTGGGACATGGCTATACTTGATGAATCAGACTGCAGACAAGATTACCAGTGTTCCTCAGAAAGACACCGCCCTCCCTTTCTGTATCCTGACATCTGTACTGACTACACCCTCTGTCCCAGCCCTGACCTGTGTGAAGCCAAAGCAGCACCGGGGACAGTGTGAAGGGGCGTGTGGGAGAGGCTTGGGGCTGGGAGGGGGCGCGTGTGGACGGTGCATCAGAGCTCACGGGACACGCGCGTGCACGAGCAGACAAGGGGCTCTTCTGCCAAGCACGGACCAGGTGCAACACTGTAAGGGCTGCATCCGAAACCCAGCGCCAAATGTGCCACATATACGGCCTAAACAACACTTCTGGAACTATGAGCTGTCTTCTGGGTACCTGAAAGTTCCTTTCGGCTGGTGTCAAGAAATACCAAGTTTCCTTACGGTCCTCTGCCAGATGTGTCCAGGGTGGAGATGCTGTCCTATGGTGAACAAAAGGCAAGTTTCCATAGCAACCTATGCTTTACCTCCATCACCTACGCGTCTTAAGAAGTGGGCTCACTAAAATTTCTCATCGATTCAGCATTGATCAGAAACCTTTTTTTGTTGGGACCTTGAAACTGGAAATGTTTCTGAAATGCTGAGTTTCTGGGCTCATCAGGAACGGTTGGATGAGGGAGCTGGTCCCATTTTGGTGATCTGGGACTGGTTCTCTATGTCCATGATCATTATTTGTGCTCCCTCTGCCAAAGGCAACACAGATCAATGCCCGTGAAGGTAATTAACCTCTCTCTTTTTTACTGCAATTTAAAGCTGATTAAGTACATGCGTGACCTTATGAATCTGACCTGATTAATCAAGGGTCCTCTGAAGGAAAGAGAACAACAAAGGCTTTGATGACGGTTGGTGGGCAGGTGGACTGTCATTAGGAAACTGAAAATGCTTGAAATTAGTGCTTGAAGGCCCATCAGGTCTGCCTGTGAACAGACACCAGGGTGGGAAGGTAGGTGAGCCCAATGGGGAAATGAAGGTGTCTGCTCACGACATTGCAGCATGAAAGGCTCCCAGGGCCAATGACCAGAGAGACTGTCTCCTCAGCAACAAGAGTGGTTAGTGCCTGGCCCACAGCAGGTAGGTACTCGCTACAAATGTGTTGGTGAGTGGAGGCCTGTCCACTTGATCTGTTTCATACAGATTTACCCTGGTCACCATTCATTTGTCCGTCATCCATCCATTGTCTCTCTCTATCCAGTATTTATGTGCTTATCCTATGTGAAGTGCTAAACCATGGGCTACGGGAGAAGTGATGGTAAACGAGATATAGCCCTTTATAAAGAGCCAGTCACCCTGTGTTTCAGTGGACTTTTTAAAGGCAGGGGAGTAAGGGGCGGGTGTTACGGAATGGCACGAACACAAGCCACATTCCATATGCCTTTAACTCACAGACTCTTACTGCTCCCATGGAAGACTCACAGTCTGTGTGTTCTGAAAGGATACTTCCACCTTCCCGTCCAGGTGTGGTGGAAGCATTGGTCGCTGTCTGTGCAGGAGCTTCACGGGTAATTCCATGTAAGACAATGTCCTGCTCGTTTTCTCCCATCCAAGTGCTAACCAGGCCCGACCCTGCTTAGCTTCCAAGATCAGGCGCCAGGCGCGTTCAGGGTGGTATGGCCGTAGACGATCCTGCTTGTTTTCGTAGAAATGAACCAAACTCAAGCTTCTTCCAACACTTTCCATTCCTCCTCACTTCCCTTCACAGGATGTTCCAAGAGGGCAAAAGCAAAGGTCTTGGGCCACTTCGAGGTTGCAATTTCCTGGATGAGAAGAACTTCCAGCATGGTGCTCTCAGGCGAATTCGGGGCACTTAGAATGTTCACATCAGGAGAAGCAAGCCATTCTCCACCACTCGGCCACACCTACACCTCCAATTTCCTCTTGCTATATTTAGAGTAAAGAACACTTCTCCTTTCTGCCATCATTTCAAAGGGAAGAACATATATAAAGGGCCCAACGAAGAATCTTGGAAATTGCTCCTCCTCAAAGAGCAACGGGACGGCTCATCCTAGGACACAGAGCTGGGTCTGTGTTCTAGGGGATGCTCCGAAATGTGGAAGAACCATTCTTTACTATTATTAAGTCAGACTTCTGTGTTTCCTTTAATTCTACTTAGCTATGTGTTCGTTTTTGTAGACTCCAAGTTTCTTTCCTTGACACAGTGCTTTTCTCTAAGTGCAAATCTCTCATTTGGTGACATTCTGATCTGGGCTGTTGTGTCCCACGTGCCACTGTGGCCTGCAATGTGCTTTTCAAGACCATTCCTCTCTGCACTAGGTCACAAAGGTACAGTACATTCTCCGGGCATAGTACAGTCACATGACCCTCTTTCCTTAGTGACTACACCTGCAGTTCCAAAGCCACAGCACTGTGAGCACCGCATTCTGAGATCATGATGCCCTTGGCCATGAAACCAAGGCACAGAGATGTGATCTACCCAGTCACTCAGTAAGTCAGAAAGCAAACTGAATAAAGGGCCAGGTAAGAGCCCCTATGTAACTTTCAGTGCCTTATCCAAAAACCAGATTGTGTCCTTGTCATATAAATGCACCTACTTTGGAAGTAAGTAGTTTTAGGTAGAACCTCTGGTTAAGGTTTCAAAAGGCCACTAACACATCAGGAACCACAAGGTAATAAGTAGTACCACATTAACACTTTAGTTAAATGCCCCTAACCCACATACAATGCCAATTATTACAGCTCACCGACATCCTGGTTACCGACAAGAAGAAAACTCGAGGGAAAAATTCACCCACTGAAAATATAAACCTTGAACATCACTTTTCCTGGCTCCATAACATTTTAAATGTAACACCTAAGCACTACTTCCTTCTGCACAACACTCCCGTGCCCATTGACACATGATGGGGGGGGTAACTGACGAAGAGTGTGCGTGTGTGTGACACCAGACATTTTAGGGACGATTCTGTCCAGCACAATATACATGAAGTATGCCTAACATAGTCGTTTTCTACCCTGATTTTTTTTTGGTAACTTTTATTTCCTGATCCTGATTTAACATAAAAAGTAGTTTTATTTCCCACCTTCCCCGATGAAGGCAGAGTCAGTGGATGGGTACTGCTGGTGGCTGATCTCCGCTTCATGGAAGGAACGCAGTCTAGGGTCAAAGTTGCCTGATGACAACTGAACAGGACTTTTCGAACCAGGGAGTGGCCTGGTCTTACAAGTATTTTCCCCTAGAGGCTAAATGACCACATGTTCGTGACGCACTGCTCCTTCCGACGCTAGGAATCCATGTTCCCACAAAACAAACTAAGTCATCAGCAGCCCTCCTGCCGCCCAGCTCCAGGTCAAGAAAGGCACAGAGAAGACCAACAAATAATACTGAGGTGGCGCTTTGGATGCAGGAGACCTTGAGGTACCAGGAGAAGAGTACTGACGCCTCATCTGGCCAACGGGGAAGGTGAGGCACAGAGACCGATTAAACACTCTGTCAATGGGGAAGAGGAGGGTGAAATATACTGCCTACAATAGTGAGCACAACTCTCAACAGTGGAGAGGCAATTCCAGCTCTTTAGCCACCGCAGTCAATTAATTGCCCTCACAGCCATTGTGCTGATTCCTTCACAGCGGGAATCCTATAGTCCAAACTCCCTGGCACCCACCCTTGGGGCTGCATCCAAGGCTGAGGTCTAGGCAGGATTGGCCTGGGCAGGCACATAAGGTAGCTCTGCTTCTTAAGGCATGGCTGCTGTGAGGCGTGAGCTCCACTTGGGGAAGGTGGGCATCAGACCCCGCCTTCCCTGAAACTACCCTGCAAGAACCTTAACGAGTGGAACACTGCTGCCTGAGGAACCCGCCTCCCCCAGGGGATGGGGGCTTCCACTAAAGCCAAACAGCATTACCAAATCATCTGACGTGTGTGTGTGTGTGTGTCACTTGGGAGAATAGGGGAGAAAAGACACAAATTGATCATTATTTGCATATGATTGTCTAACTAGAAAACCTAGGGGAATTGATGGAAAAAAAAAAGCTATCAGAACTAAGACCAGAATTTGTTCAAGTGGCCGATTAAAAGTCAAGCATACAAAAATCAATAGTTTTTTTAGGTCACTTAGGTGTGGCCTTACACCTCAGAAACACTGTGCTTTTCTGTGGGGTCTCCAAGCTTTGTGAAACTTGCCATATTTTAAAAGATGGGAGTGAGCCAGGGAGATGCCCCCTCAGCTGCAGTAAACTGGGCAGTGGTCTCAGACCCCAATATGTGAAAGGTGCCTAGGGTGACTGCTGCAGAAGGGGGCAATCACTCCTGCACTCTCTCCTAGGGGCACCCTCCCCC
>CM052538.1:171819034-171837651 GCA_028533065.1 Trachops cirrhosus
GGGGACGGACTGGAGGATGCCTTGCGGGCCGCACGCGGTGCGGGCGAGGCCGGGAGGCTGGCGCTGCTGCCGCTGCTGCTGCTGCCCGCGCTGGGGGCCGAGGCTGCGGCGGCCGCGTGGCCCAATGGCGTGAAGAGGCGCCGCTTTTCCTCGCGCACGATGCGCTCGCGCTCGGCCCGGCACTGCTGCAGCTTTGCGCGCCGCTCGGCCTCGTACGCCTCGTACAGGCCGGTGGCCACTCGCATGGACCGACCTGGGGCCTCGCGCACCAGGTCCGCCAAAGCCCGTGGCAGCAGCTCCACTGGTTTGACAGCGCAGCGAGCGCAGGCCTCGAGAGAACGAGGGCTGGTCAGTACATAGCGGCTGCCCTCGGCCTCCGGACAGTCGAAATTGAAGAGGTCGAGGTGCAGCAGCGGGGATTGCTCTCGCCGCCCACCTTCTGTTGCGCACTGGACTTCAACCTTGCGGGGCACCGCCGCGGAGGCCGAGGCAGAAGCCGAAGAGGCCGCGGGCTGCTGGGCGCCCTGCGCATCAGGGGGCACGGACGCAGTGGCTCCGTTTCCTCCTGAGCCTCCAGGCTCAGCTTCCGCCTTCTCTTCTTCGGGTACCGGGTCCACCATGGCTGAAAGGTGTCCTTTTGTGGAGTTTCTGCGGATGACAAAGGAGGGTCATCGCAGGATACATTTGAGAGCAGTTCCCCCCTCCCCATTCATAACCTCCCTCCTCCGTTCCAATTTAATCCGCTTTGGATTAGGCGCAGAGGCCCGGTGGAACGTAAATCATAACGCGGATGCACAGAAAACCGAGGCAGTAGGGGCGGGAGTTCGGTGCTGGTGCACAGAGAGCAGCCCGATCTCCCCGAACCTCGGAGTTCGGGCAGAGGCCGTGGGCCAAGCTCCCCAGGGCGCTGGCCCGTTAGACGCATCCTTCCTGCTGTAAATTAAAATTAAAAGATCGAGGTGCGGGGAGTAGCCGGCCAGGGAGGCGCTGGAGGATTCCTGGGAGGATTAGTCCATTTGTTTGTAGCTTAGGCGGGCAACCAGGGATGCAGCTTTGCAAGAACAAAAAAGAAAGAGGCCTGTTCATCCCCCACAGTGCTTTGCTGCGAAGACCCCATTTGCCTAAGGAAGAAGTTATGGTTGATTTCCCCCTGCCAAAGGAGACCCAGGCATGGGGCCCAGGGGTGATGGAAGAACTGAGAGAAATGCCTCAATCCCCAAAAGGCCTCTCCGAGAGAGGCGATCGATCTTGCTCCTGCCTTTTGGGTAGGGGTTGCTAGGAGCTGTGCCCGGCTCCTCCCTGGCCCCCCTCCGGTGTTTGCCGGGGATGGAGAAGGCGCCTAGGTCCTCCCAGAGGCACCCGATCCCCTCCAAGTCTGATGTGCTGAAGGCACCATACACCCCAGTCCAGGCTCCAACACCTGCTCACGGTTACCCTTCGAGTCCCCCCAGCCTATCCCAGCGAGGTAGATTCCTGGGTCTCATCCGCCTGACCGCTCCCGGGCTCTGGGCCGGCTCACTTACCGCACGTCCCGGGCTTGGGCCCCGCGCCGAGGGCTTTTGTTAGCAGCTCGCTGCTCTCCCTTGCACCTCTTCAGTCCCGGTGCCGGCGGGGTCGAGTTGCTACTGGATGCAGCCGTGATAGTGGCCCCAGCGGCCACCGCAGCCACCGCCAGCGTCTCTCCATGGGCCCCGCACACGCTACCTACACGAGGGAGGGGGAGTGCGACAAGGTTTCCCTAAAATAACGCAGCTCCGCTCCCTTCCCTCTCACTGATTCTTAAAAAAGGAAGCGGTTCCATCTCTGCTGCATCCACCACCGCCTCTCCAACCCTGCAAGTACCGCAGGTCTTTCTATGCCCCTGGCGCCCCCTGGTGGACACTCAAGGGTGTTGGTTTGTTCGCTTAGAGAGTGACAGAAGAGAAACTTAAAATACATACGTGTATATACTATATAAAAATATATGTCTAATGTATACTATATAATATTTCTTTCAATACTTCAACTTGGTAGAATGAAAGAATAGTTTTGTTTGTTTCTCAAGGGGATAGTGATTAATGGGGTAGAAATATGGCTCCTGATCCAAATTATGAGGTTATTTATAAAGAAAAACTAAGAACATTCAGATAGGTTTGAGGCCGGCATAAGATGTGTGACTAGTGTTTAATGCAACATTTTAGGACTTCCTGGTTCAAGATAATACAAGTTAAAACCAGTTAGTGCTATTTACTGAGTATTATTTTGAGACATCTCCTCTCTACCTCTCCCCCACCCCCGCCAGCCCATTTTGAGTGATGGTGGCCCTGGGAGACTGATGGGAGGAGTACTTGAGGGAAGGGTTGGAGGGTGGGTGGGATATAACATTAGAAAGCATGGTGAATCATGTTGTTAATAGCCTTGATGTTGTCAGGCAGTGGGTGGGGGCACAGATCTCTGAAGTGGAGAGTAAAGCAATACTCAGAGATAGCTTGTCTTTGGGTGTGAGGAGCAGTTGAAGGTCAAGGATGACTTATAGGTGCAATGAGGTGGCTGGGTATACCACAAACTGAAAGCATGGATCCAAGAGGGAGGATTAGGTGGTTGGTTTGGAGGGCCAGGGAAGGATGGGTTTCTTTTGGACCACTTGAGCTGGAGGTGTTGGTGCTCAGCTGGTGACTGGGTAAGCTGTGTCAGAGGCCTGGACTGAACCTAGAGTTTAGGGCATCGTCACCATATTTGAGGTTCCCCAAACCAACAGAGTGCGTGAGATCCTCCAGGGAGGTCGGGTGGAGCAATAGGGAGGTGGGCAGTGCATTGATGGGGTGGCTAAGAGAGAAGGAGCCCCAAAAAAGGGACCAAGAAGGATAGGCAGGAGAGTGTGGGCTGATGGACACTAATAGTAGAGCACTTCAGAAGGAGGGTGAACCCTATTATTAAGGCCGCAGAGGTCCAGATGATTTTGCCTGGAATTAAACACCCACTGAAACTAGTAGTGAGAGTATCTTTGGTGACATCAGCAAAAACTGCAGCAACATTGTCCTGGGTGCTGATGCCAAACCATAGGAGGCTGAGGTACAATGGAAGGCGAGAAAGTGAGAGTTACTGACTCTTGACATTTGGATGACAGTGTTACCGACTGAAGGGTTTGGGATTTTGTACTACTTCCATGTGAATAGGGTCAGAGGTGCTGACAGAAGACATGAGACTCTTGGGTCAGAAACACAGGGCTTTGTTACATGTGGTACAGAGGGCAGTATGAAGTTAATGTTTCCGTTGGTTCACCTCATTCCCCAAGTTCCATGGAGCAGTGAAGAGGTGGGCTCAGATAGATTCTGCACATACAGTGGGTATGTGTCACAGCTGAATGACCTTAAGCTTAATAAACCCTAATCTTTTGTTTATGTTTGTTTATTTATATGTATATTTATTTTTAAGATTTTTAGTTATTTATTTTTAGAGAGGGGGGAGGAAGGGAAAAAGAGAGGAAGACATCAATGTGTGATTGCCTCTCGAGCACCCCCCACTGGGGACCTACTGGGCCTGCAACCCAGGCATGTGCCCTGACTGGGAATAGAACCAGACTCTTTAGTTCACAGGCTGGAGCTCAATCCATTGAGCCACACCAGCCAGGGCTATTTGTTTATTTATTTTTATCCTCACCTGAGGATGTGCTTATTGATTTTAGAGAGGAGGAAAGAGAAAGAGAGGAAGAGAAACATTGATGTGAGTGGTGAACCTGCTTCTTAGGCATGTGCCATGCCCAAGAATCAAACCTGTGACTTTTCAGTTTATGGGATGAGGTTCCGACCAAGTGAGCCACACTGGCCAGTGCAAACCCCAGTCTTTTAAAGGGGGCTCCTAGCAAACCTGTTCAACCTTTTCCCCAGAGGAAGGTTTAAGAATCAGACACACTAATCATTCAAATGCCAGCTCAGTCAGGATGTGTGTTTTGAGACAAGTTTCTTAGCCCCTCTGAGCTGCAGTTTCCTCAGAAGAGGAGTGCATACTATAGGTGGAGATATACTGTCTATAGAAAATAGTTACTATCTAGAGAAAAGAATTCATTAAATGTCTTGTTAGATCCTTTAATGTAACACCACACTGACGGTTTGAGCTGCTGTAACAAGTTGTCGTGCACTGAGTGGCTTAAACAACACTTCATTTCTCACAGTTCTGGAGACTGGGAAGCCCAAGGTCAAGGAGCTGGCAGATTCAATGTCCAGTGAGGACTCACTTTCTGATTTGCAGGTGGCCATTTTCTTGTTGTACCCTCACATGGAGGAAACAAGAGAGAGAGAGAGAGAGTGCAAACTCTCACCTGTTTTTTCTTATAAGGGCACTAATACATCATGAGTCCTCACTATCTAATCACCCCCAAGGGCCCCATCTCCAAATACCACTACACTGGGTTTAGGGTTCCAACACGTGAATAGGAAAGGGGGTGGGACACAAACATTCAGTCCATAGCACAGTTATTTTGGACAAAAACCATAGGCAGTGTAGACATTGGTATCATTTCGATTCCCTCTAATCAGCCCCAACCACCCCCCTCAGCTCTGTGCCCTTGTGTTTATTCCCTGTCTTAGCATAATTCTGTTCCCAGAGTAGAGATCATTCACTCCAAAGTTCTAAAGCAGGCGTTGCTGGTAAACTTTGACTTGGGGGCCACATCCACTGGCTGTTTTGTAAACCAAACCTTATTGGAACACAGCCATGCTTCCTCGTTTACATGTTGTCTACACTGCTTTTCATGAAACTGGCGGAATGGAATCATTTTGACAAAGACTGTATACTCCCAAAGCTTAAAATATTTACTATCAGGCTCTTTACAGAAAAATATTACCAATACCTGTTATAATGACTGATAACAGTTTGTGGCAGTTATCAATTTATTGCCTGGCTCCTCTAGATTCACTCTTTACTACCTGCTCTGGGATAACGGACTGAATGTATGTATTTTCCACTTGACAATGAGCGCGATGTTAAGATTGGCCAGTAGAGGGAGCTGGAGGGATGTTGCAGGAGAAAGGTGCTTCTCTTTCTGGTTCCCGTGTGCTGCGCTTTTTGCTTTTTCTTACTACTGCTGCATGGTGAGTGGTGCAGGTGTGTGGGGACATCCTGTGGCACCCTGTTCCAGCTACGTGCCTAGAGCAGTCTCTTGGTGACCTCGCAGCCCAGGTGCGGGCCTGGTGAGCACCTTCCTGAGTGAGCCTTTGTGAGGCAGACACCATGTGTTCTAAGCCTTGTGCCCTGACTGCCCCTCACCAGCTTCATCCCACCCTTGAAGATTATTTCCTGCTTGTCTAGAAGCTATAGAGCAACTGTGCCCCCGAAACAATTCTGCGCTGCCCCTGTGGGCTGCAATCACACCTTCTCCAGTGAGGTCTGAACCCCAACCTTTCTGAAGGGGCTCCCGTTCCAAGTTGTCCTTCCTTGATTGATCTCCCTTAGCCTTAGGGAGCCCTTGTGAGTTCTCTTTATATCTTTATATTTACTCTCGGTTCACAGCTTGATGCCTCTTTATGTTAAGCTTCCTGTGTGGCTTTATATTAAGTTACTATGTGGTTTCTGTCTCCTGATTAGACCCAGAATAATACACAGCGTAAAGTGTGCCCATTCCTAATTCTTGCAACTAAAGCCTTCAGAAGGAATTTAGGACACAAACCAGAAGGTAGAGTTAATATTTGATCAAAATAAATGGTTTTACTTAACATTTTATTGAAGTAGTATATGTTCATCACAGTAAGAAGTTAAAAAATACAGAAAAGAAGGGGGGAAAATCACCCAAAGACCGCCAGTGTGGAGTGTAAGTGGCAGGGACTTGTAAGCTGCGGGAGGACAGGTCCGTGTCCTTTTCTGCTCAGAACTGCTGGGCCTGGTGCGTAGTAGGCCCTCCTGCCGAACGCATCAATGAGAGGGAATGGGTCTAATAAGAGCTACTTTTCCCACCATATGCACCCTGAAACTGGCTTTGTCAAAGTATTTTGAGCCATTAAGCCACTATGAAGAATCTTCAGAGTTAGGCATTTTATGCAGGTGAAGCTCACGATTGAGAACTGTCTTGGGGGACGGGGGAAACCAACCTGCAGTAAAACCGGGGAGGTGCATCAGCAAGGAAATCTAGAGGGACTCTTACAGTTAGGGTAATGGGAGTTTTCTCTCACTTCTGTAAGGGCTACGCCAACCCCATGTGGTGTGATACTGGAGAGGTTTCTTCTTTCCTGAATATGAACATGCATTGGGGGTGCTGCCCTACGGGCATCTGTCTGTGAGACATCTGTGGGTCCGCCAGAAAGAGTGGGCTGCCGCTCAGCATTCAGACTTGTTTCCTGTTTCTCCGCCTCTCTTACTGGGTCACCATGGGCTCTGGCATGAAGCCACCTGCCCGCTCAGTGCCTTAGGCCCCTTCTCTTTTCAATAGGGACACTCTGAGGTTACAGCTCCTGTTCCCCACAGGCCTCTTCTCCCACTATCCAGTGCGCGCGCGCGCGCACACACACACACACACACACACACATACTCCTTTTTAAAAAAATTGGGCAATTCTTAAAAAATATATATTTTATTTATTTATTTTTAGACAGCAGGAAAGGGAGAGAAACAGAGGAAGAGAAATATGGATGTGTGGTTGCCGCTCAAGTGGCTCCCACTGGGGACCTGGCCCATAACCCAGGCATGTGCCCTGACTGGGAATCAAACCAGCAACCCTTTGGTTTGCAGCCCGCATCTAATTCACTGAGCTACACCAGCCAGGGCAAAAAACTGGGCAATTCTAACTTCAAACATTGTACACCATTGCCCTCCGTAATGTCTTAGACCAGTCATCCTTATGTTTGTATTTGGAGACTCAGAGATAAATCATATCCCATTACTGGAGATGGTGGCCCCTTTTTTGCATGTTTTTCTGGAGCATCAGCAATCTGCCACCAGGCTCCTTTTGCCCTTCCAAATGTGCCCATCCGTCACACAAGAACAACAACGAATGCCCTGGGGACTTATAGTTAAAGAGTACCGAGCTGAGCTAGGAAGTCTGGGACCACTGAGAAGGGTAAGACAGGGTCTTGCCCTGAATGCCAACGGAAGTAAAAATGCCCAAACATTCAAGAAGTTAAATAATAAAATAATTAAATCAGTACAAGATTTGATACACAAGATAAAAGAGTGATGACATGGCGGGATGTGAATGCATGACTAATTAATCATCACTAGTTAGTTCGTTACTAATTAATCATTGCTAATTGGTAATTATCAGCTAATGTTGGGTAAGTCCTTGGACCTCTGAGTCTGATTTCCTTTCTTGTTTGTATTAGCCTGCTCAGGCTGCCATCAGAAAATGCCACAGACTGCGTGGCTCAAAAGACAAACATTTATTGTCTCAGAATTCTGGAGGCTAGAAGTCCAAGGTCACGGTGTCCACAGGTTTGGCCTCTTCTGTGGTCTCTCTTTGGCTTGGCAGTGGCTGCCTTCTTGCTGTGTCCTCAGGGGCTCATCCCTGTGTCTGTGTTTCCTATGTCCCAACCTCTTCTTCTCATAAGGACACTAGTCATACTGGGTTAGGGCCACCCTAACGACCCCAATTTAACTTAGTTATGTCGACAAAGGCCCTCCCTCCGGTATCACTGCCAAGTACTGGGGGTGACGACTGAAACGTGGGACTTTTGAGGGGCCACAGTGCAGCCCGTAACACTGATGAAATGCAAATAATGGGTCCTGCTTATCTTTGGTCAAATATTGGCTGACTGCCTCCCGTGTGCCGAGCGCTGGGACCACACTGGCGGAGCCCCATTGTCGCGGCGTCTACGACGGCAGATGGTCATTAATCAGTCAGTCACACAAGTGCTGGGAAGGAGAGGGACTTCTGGGAAGCATCCAATCAGGCGAGAGACAGCCATGGCCTGGACTAAGGCCACAGCAGGGAGCATAGTGGAAACAGCAAAAGGTTAAAGATATCTGTGAGAGAATCGACAACACGGGTGAGGGGTTAGGTGTGGCGTCAAAAACTGGACGTGGTGGTGTGAGAATGGAGGAGGAACAAGCTTTTTAAAAAAGACTTTATTTATTTTTAGAGAGAGGGGAAAGGAGGGAGTACTCACCCCCAATCAGGGACTGGCCCAGTGCGCACGCAACCCAGGCATGTCCCCTGACCGGGAACTGAACTGGTGACCTTCACTTCACAGATCAATGCCCAAGCAACTGAGCCATGCCGATCAGGGCAAAGAGGAACAAGCTTTGAGCGAATATGAGGAGTTCCTTTTCGGACCTGTTCAATGGCCGAGTATATCAGATATCTAACCCAGTAGTTGAGAAAATGAGCTTCTGAGTCCACAAAGTTGGGTTCAAATCCCAGCTTGTCCATGTCCAGGCTGTGTGATCCTGGGAGAGCTACTGAACCTCTCTGAATTGCCATTTGTTCACTGAAAGTGGTGTAGTAATACCTATATCCCTTGTAAGGTTGTTGCTGAAAATTAAATGAGGTAAAATTTGTTCAGCACGTAGCACAGCTTACCCATGGTGCATAGTAAGCATTCAAAAAAAAAAAAAGCAGGTCATTGTTATCATTATTACATTTGAATAAAATTGTGAGCAAATCAAGCTTGCTGTGGTTGATTCCCATAGATCATGTCTGTAACCTGGGTTTTAGTTCCTCTCCTCCATTTGGAAACATTGCCCTCTATTTATTTTACCTTTTGTTCCTGGAGATCAAAGGATTTCCCTGGTGCTCAGCTCTTTGATAGAGCTGGGTAGAAGGCAGGATTATTTTGTGTCCAGAAGGTAAATTCTGAGCGGGCAACTCAATGCTCACACCACATTCTCACTGCAGGTGGCGCCCTCCTCCGCACATCGGCCTCTAAGGAGAGAAACCAGGTCTGAAAACACCAAAACAAATCCCCCAAACCCTGAGGGAATGCCCAATGCACCAGAAGGACAATTTCACAAGGGAACTTGAAGGAGATGCCTTCCCTGTGTTGGCTGTAGGAATTCACTTGTCCCCACATTTCTCTATGCAGGCCATGCTGTTTCATGCTTCTGTATCTCTCTCTCTGTACGTGCCATTTGTGGGCAATAGTTGTGCCATAGGACTTTGTCTCACTAACTCCTCATCTAGCAAAACTCAGCTCAGATGTCACCTCCTCAGTGAAGCCTTCCCTGACTGGCCTTTTAGTTGGGGTTGGGTGCCTCCCCTCCGTGTTTTCACCACAACCTGAGCATTTCATTTAGATGGAGCTACAACATATGCTTTGAAACATTCTATTGTCTAGAGCTTCAAACATGAAAGTATAGGATAACTGATGCAATAATGTCAATCTCATGGAACTGTAATTTCTGATTCTCTTATCCAGTTCCCCCACTAGATGGTGACCTCTGTGAGGAGTGGACCAATATTTTATGGCATTTCGTCCCCGGCCCCTGTGCCTGACAGATGCCCAATAAAGGTTTGCGGAATCAGTGGAAGTACGCTTGGTCCCATTCCTCTATCCATATTCTTCTCCCCCTTTCCTCCTTTTTGGGGAGTTCTCCCCATTTACACCTCCAGTCTTTGATGAGCATCTGTGGGCACACCCAGCGGCACTCAGGATGGGGCGTGGCTTGCCACAACACCCTTCGCCACCAAAGTTTGGTGTGGGCTTTGGAACCATTCACAAATGTGTCCAAATCATAAAATGCTGTCATAAAATGAACACGACAAATTATTTAATGTCTCTGAGCCTCATTTGCATCATCTGCAAAAATAAAGATTGTTTGCTTTGCAGAACTGTTGTGAGAATTCAATAAGATGCCCAGTTGCTGGGCCCATAGTAGGTGTGCAACAATGCTCATTTCCTTTCCTGTGGGTTTTATGTTGATTCCAGGAAAATGACTTCATCCGTGGGGAAGAATGGCTGTTATTCATTATGGAGCTGGAACAATGACAACACGGATCTCTGGGAAACACTGGCCCTCCCTGCTGGGCGCAGGAAACGGAACATCGGCCTCCCTGCGCGCCTGTGCCCTCCGATTCTGATGACACGGGCCAGGCTGGCCAAGGTGAAATAAGACGGGCTGCAGGGCCCCTGCGCTCTGTCCTTCCACTTCCCTTTGTCCCTTCTTTCATCCGCTGGTTCGTTCCATTCATTTGGCACTCCGTATTCTCGAGTGCCTTCTGCGTGCAGGGATGGGGCTAGGTGCTGGGGCTCCGTGGTGGGCAGACTCGGCCACAACCTCGCAGGGCCTGTGGCGCTTGTGGACGGGACGGAGGGAGACACAGGTGCACGTTGCAACCGGGGATGGGGCTATGAATGAAAAGTGTGGGCTATGAGGGGGAATAACGGGGGACTCTAGCCCACTGTAGGGGATGGGAGGGCTTCCCTGAGGAAGTGACCTTGAAGCCAAGATATAAAGGACAAATGGGAACTAGCAGACCAAGAGCATGGGAAGAAGAGGACCCTTCTATTCTCCCACCCCAGCTCATCTTCTTTCCCCATCAACTCGTGGGGTGCCCCCTGTGGGGACCCCACCCAGAGCTCCCTCTCACCTCCCAGACATCCTAGTCCAGCCCCACTGGCCTCTTCTCAACTGACTGCAGGAGCTAGATAGAGTCCTCTTCTCACGAAGGAAGTCGCCCTGAGATGGCAGCTGAGCCACGGGCCCCTTTCAAAGAGCACTTGCCTTCTCCTCATGGATTCGTGCAGAGGAGCTGTCTGTAGAACCTTATTCTAAACACCGAGACACTCAGGCACTTTCTTGGCCGTGTTTGGGGGAATCACACATGGCTGCTGTCTCTGCTCTGAGCACAACCTTCAGCCCCAAGCCCATGGGGCAACCTTCCTTCTCTCCTAGTCACAGGATCCATTAGCTTCTCCCTACCAGAGCAGCCCAGCAGCAACACCCAGAGCCTGTCCTTCCTGCTTTGGCAGAGGCCAGGGCCTGGAGAGACCCAGGGGACCGAGAACACTCACAGGTGTTCCATTGCTGGGCAGTGGTGTCCAGCCCAGCCCAGGGCAAAAGTGAACTTGACGTCAGCCCTGGGTGAGGCCAGCCAGCAGATGGTCTGTGAGCCTCGGAAGGAAAAGGAGGCTCACCAAGAACAGAGCCCGGCTGCTTTTACTTCCTTTTCTCGACTAGGCTGGCAGATTAGGGCAATACTGCAATCAGAACAATCAAAGGCAAGATCCTGGGTATGCTTTGCGGGTGGGGGGGCGTGTTTCGGGTGGGACTGTGGCCAGATGGTGTCATCTGTGGTGGCAGTGCTGCCCCACACGCTGTGCTGTTCAAGGGTTTACCTGCAACTTGTGTGTAGACCGGGCGGCCAAGGACGACAGTGACGTGGGCAGAGAGATAATGAAAACAATCGTAGCTAGCGTGTATATGCCAGGCGTGTTTTACTTGGCTGCATACTTCTTACTTTTGATTTAATGCCCATGGTGACCCCAAGAAGTGGGAATTATTCCTCATCTGTCCCCAGCAGACAGGAGAGGAAACAGACTTAGAGGGGTTAAAATGCTGAAAGTCTTTCACACAGCTAGCAAGTGGGGACATGGGCTTGGAAAACCACCTAAAGCTGTTCACCAGCCCGGACAAACTCTATCCATTCATTGACTCCCCCATTCATTCATTCACTCCCTCATCCATCCATTCATTCATTCCCTCATTCATTCATTCACTCCCTCGTTCATCCATTCATTGACTCCCTCATTCATTCATTCATCCATTCACTCCCTCATTCATCCATTCATTGACTCCCTCATTCATTCAATGGATAATCTAGTGAGGCCCTTCCAACTTCCAGGCAATGTTTGAAGTATGGAGATGAGATCCTGCTCTTATGGAACTTACATCCTAGTGAAGGAGAAAACAAGTTGAAAGGATAATTTCACAGGAGTGCTATAAAAAATAAAGTGGGATAATAACATAGGGCCATTTTCGACTGAATGGTCAGGGAAGGTGGTTCTGAGGAAGTGACATCTATGCAACCAGGAGCCACAGTGGGGGTCTGAGGGGAGGCTCTCGGGCAGAAGTGGACTTGGCACCTCTGAGAAACAGCGTGCTGGCCTTTAATGGGCTCTAAGTGAATCGTGATTCTAGACTGAGTTCCGAGAACTTCCCTGGAATAAGTGTGAAGTCTCGTACTTGGGCTCAGAACAGCAACTGCCTAAATTCGGACATAATGAACTCGGTTAAATTGGGCCCCGGGGAGAGAAGCCGAGTCTCAGCTGACCTGGTGGTTAATTCGATCTTTAGCTGCTCTGACAGAAGTGGGGTCGGGGTGGAGGAGGGGATGACCCTGTCCTCTCTGAGCAGGTCAGACCCCACCTGGAGGTTTGTGTGTGTTCTGGACACTGTGCTTTAAGACGTCAATAGAGGAATTAGATTGTCGCCCCAGGGGACCACCGTACCAGTGTGGTGAGCAGGACAGGTCAGAGAAGTCATTGTCTTAGGTAGAGAAGATTTAGGGAGGCATGCAAGCTGTCTCCAGGAAAATCTAGGGTCCATGGGAAGGAGTTTTAAGGAATCAGATTTTTTTCCCTGCTGATAAAATGAATATGTGCAGACATTTTTCTGAAGTAGAAAAAAGTAAGGAAGGAAAGTAAATCACTTTTAATCCTGTTAGCCAGAGGCGACCAGTGGCGGCATCTGGCCATTTCTAAGTTGGGGGCTGCCTCTGGGAAGAGACACAGAAGAGTCTGCACTGGCCTCTGGGAAGAACTGGCAGGAGACTGGTTTTACTTCTCATGTGGGGGCGCGGTGAATTTCATGCCATGTACATGTAATGTAACAGGATAATTTTATATAAATAACGGTAAAGAGTAGGCTCTTTGGACAACGTCAGAAATAAATGGCTCTAGTCATTTGGACTGTTGTGAATATACAACATACGGTTTCTTTACAAATTAAGTTTACCCGTATGCAGGTAAAACGTATTTGTAAAACTTGCCTGAACCCCCTCCTGGGAGCAGGCCTCTGTGTTGTTTCAGGGCAGCTCTGGGCACCGTAGGAGCGAGAGCAGCCCCCCCACCCCCACAACCCACACACACAGCCTCCTTTCCTTCGCACTTGCTCTGGAGTCAGAAAATGCATATTCCGGTGTTGGCTCCGCCACTTACAGCTGCCGACCTTGAGTGAGTCCCCTCACTCCTGTAAGGAAGAAGAACCTTGCGTCTCCCTGAGTAAAATAAGGACACGGGGTCACAATTCCTTATTCATAACTGGAAATCCCGTAAGTTCTAAAAGCTGAGAGTTTTTTTCCCCCTAAGGTTGGCATAATAATGGGTTAAGTGACAAAATCTGACCTGAACTAATATAAAGTCACTTACAGTTTTATGTATTGCACTTAAGGAGACAGTTCAGACATTTCACTACAGAAAAGCGAATGTGTGGGCTACACAGTGCTTGCACTAGACCCCACATAATATGCAACATAAGCTCCATATCACCTTTATAAAATCTGAGGACTTCCAACTTCCAAAACATATCTAGCCGAAAGTGACACTCTCTCTCTATATGTGTGTGTGTGTGTGTGTGTGTGTGTGTGTGTGTAATTAAAAGTAGTAGGGCAGAGATTGCTAATTGCTTACCTAATATCTGTTCTTACCATCTTGCTTAATACAGAATCCAGATGGATTTTATTGGGACTAGAAATGTGCCCAGCTAAAATATTCCACTTCCTAGCAAATAAGAGTCGCTAATAAGATGTAATTGGAAGTGGTTGGGTGGGGCTTCCAGGAAAGCACCCCATCCCCTTCTTACTGCTGGAATGTGGATGTGATAGCTGGAACAGTGGCAGCTATCTTAAGTAGGTTTAAGCCACAGTAGTTACGTCTTTTTTAAAGATATCACTGACTCAAGCAATGGTCTAGTAAATTGCCTGAAGACTTAAAAGTGTCATAAAAGTCCATAAAAGCACACAAAAAGATGTGGTATTCACGGAGATGTTCCGATGATGTTACAGGCATGCCCAACAGGAAGGAGTGAGCTGACATTCCCTCGCTTCCATTTGAGTTGAGTCGTTGCCATGGGAAAGAAGTGCTCAGGAGTCTCATTGGTGCTCAGCTTTCTAACCAATAATGCCAGTCTCAGGGAGAGAGGGATAAGGCCTCTGGGTATAAGAACCCGGGAGGGCCCTTGGCTGCCTGGGAAATGTGCAGAGAATGACCAGGCAGTGGTGATGGGCTTTCACCTAATCCTACAGGTCCTGAGAGAGCCAGTCCTAAAGCCTTGGGATGCAATGGGGGTGGGGGAGGGGCGGTGGTTGCTGAGAGCCTTGGCTCTGAGGGACCCCAGGAAAGACTAGACTGGACATCTGGGGGGCTGGAGTGAGAGGGCTGGGCCTGAGGCAGGCCATAGGACCACATGTAGTGGGGGGGGAAGCCTGAGAGATGGTTTCCCAAAGCGAACATTTAGTGCTTCTAGAAAGGCTGCAGAGGACCCACTGGGAGAGACCAGGAGGGCTCCTGGGGACTGGAACTTGGGCAGAGGGGCCTGGAAGACTTGCTGCAGAGACCGTGGGCAACCTGGGCTCCTGCGGGAAATTGTTAGCTGCAAGTCACTGGATTGTTAGTTAAGTATATTAGGTTTCCCCTGCAAAATTGCTGTGACCTCCATCAAATTACTAGTTGTTTTTTGGCCATCTGTGTCATCGCTTGTCACAAAAGCCTTGTCCTCTTCTGAGGCATATTACAGAGCGATATTTTGAATAATCTGTAAAGCTGGGGACCCCAGGGAGCCGTGCGGTGGAAAGAGTGTCTGTTCATACGATCACAAAATATTCAAATGTTCCATAACCAGATGAAAAGATGCATTTTTAGATACCCCTCTTAACTCCAAATTCCACAGCATAACACTAGCACTGACAACTATTTCTGCCTGAGGGTCGGTGTCAAAAATGAATGTTAAATGTGTCAGTCACACCTGTTGGTTCCTCGGGGCAGTACGCAGCCTTCCAGTGCTGGGTGGAAGGTCCGGGGCGGGAGCAAGTGTGCGCAGGCCCTCCTTTCTTCTCTTCATCGTGCCTCCTCCCTCCATCCCCAGCGCCTCCAGGCTCCGGGGAGATCAAAGCTGCTCCCTAGACCATACAAAGCCATTGCCGGAAAAGCCACATAAACGCGGCAGCTCTCTGCTGACTGGGGCTGGGAGTGGCGCCAGGCCAGCGATTTGGGAAGGGAAACCTTCCAAATGCTCGATTAAGCCTCTGGAGCAGATGTTGCCTGTGAGTCACCAGCATTCAGGGGTCTGTGCAAGCAGCAGGCGTGGACTGGGATTTGGGTAGCTCACAAAACTGGTGAACAAAGACCTGTAGATGTAAAGGCCCAGGAAGGGTCAGCTGTCAGGGGTCCCTGGGGGAACCTGCACAGTGCCCAAGAGACTGGAATCACAGTGAGCCATTTCAGATGGGAAGAAAGGACACAAAACAAGTGTCCCTGCGGACACCTCCCTGACACCTCATCCTCATAGTACTCAGTGGATATCCTCCCCTCTCCCACCTTGACACTCAGCCTCCCCATTTTAATAATGAAAACAACATAATTCCTGAAACTTGCAAAGAAGCCAAGCTTTGAGAAACGGTAGAAATAATGTAGGCACCATACCTGCAAACCACATTGTTGCACACGGAGGCCAGGGGCTCAGACAGAACTGGTCTTACTGCCTTTAGGAAGAGCTGATTTGAGGGACCAGACAGGTATGCCAGCTGGAGGACCTCTCCCTTCATTGCTTTCTCCCAGGGCCTCCTGTCCCCGCGGGGATGTAGAGCAGCCTGCCCCCAAGGACCTGTGCAGGGGATGCCTCTGTGTTGATTCTAAAATCAATGCCACGTTTACCCATGGAGTCTCCTGGCTCCTGTTCCCGTATGCCTTCCAGCTGCCTCCGAGAGGCCCATAGATTCTTTACCGAGGCCCATTCGATGCACTGCCTTTCACTACCTGGTGCAGGTCGAGCTTCCTGGCTGTGTAATTGATTGCACAGGGTTTGGCACTCAGAAAGACCCTGCCTCAGTTTAAGGATCTTATTCTGTCATCATCTTGAAATTCTTAATAATTTTTATTTTGAGCCCTGGCTGGCATGGCTCAGTGGATTGAGCACTGGCCTGCGAACCAAAGGGTCACTGGTTCAATTCCCAGTCAGGGCACGTGCCTGGGTTTCGGGCCAGGTCCCCAGGAGGGGACGCATGAGAGGTAACCACACACTGATGTTTCTCTCTCTCTTTCTCCTTCCCTTCCCCTCTGTCTAAAAATAAATAAATAAAATCTTAAAAATTTTTAATTTTGAATTAGATAATGTTTTGTAAGTGAAATTCAGTGGATCCATGGGACATGCATGAGATAAGACATCTGGCGGCAGCACATGGCCGAGCAGGTGGCAGGACCGCAGTGCGGTGGGCCCGGTGGCCCCGCACTACACACATGTCTGGGGCCCCTGGGGCTCCACTGGACCCCAGTGTGTCTGGGCCGGACCTGGACCCCGACTGGTGGCAGCAGCAGCCCCAGGAGTGTGGAGGGGCTCTACAGGAAGGGTGGGGGGACCACTTGTGCCCCTGGAGCCCGTCCTCGAAATGTCTGTACAAATAACTCCTGGCCTGAGCTTTTGGGCAGGAATTGCTGGCTGCAGGCAGTAAGCTTTGTCAGTAATTATTACAAAATAAAAGTATGTAAATGGACATTGCAGATGAGCATATTAGGGAATTATTAAAATTCTCCAAGGTGACCCGGCCTGTGTGGCTCAGTTGGTTCAGTGTCATCCCGCAAACCGAAAGGTCACCGGTTCCATCCCCGGTCCGGGCACGTGCCTGGGTTGCAGTTTGGTCCCTGGTGGGGCACGTATGGAGGGCAGACAATCGATGTTTCTCTCCCTGTCTTTCTCCCTCCATGCCCCTCTCTCTAAAATAAAAATCAAAAGTAAAATTTAAAAAATGTTTAGAATCTTCAGTTTTAAAAATTGCTGCGAAATTGCAAGGCAAATATTCACAGGCTCAGAAAGAGAAATTAGATTTGAAGGTCACTGCGTTCTATGGAAAAGAACACTACATTCATATGAAGCGTTGGATAAACCAATTGACAAGCAAAACAACTTCAAAATTAATTTTTTTCTTACAATTGAAGATACAATGAAAGAATGCGTGAATAGATATTTGAAATTATACTCAACAGATGAAAGCACTTTCAGTTTTTTGTATGATCACAAGGGAATGTTAGAGGAAATATTAAAAGTATTGTGTAAACTTAGATTTAAAATCAAATTCGGACTTCTGTGTGGAACTGATGTGTGTGAAAACTTAACTCTGCTTAGAAAGATCGTTCCATGAGACTCAACAGCAATAAATGCACGAAAATTCGTATGTGAAGTAACTGGTCAGAAATGCGTTGCAGCGTTGGTTGTCACAGCCCGTGAAATAGCTTCAGTAACAGTTGTATCAGCAAAAACCTCTTCAAAATTAAAAATTATTACTATTATTATTTTTAAAGTATTCTTTTCTAAAAGATTTTATTATTTTTAGAGACAAGGGAAGGGAGGGAGAGAGGGTGAGAAACATCGATGTGAGAGAGAAACATTGATTGGTTGCCTGTTGTTCCCGCCCAAACTGGGGACTGAACCTGCAACCCAGGCATGTGCCCTGATCAGGAATCGAACTGGTGACCATTTGTTTTGCCAGATGATGCCCAAGCAACTGAGCCACACTGGTCAGAGCCAAAATTTAAAATTACTGAAAATCATTTGCAATCTTGTATTTGCCAAAGAGCAGCTAACATCTCACTTAGCATTTCATTTAGCATTCTCAATTATACTGATTGAAAATAAACTTGCTAAAAATATAATTTTATTAAATTATAAATTTTGATGACTTAATAAATGAATTTGCAGAAAAGCAAGCCAGAAAATTTCTGTGATCAGTCAAGATCTAACATTAACAAAGTATTACTATATACATTTATAAAATATGACATCAAAATACTTTTTAAAATATATTTTATTGATTATGCTATTACAGTTGTCCTATTACCCCCCTTCATTCCCCTCCACCCTGAACACCCTCTCCCACCCACATTCCCCACCTTTAGTTCATGTCCATGTGTCATAGGTTCTTTAGCTTCTACATTTCCCCTACTATTCTTGCCCTCCCTGTATATTTTCTACTTTCATCCATGCTACTTATTCTTCTTCGTATCTTTCCCCCACTCTCCTCCTCCCACTCCCCTGTTGCTAATCCTCCACGTGATCTCCATTTCTGTGGTTCCGTTCCTGTTCTAGTTGTTTGCTTAGTTTCTTCTTGTTTTTGTTTCAGGTGTGGTGGTTAATAATTGTGAGTTTGCTGTCATTTTACTACCCATGTTTTTTATCTTCTTTTTCTTAGATAAGTCTCTTTAACATTTCATACAATAAGGGCTTGGTGATGATGAACTCCTTTAACTTGACCTTATCTGAGAAGCACTTGATCTACCCTTCCATTCTAAATGAAAGCTTTGCTGGATAGAGCAATCTGGGATGTAGGTCCTTGTCTTTCATGACTTGGAATACTTCTTTCCAGCCCCTTCTTGCCTGCAAGGTCTCTTTTGAGAAGTCAGCTGACAGTCTGATGGGAACTCCTTTGTAGGTTACCATCGCCTTATCTCTTGCTGCTTCTAGGATTCTCTCCTTCATTTTTACCTTGGCTAATGTAATTATGATGT
>CM052538.1:171838151-171873841 GCA_028533065.1 Trachops cirrhosus
TCTTCATTAAACTTATTATAGCCTGCATTTTTTCATCTAATTTGCGACCAAAATCAACCAATTCTGTGAGTATCCTGATCACCAGTGCTTTGAACTGTGCATCTGATAGGTTGGCTATCTCTTGGTTGCTTAAAAGGATGGGTTCTGGGGCTTTCAATTCTTCTTCTGTTTGAGCCATCTTTTTGCTGGTTTTTTTTTTTTTTTTTTTTGGTCTTGTTGAGCTCCTGTAGTGAGGGGCGGGGCCTTAGGTGTTCACCAGGGTGGGGCACTCCAGTTGCAGGGTAGTGACCCTGTATGTGGGGGCGGGGTCCGAGAAGGAACAATGGCGCTTGCTCTGCTCTCTGTAGGAC
Source organism: Trachops cirrhosus (assembly GCA_028533065.1). NCBI lineage: Eukaryota > Metazoa > Chordata > Mammalia > Chiroptera > Phyllostomidae > Trachops > Trachops cirrhosus. The sequence continues at coordinate 171,838,502 of CM052538.1, forward strand.
CCCAGACCCCTCCACCACTCTCTGAGAGCCAACTGGGCTCCTCTGGCACCAATTTCGGTGTGGGTGGGCCTGTGCACCCCGTGGGACCTTCCTTCTCAGTCAGTGACCCAAAGCTCTATTTCCTGGTGCTGGGACCCTGAGTTGCATGCAGTGCCTTGCTTTACAATGGCCACCTTGCTGGGTCTGCCGGTCACCAACCCCCAGCTGGGGCCCACCAGCCACCGCCGCTTGTGCGCCCAGGGTCTGCCTGCTGCGGACCTGTGCACCAACCCATTTGCTCAGCTCTCTGCTCCACGTCCCTCGCCAGGCCGGACTCCACCCCTCCTACCGGTCTGGATGAATGTGTCTATTTTTAAGTGTCCGACTTAAAAAAGTCCTTGGGTGTCCTTGGGTGTTCCATACACTTCAATTTTCTGTCAGTTCTGGTTGTTATTTTGTTTCTATATTGTTGTTGTCCCTATCTTGGTTGTGCGAGGAGGCACAGTGCGTCTACCTAGGCCTCCATCTTGGCCGGAAGTCTCAAAATACTTTTTTACAATGTGTGAGTTTTTGTTACTCATGTATCACTATTACCCTTATAAACTTTTAAAGTAATAAAATGTTTCTAAAGGCAAAAGCTTTGTCTTCTAGGACCTTGAGCTGCCCTTTTTTGGTACTCTTTGAACAAGGGATTTTTATTTTCCACTGGGCCCCACAAATTATGTGCTCTGCCCTGCCTCAGTTCCTTGAAGGCTCTCTAGATTCTAGGAAAGCCCATAGACAATAAACTCATATTCTGAGTTCCTCTAGATGCCAGAGCAGTGGTTCTCAACTGAGGGTAATTTTGTCCTTCCTCCAGGAGACATGTGGCAATATCTGTAGACATTCTTTGTTATCACAGCTAGGGGGCTACTATTGGCATCTAGTGGGTAGAGGCCAAGACATCCTACAGCGTACGACAAGGAATTATCTGGTTCGAAATATCAGTAGTGCTGTAGTTGAAAAACCGTGATTTAGAGTCTCCAACTGTGGTTTTGGGCTAGCAGAGCAGCATCCCTGATTTGAAATGCAGACTCGCAGTCTCTGGCCCAAACCCTCTAAATCAGAATCTGCATTTTAAAGACCCCCAGGTGATTGGTACACATGTAAAAGTTTGAGAAGTGCTGAGCTAGGAGATTTGAGTCTCTAATGGTATATTTCAGACACTTGGGAGAGAGTCCTTCTCTGACTCTTCAGTCATTCCTGCCATACAGGGACCCTGAGGACCACGCTGTTCCTGCCACTTTCCTCACGCTTCTCATTCATCTCCCAAACCTCCCCCATCTCCAAGCCATCCCCCTGCTCCCTGCCGCCCTACCCCACCTCTGCCTTGTGACAGGCAGGCCCAGTTGCAAGGACATTGTGAGTAGTCTCTGGTTTTGAACTTGTACCTCTATGAAGTAAGTATGCAGAGAAAAGACATCAGGCTGGTCTCAGGCCTGGAAATGTCAAAGCCCTGGTCTGACTCCCAGCTGGTCCCAGGCCTCCCCCTGTCGTCCTGGGCCTGAGGACTCTGCACTGCGCCTCCACGTAGCAGGGACTGGTCCTCTAACCTGCCACTGTTATTGGAGCACAGACTTTGATCATGCTGTTTCCTTCCCAATGACCCTTCCCACTTTAACTGCCTCTGGCTGAGCCTTCAGGACTTACTTTTCTGCCCTGTTGGAAGCTTTCAGTTTTCCTCAAGGCCCCCATAACTAATAGCAGACAGATCTGTGGTAGTGGCCGCAAATTCCAGGAGGGAAAGAAAATGAAGGTGGGGTGGGGGCTCTGGCAAATGCAGGGTTCCTGACCCTATAAACAAGTGCAGGCCCAGTTTTACAACACTTTGGGTTTTTATTTTTATTTTTTGGCTTCATGTCTAATTTTCATCATGAAATGTAAAACTCTTGTGAATTAAGGTGCAGTTGACATACAATATTATATTAGTCTCAGGCATAGAAATAGTGAGATTTCACATTTATACACCTTAGAAAGTGATCACCACAAAAGTCCACTGTCCACCTGTCTCCGTACAAAGTCATTGTGATAACATTAAAACCCCCTCTGTGTACTTTACATCCCCATAACTTATTTATAAGTTTGTACCTCCTAATCCCCTTAACCTTTCTTCCCAAACCCCCACCGCCCAACCTTCTGGTAGTTATCAATTTTTCTGTGTCTATGGGTTGGTTTGTTTTGTTTGTTCATTTCTTTTTTTAGATTCCACACCTAAGTGAAATGGTATAGCATTTGTCTTTTTCTGGCTTAATTGCACTTAGCATAATTCCCTCTAGGTCTATCCATGTTGTTCCAGATGGGAAGAGCTATTTATTTTTCACGACTGTGTAATATTCCAGCGTGTGTGTGCATTTGTGCACACACAGCCACTTCTTCTTTGTCCGTTCATCTAGTGATGAACATCTAGGTTGCTTCAGTAACTTGGCTTTTGTAAATAATGCTGCAGTGAACATAGAGGCGCATATATCTTTTTGAATTGTTTCATTTTCTTTGGATAAGCCCCCAAAAGTGGAATTGCTGGGTCCTTCTTTGCCTCTTGTTGTATAGCCTTTGTTTTAAAGTATCTTTGTCTGATACAGGTATTGCTATCCCAGCTTCTCTTTTTTCATTTCCATTTTCACAAAATATCTTTTCTATCCCTTTATTTTTCATCTCCATGTGTCTTTCAATCTGGAGTTTTATGTAGGCAGTATACATAGGGTCTTTTTTTTTTTTAATCCCCTGGGTCACACAATGTTTTTTCAATGGAGCACTTAGTTGACTTCCATGTAAAGTGATTATCGATAGGTATGTGCTTATTGCCATTTTAATTGTTTTTATACTAGATTTATAAGGGGCTGGTGTACTATCTTTACTATGTTTGCCTTTACCAGTGAGATATTTTTTCAAATATTTTCTTATTTCTAATTTTGGCCTTTTCTTTTCCACTTATATAATTCCCTTTAACATTTCTTGTAATGCTGGTTTAGTGGTGATGAGCTCCTTAAACTTTTGCTTGTCTAAGAAAACCTTGATCTCTCCTTCAATTCTGAAGGATAACGTTGCTGGGTAGAGTATTCTTGGCTGTAGTTCTTTTTTCTTTCATCGTGTCGAATATATCATGCCATTCCTTTCTGGTCTGCAAAGTTTCTGTTCAAAAGTCAGCTGGAAGTCTTTTGGGCACACCCTTGCATGTAACTAGTTGTTTTTCTCTTTTTTAAAGAGCTGCTTTTAAGATGCTCTCTTTAACTTTTAACAACTTAATTACAATGTGTCTTTGTGTGGGTCTCTTTGGGTTCCCCTTGTGTTGAGACTCTGTAGGCTTCCTGGAGGTGGATGTCTGTTCCCTTTGCCAAGTTAGGAAAGGTTTCAGCCATTATTTCTTCAATAGGTTTTCCATCCCTTTCTCTCTTTTCTCCTTGTGAGACTCCTAGGATTCTAATGTTAGTATGCTTGATTTTGTACCAAAGGTCCCTTATGCTATCTTCATTCTTTTTAGCTCTTTTTTCTTTTTGATCTTCCAGTTGGGTGACTTCCACTATCCTGCTTTCCCAATGGCTGATCCATTCTTCTGTGTCATCTGATTTCCTGTTGATTTCCTCCAGTGTGTTTTTCATTTCAGCTGCTACATCCTTCAGTTCTGAGAGGTCCTTCTTTAGAATTTTTATGTCTTTGTTCAAGTTGTTGAAGTTCTTGCTGAGCTTATTCATTTGCCTGGAGAGTTGAATGAGCATCTTTAGGACGGTTACTTTGAACTCTTCATCTAGTAGACAGCTTGCCTCAGTTTCCTTTTGTTCTCTTTCTGGGGTTTTGTTCTGTTGTTTTTTGTTTGTTTGTTTTGAACATACTCTTTTCTATCCTCATTTTGCCTGTTAGTTTCTATGTCTTGTGGTAGGTAGGTAATCGAAATCTCTTGGTCTTGAAAAAGTGGCCTTATTTTCCTGTAGGGCCCTTATTTAGAAGATGTCCCCCTTGTCACCAGAGCCAGGTGCTGTAGAGGGTGGACTAGTACGGCCTCCTGTTGTGGCTGGGCCACAATTTCTGTGGACACACTAGCAGGCAAGGCTGTTCTCTGGCCTGCTGGCTGTGAGGCCCGGCCACAACTGTTGCAGGCTCACTGGTTGGCAGGGCAAGCCTTCGACGCGGCTGGCTGCAAAGCGTGCCCCCGATGTTGCAGACACACTGCTGTGTGCTGGTGCTGAGTGATGCCACCCACTGGGTGTGGCGGGGCAGGAGGTGCTTCGGAGGGGTGCTACCATGGGTAGGTCTTCGGGCAAATGCCATGGTGGGGTGAAGAGTGTTAGCAAAGTTAATGGGCAGTGTCAGATATGGCGCCTGCCCGTGTCAGACCAGCTATGTTAAAGAAAGGGGAAAAAATGGTGACCACCACCAGCCCCTCTGACACAAGAGCAAGTTCCAACAGATCCTTGTCCCTCCAGCACACACCCTAAATTTAGTCAGCGTGTCACCTTCACATATGACCTGGGTGCTTTTCAAACTGCTGCCTCTGTGCCAGAACTCAGAGAGGGCACAACCTGGGTCCCCCACAGCCCTTCGGCTCTCCCTTGCTGGCTTTCAAAGCCAGGTGTTATGAGAGCTCCACTTCCTGGTTCAGGTCAGTCAGGCTGGGGCTCAGACCCTGCGTTGTTCGGGGACGACCTCCAGGGTTGTGATAACCCTCCCACTCGTGAGTCACAGCATGAGGAGTGGGCAGGAGGGTAGGTCCTGACTCAGCTTAGTTTCTACCCCTGCTGCCTGTTTCAATGCGGCTTTTACTTGATGTCTGTAGTTGTGGGAAATCTGTTCTACTAGTCTTCAGGTGGTTCTCAGAGATAGTTGTTTAATATGTAGTTGCAGTTTTGGTGTCAATGACAGGAGATGAGCACGGGATCTTCCTACTCCACCATTTGAACGTGAAGCTAGGAGCCTTGCTCTTGAATGCCAATGTAGCTTGTCTGTGAAAAGTTGTCCCTTGCGGTTGGTGCATTGCCCCTGCAAGAAACGTGCCTCCAGATGGGATCACCTGAGTCACTGCCCCCACTCCTGTGCGTGGGTCTTGCTTCCGCCAAAGCTTTGGATTTTTAAAGAGAAGCAGAAAGTCTGGGTTTTTAATGTGAAATTCTGATTTTCAAATACTGGCAGCTAACTAAAAAATTAAAACAAACCACAGGGCAGACCAAACCCCTCTGCAGACAGGGCTTCATATTCGCTGCTGCTGGGCTGGGTAAACACATCATGTGGTGTTGTCATTATTTGTGGATGTCTCTGTCTTCCCACTCAGCCTGGTGGCAGCTCGAGGGTGGGGCCTAGGACAGAGCAGTCCTCAGCACATACCTCGTGAATGAATAAGTGAATGAGTGAATGAATGAGTTTATGATGCTACTACTCGTAAACTCTGGTTAACCAGTGGGTTTAAAGCCATGGTTTATAATTGGCAGTGTCATCCTATAGGGGTTGTTTGGACACTTGTAGGGGTGTTTTTGGTTGTTGACTGAAGGCACCTTTGGCATTTAGTGGGTGAGGGGTCAGGGTGAATAAAAATATTATTGAGCATCTATTTTGTGCTCACTGTGTGCCAGCCTCTGTTCCATGTACTTAATTGAAATTAACTCATTTAATCTCTTTTTAAAATTCTTTTCATTGATTGATTTTAGAGAGAGAGAGGGACAAAGAAACACCGATTTGTTGTTCCACCCATTTATGCACTCATTGGTTGGTTCTTGAGAGTGCCCTGACCGGGATTGACCTGGAAACCTTGGGGTATGAGGATGACGCTCTAACCAACTGAGTTACCCAGCCAGGGCCATTTAATCCTTACAACAGCCTTATAAGGTAGATACTGCCCTCATCCCCATTTCAGAGGAAATGTCACTGGGGGTGGGGGGCAGCACTATGGACAGGACAGCCCCACGCAGCAAGGAACCGACTCGTGACCGTGTGTTCCTCAGGCTCTTGTGTGCCCTACTGGCTATTTACGTAGAGAAAAAATCCTGTTGGTGGTGAGATCAGAAATACAACCATCATGTAAACTGCAGGAAGAGTGTGCTTCATTTTTCAGCACTTTCCCAAGAGCTCACCACTTCAGAAAGAACACACGACAGACAGCAACGTCGCTCAGGGCATCTGCGGCAGGATGGACTCGCATGTACAGCCGTCTGCACTTATAGTTAGGGATTCTAAGTGCAAGCATTGGGTCGATTAATTTTTTCAAAGTAAACTCTTTATTGCATAACTACATACTTCAGAAAAGTGAATCATGCCATGGCCTGTGTGGCTCAGTTGGTTGGAGCCTTGTCCCATGACCGGAAGATTGTGGCTTCTCTGTCACATCGAGGTCTCTCTCTCTCCCTTCCTCTTTCTCTAAAAAGCAATGAAAAAACATCCTCGGGTGAGGATAAAAAAATTTTTTTAAAGTGAGTCATAAGTACTGACCTCTATGAACTTCTGCAAAGTGAACACACCCCTGTGTAACCAGCACTCAGATCAAGAAACAGAACATTCTCAGCACTGGCCAGTCCCCTCATGTTCCCTTGTAGTCACAGTTTCCCCGAGAGGGGACTGCCATCCTTACTACCACTCTGACATGACATTACAGCAGCACCTTACATCAACTCTGCCTATGTGTTTGAACTTTATAGGCATGGAATCACGTAGTATGTGTTTGTTTGTTTTTTGGTCTGGCTTCTTGCAGTCAAGATTATATCGTGAGATTCATCCATGTTGTTGTGTGAACTGGCTGCGTCCTTGGGCAAAGGGCAGGGAGGAGAAGCAGGTAATCAGGCTGGAGGGGGCACCTAGGCAGTTATGAAGACACAGCAGGCAGACACTCTTCTTTGCCACCCTGGCTTATCCTTGAGCGTAAAATGGAGCTCATACTCTTACTCAGCTTACCTGATCTGTGTCAGAAATAAACACGCCATCAAAGCCTTGTCGGGACTTCAGAAAAAGCAGAAGGCGCTGGATTACCTTCTTACACACACGTGCTGTCTGGGCACCGTCAGGTGCACATCTTCCAGGGCTGGGCTCAGAATTGGGGTGTGCAGGGAATTGTCTTTGCTGCTCTGGCCAGCCCTGCTCTGAGCTCTGATCTCTGACTTCTGCAAAGCCCCCTCAGACCAGTGGCCAATGGGGACGGGGCCACCAAGCCTGGCTCCCATAGGTTTCTGACATGTCAGAGGAGGGATGCCCAAGGCGATGGCTCAGGCCGCATATCCAGACAACTGCCTGAGCTCAGGCTCTCCCTCCCCAGAGTGGGAAACGCCCCTCAGCTGTGCCGGCCCAGCCCTGCTGGTCCACCCGCCTTGGACTCTGACTTTCTGGGGTAACACGTCTGGAACACTTCCACCTACCCTGGGGACAAGCAGGTTTACTTGTTTACTTCCTTAAGACCTTGGAGGCTGCCCAAGGAGTCTCGAATCAAAACAAGGGAAACCTCATGCTAACTCCTGTCTGAGGTCAGACAAGCCAGTCATCTGCTTGGTGCCTCAACTTCCTTATAGGTAAAGTTGGGGAATAACAATGTCTTATTTTATGGGGTTGTTGTGCAGATAAAATGAGCTGGTGTGCAAGAAAGCACTTTTTGAAAGATCAAGAGATATGTAAAGACAATTTAAGTCATTATTTGTTATTTTTATTGGAGGGAGGAGGGACCATATATTTATTTGAAAAAAATGTGACTTTTGGAACAGACAAGAATGAATTCTGGTTTTGCAAAAACACACATGCCATGCAGCTTTTGATGTCATAAAAATCTCTCCAAGCCTGTTTTTTCATGTGTAAAATGGTGTCAATGATACTTAAGTTGGAGGATTGTTGTCAAAATTAGTTGTGAATAATAGTGTGAAGAAATAAAATGAAGTCACTACAGTCACTCTGCTAAATACTAAATCAGGTTGAGACATGAGGAAATTATTCTGTTCTCTTTTTTTACCTAGCCTGGCAACTTAATCTTTTGAACTTTCCAGTTGTTTCAAGGCCTGGATATATATCAAACCTTCAGATAACCCTCTGATTCTCTCCTGAAGGACTAAATAAAAAATGTGCATGTATCCAGATCACCTGACATCCATTATCCAGACCACAGGTCATCTGGAGGATTACCATCTCAGATCAATCCAGAGGCTAAGAATGCAGAACTGATTCTTCTCAAGAATGTACTTTTTACCATAAGAACTCTTAGTTTGCCCTGCCTGGGTGGTTCTGTTGGTTGGAAAATCTTTCCATACACAAAAAGTTTGTGGGTTCGAACCCCTGTCAGGGTGTGTACGGGAGGCAACCAATGGATATTTCTCTCTCACATCAAGGTTTCTCTCTCTTGCGTTCCCTTTCTCTAAAATCAATACACATATCCTTTGGTGAAGATTAAAAAGAAAGAACTCTTAGCTTTTTTTCTTCTTTGGAACACTCTGGGTATGGCCTAATTGTGTTTCAGGTTTACAAACCCTAAGACTTTTGAATAAATATTTATTATTTATTTCTAGCCAAAGCCTACAGACTCTTTCTGAGTTCGTTTGACAGTGGTTGCACATATAAAAGTCCCTACCCAGTACCTGGCACACAGTAGGTGCTTAATAATAGGTGCTGTCACCATTCCTGTTGTTATAATTAATAATGATAGCAACAGAGGTACAATATATTAATTCTGAACCTTTTCTCTCCTTCACTTTCAGGGAGCCAAGCTCCTCTTTCCTGGCCTCTAAGTGGTACAGGCACAAGCTACTAGATAGATTCCTGGGCGAGAGAGAAGGAATACAGTGTCCTCTTATATACCATGTCAATGACCAACTTATCCCAGTTTGCCCAGGACTGTCCTAGTTTCAGCACTAAAGTCCTAGTCCCTAGAACTCCCTTAGTCCCAGGCAAACTGGGATGATGGACTTCTCCAGAAATTGTGGGTCTAAGTGCAAACTCTGGCACTGATTACCAAGTAGGAAGGTGTCAACATTTACCGAGCACCTGTGAGACAGGCACTGTTCAAGGCCCTGGGGCACAAAGATAAAAAAATCGCAATCATCACCATCAAGGGGCCACAAGCCCTGTAAATCTATCAGGGGAAGACATCTCCTAGGATCACCGTGCGTTCACCTGTAACTGATGCAACAGTGCACAAACTACTCACACAGCAGGTGCTGGAAAATAGCCGCAGGAGGCAAGACTCTGGATGGGAAATAAACTTAGGAGTGTGGTGGGATTCTAGCTAGGCCTCTGCCTGTCTTAGCTCTTAACTTCAGTTTTTTCAACCTTGAGGTTCGTCGTGTGCTTTTAGTGTGCTGAGGAATCACTTCGGAATGTTTATTAAAACAGATTCCCAAATTTGGCCCTAGTTTTATGTAATCAAAAGGGGTTGGAGGTGAGATCCCCAAATCTGCACTTTTACACCCACCCCTTTCGAGCAATTTTGACGTTTGCAGTCTATGTGCCATACTTTGGGAAGTACTGCTTAAATAATGATCTGCCTCAGCAGTAAGTCTGGCAAGTGATTTAAAAGCTGGTAAGGCAACAAGCAAGAAAGTACCTTGTGAGTCTGAGAGCAGACGAATTCTTTGCAGATAACAGTAATCCAAATAATATCCAAAAAATTTAGTAATAATAGTAAAAGAATTGGAGGACGCACTGCAATTGCTACAGTCCGAGCCTATACCACTGCCCAGTCCACTCCAGCGCAGTTGACGTGACTGTCTCTTTAAGAGAGACACCTCCCAACACCCCCACCCCCGCTTACCTTTTCCCGGCCCGCGGCGCCTGCGCGCTGGCAGCTGTCTAACGCTGGAGCCTCCCAGCGGGGCGGTCACGGCGGCGGGAAGGCGGTGCTTGTTGCGTACGCGCCTTGCCCCGCCCCTGCCCATTTCCTCCCGCCTCGCCTCCCTGGTTCTGCCCCCGCCCGCCCGGTACAGCTGGGCCAGTGACGCGGGAGCTGCTGCTGCTGCCGCCGCAGCCACCACCGTGTTCCTTTCTCCCCAGCCGGCGACAGCCTCGCGCCCTGCCTCCCGCCTTCTCCTCCCGTAGCGCGGTCTAGCTCCAGCCGGGAAAGGGCACGCGGGGCACGCGGGGTCTCGCCTACACTCGAGAGAGCTGCGGCCGCGCGCAGGCAGTGGAGCAGATCCCGGCGCCACGGAAGCTGCGAGCGCCCCCCTCCAGAAGGTCCTTGCACCGTTCCTCGGGTAAGTTGTCACCGTGGCCGGGGAGCGGCGGGGTCCGGCATTGTGTCACTGGTGCTCCCAGTCGGCTGTCAGCGGCTTGGGGTTGGCGCGCACCGCCTGCGAGGGCCTCTGGGGAGCCCCGGCCCGCCGCCCGGCGTCAGCTGCTCTGCGCTGTCTCGCTGTCACCCGGCGTGGGCTGGCCGGGCCCGGTGCCCGGAGAGTGGCCGGGGAGACTGTGCAGAGGCCGCGAGGAGGACCGGACGACCGGTTTGCGGCCGGGAGCGTGGTGGTCGGGATCGGGGCACGCCGCTCTGGCCTCGCCTGGCGTACAGGGTCGCGCTCGCTCCCTGAGAGTTCAGGGTGGAGACCACAGTTGGCGGATCGCCGGGAAGGAGGTAGGCTGAGGCCCTCTTTCTTTTATCACTATTATTTTCCCCGCCTGCAGACTAAAGCTGCGGGTCCCGCGCGTGGGCAGGTTTTGTTTAGCGATGGTGGATTTCCTGAGCAAACCTTGTAGTTCGTGTGCGTGAGCCTCGGAGCTTTCTGCAGTCCCCGCGTCCCGTCTGGTCTTTAATCTCAAAAACTTCTCTTATTATCCCGGTTGAGACTTACCGAAACCATTTCCTGTTTACATATGCAGACTTTCGTTTTTTTACTCCTGCTTTTTAGAGACTCCAAATATTAGTGTAGGTCTGACCCTCCAGTGGGATTGTGGCTGTGGGGCTGCTGAACGAGGAAAAAGTTACCTGTGTGGAGATGAGGACGGGGAGGTGGTTTGGGGGACCGAAAGACTCAGTAGAAAAGAGGCGTCAAAGTCAGGTCTTCGGCCTAATGCCGTTGTTCCCATAGAATGTTCTCTCGGTGATAGGCGGCTCATTGGGCTTTGTTGCTCTTGCTAACTGGGCTTGCGTGTGCTTTGTACAAAGGTGCACACACAATTAAACCGTAGGTATTTACTCCATTTTAGATCTACAGAGGTGGGAAGTGGGTCTTTCCATCCTTCACAGTCTAATTCATTTCTTGATCTTTTCATTCCTCTGGTTTCAAATGTGTGTATGAATGATGTGCGCACATGCGCGCGCGCGCACACACACACACACACACACACACACACTCACACGCTCTCTTTTTCTGTTTTGGGAATTCCACCCCAAATTGTCACCATCTAGTGGAGGCTAGTAGAGACATGTGCTTGGCATTGAGTTCTGAATTTTATGGGCTTTGCATTTTTAGCTAGATGCATAGTCAACCAGAAGTGAGACTTCCAGGGTTTGGGAGGGGGTGTCTACCTCCACCTCAGTAAAGGAGGTATTTAATAAAGCAACAATAATAGCAGTAGTAGGGGAAAGTTCTTGAGGACTTACTTTGTATCAAGTCTTGTGCCAAGGACTTGACTTTCTTGATTTCATTTAATCAACAACTTATTTTTTGTAGATATTATTATTCCTATTTTTTAAAAATTGAGACCAAAGCCAAACAAATAACTTGCCCAAGGTCACAGAGATAGCTTGTGGTGGAGCCCACCCTATTAACTACTATGTTCTGTTGTTGTTTGCTTATGTTTTGGTAAAAGTGGAGTCATACGGAGGTGTCCAGTCCACCACCCATGAACTGCATGAGGCTCAGGAGGGCTATGAATGAGGCCCAACACAAAATCATAAATTTAGTTGAAACATTATGAGGTTTTTTTGTGATTACATATCTCAGTATATTTAATGTGTGGCCCAAGACAACTCTTCTTGCAGTGTGGCCCAGAGATGCCAAAATGTTGGGCACCCTTGCAAATCTAGAGTCTTTTCAAAAGCACTACTGAGCACCCTTAACTCTGTCTTCAAGATACACATTTCGGTGTGTTTGTACAACATTCATTTGTTCATTAATTCATTCTTTTTTCAAAAATTTAGCTTTTTAGAGAGGGGGGAGGGAGAAAGGGAGAGAGACATTGATGTGAGAAACATCAGTTGGTTGCCTCCCATATGCGTCTGGACCTGGGAGGACCTGGGACTGAACCTGCAACCCAGGCATGTGCCCTGACTGGGAATCAAACCCTTGACCTTTCGGTTTGTGGGACCTACGCCCAACCACCTGAGCCACACTGGCTGGGGCTCATTCTTTCTTTCATTCAGTACTCACAAATATTTATGTGATACAGAATGTATGTCAGGCACTGTGATAAGTATTGGGGATACTGAATAACTAAGAGTCCAGCCATGCCCTCATGGAGTTCACTGTATGTAAGTCAGTTTTGTTTTTGTTTATGTTGTTAATTATTGTTGGCCATTTGCTGCTTAAGGAACCTTAGCCCAGTGAGTTAACTAGAGGCCTGATAGATAGGACTTCCTGTCTGCACAGCCTCTTTTTGAATACTGTAGTAGACATGGCATGTGAAACAAATCCTCACCTACAGCTAGCTAGACTGCGGCAGGTCCCTGGGTGCTCAGAGTAGGGCCTTACCCCCACGTCTGCCCTTCAGTATTTGAATCCTGAGAGCAAACTCACTGTCAGATGGCAGAGTTAAACTTATTTGCAGAGGTGTGCCTTCCCCACGCCCAGAATTTGGGTTGACAGAAGAGGAGCGGTAGAGTAAGGTGTTACGGGCGCAGGCTGGCAGATTGAAGAGACCTCAGCACTTTGGTTTCCTGGCAGGTCTCCATCTCGTGGTGATTAAACGTGCGCTCTTATGTAATGGTGCATCTCCTGGCAGTGGTTTTCCTTCTTTTCTGTTGCTGGGGCGGCAATTCCTATAGCTGTCTTTCCCCTCCATACACATATATGGCTTCTTAAAGTAAGAACTTATTTCAGGTTTATTGCTACTACACACTGTTTCACTCTCTCCATGCTTTTCTGTCCCCCAGATAAAAACTTGCCTTATATTTTAGATCTTTCCTTGTGCTCTTTTTCCATATTCTTAGGTCTTCTGACAACCAGGGGTCTACTGGTGTCTGTTATTGGGCTCAGAGAATTACAGTATCTTTAAAAAAATGACTGGACCATGTAATCTTCCTCATTTCCTTACCCAAACAAGTGAACTGGGGAGAAGGTCCTTAGCAGCGCCCCTTGCGGGCAGAGAGTGAAGGTCAGAGAGCACCTGTGCCTGTCTTTTTCTCTCTAGTTCCCTAGGTACCAAGGGACCATTCACGGAGAGGTAGCGGCAGGGTTACCATGCCCTCTCATAGGTCTGAAATGCCTACTTGGAGGCCTGAATTTCAGCAGCTCCATTGGGCCAGGTTGTGTAATTGCTGTGCATGAAGCATTTTCCTGAGCTCCTGAACTGACAAGTGATCTCCAGCTGAAGTGGACAGGCAGCGCTCGTTTTCCCTATTCCATCTGCCTGGGCAGTCAGGAGGTCTTGTTTAGGGGGTATTCCATCAAGCAGTAGGAGAAAGATGAGAAGGAACAAATAATAGAAGAAGCCAAGTGCCTTTTTTTTTTTTAAGCTTTGGAAGCAAATAGTTTTCTGGGACAGACTTGAATGGTAAGGGTTAAGATACTTGGATTAAGGGTAAGCATTGGGACAAATGCATATGTGATAATAGAGACTCTCCCCCAGTTTCTCCTCAAGATGGCTTTGGTCTAGGGGTCACCCATATATTCCACTGTAGTGAGATTTCATTTAATAGAATGGCTTTAAAAAATTAATATTCTTAAGTTAGGTTGCCACATTGCAGGGAACTGGGAAACTGGAGCAGTGAGAAATAAGGCCTGTCATGTAGGAGGGCTGTTTTCTTATGGGCGGGAGTGAAGGGTGTTGTTTGAGGTTGAGGGGGTGGAGTGGGGGGGTGGTTTGTGATGTGGATTTGAAGCTGCTGATGACAGCTGTGAATCTGAGACCAGTGAAACAATTTCAGGACATCACTGGGGTGACTGTCTTTGAGCATCAGGGTTGTTCACTCCTGCCTTGGGTTGGGGTCAAGGCAACAAGAGCCTTTGCTCCCTAGGATGGTGGTAAGTTTGTATCTCTGTAAATATCTTTATCTGCAAAAGGAGAGGTGCTGGGGAAAGAGTTACACCTCTTATGAGCCTTAAGTTTTTGCACAGAGCCTGTGGATGTTTCCTTTTTCTTGTGCTAATGTGTTTCTGTGATGGTGTCCTTTTTCTTCCCCTTTTAGTCCTTTGGCCTAGAAGCCAGCAGGGCTCCTCTGTTTGTTCCCGGCGTCCTCTGGTTCTTACCTGAATGTGGAAGTCTCCACTCTGTTGGTAGACCTTGCGGTGGCACCAAGCTGATTTCGCTTCAGCCAGGAAAGGCCATCTGTGCTGTTGTCAGGGCCAGGGGACAGTTGAGTCCCTGTGAAGGTATTGGTATAGCAACAGCAGAAAATGCAGTGGCAGCGGAAACTAAATGAGTTTCACAGAGTCTGGTGTTGCCTGTGATGTATTCTCTCACCCTGGCTCTTAATCTCAAAAGAGGAAAATAGCTACCCTTGAAATCTGAAGGCTGCATGCCAAGAATTAGAAACAGGATATTATTGAAGCATTTTTCTCAAGCAGAAACAGATGTACTTCCCTGTTACTGTCGCCCGTGTTAGTAGATCCTTAAATTTACCTGATAGGTATGTGCCCTTAGATGTACCACCACCTCCCACATACATATACCAGCGTTGTACTTTTTTTTGGCAGGGCCTGTTTCCTTGATTTGGGGAAAGTTAGCCTGGGATTCCTGATGACAGTAATAGGTTCTCAGTGTGTCTGCAGACGGTAGAGCTGGTGACTGGCAGTTCTTCATTACTCAGAAGATGATCTTCTGTGGTGAAAGTGAAGTGACTCAGGGTTCTTTTCTCCTGTAGTTGGAGATGGGACACAAAACCTCATGAGAAGAGACACAGTCCTCCCTTTTTTCCCATCCTTTCTTCGGAGAGGGAACGTCCAGTCTTTTCAGGTCCACCCTCCTGCCAGCAGTGACCTGTCTTCACCCATATAAGTTTAAGATCCAAGTGTGGAATTGCCAGTGTGTAGACTGTCCTTGTTGAAATTTTGGCTGCACTAGGTCTTGGCTCCCGACAAAGCCAGTGAAGTGCAACTGGCTTCTGGGAACGGGATGGCAGTGTTTATCCCACTTTCCCTTCTTTGGGCTGCTCTGAGTTGATCTCAGTGCACTGAGTGTGTGGAGGCTAAGAAAGGGAACTTGAAAAAAGAGAACAAAGTGGTTTAGCTTATTTTGCATTTTAAATTGTAGCTAGACAAACTGTGTGAAGAAAGACTGAGGGGGATTTGAAAGAAATCAGTACACTGAGACAATTTTACAGAAAGCTTGGTAAATAAAGGAGAAAAAGTCTCCATGCTTCTACCATTTTAACACAAACATTATTTCCATGTATTCTCTTTTTTGTTTTTATTGGTAATATGATTATAGTCAATTTCATGTTTTTTTTTAACTTAGCATTATCCCATAAACTTTTTTTAAAAAAGATTTTATTTATCTATTTTTAGAAAGAGGGGAAGGGAGGTAGAAAGAGAGGGAGAGAAACATCAGTGTGTGGTTGTGTCTCACACACCCCCTACTGGGAACTGGCCCACAACCCAGGTATGTGCCCAGACTGGGAATTGAACCAGTGACCCTTTGGTTTGCAGGCCTGTGCTCAGTCCACTGATCTACACCAGCCAGGGCCTGTAAACATTTTTCTTATTGTGGCATATAGTCTTTTGTAATTATTTTGAATAGCTATGTAATGTTCCATCAACTAGATCATCTTTGGTTTAAGTATCATCTCTTATACATCTAGATTATTGCTAAGTTTGCTCAAGGAGATTTTTTTCAGAGGGGTGATTTTATTTTGTCTAATTTAAAAAAAACAGCTTTAAAGACTATTCTTTCACGGATCATTTCTATATTTCATTAAAAAACAGCTTTATTGAGATAATTTATCATAAAATTCACCCATTTAAATTATACAAGTCAATGGATTTTAGTATATAGTAAATATAGTATATTTACTATATATTTAGTATATTTAGTAAATATACATTTAGTATATTTAGTATATTTACATCATCACAATCTAACTTAAGAACATTTTCATCACCCCCAAAAGAAACCCTATTAGTAGTCACTCCCTGTTCCTCTGCGATGCACCCAGCCCATGGCCACCACTAACTAATCTGTTCTCTTTATGGTTTTCCTGTTTGGACATTTTACATAAACAGAATCATATAATATGTGGTCTTTAGTAATTGACCTCTTTCACGTAGCATAATGTTGTTGAGGTTTACCTATATTGTGGCATATAGTGGTACTCATCGTACTTTATTGCTGAGTAGTCTGTTTCATAGATATCCCACCTTTTGTTTATTCATCAGCTGATGGGCATTTTGGTTATTCATGTTTCAGTTATTAGGAATGATGTTGCTATGAACATCCATGAATGAAGTTTTTTTGTGGGCATATATTTCCATTTCTCAGGGAGATATTTTAAGAGCGGCATTCATATTTCTGTTTTGGAGTTACCATTATACTTGGTCATGTCGTTTGTTTGGGGAAGAATAGGGTTCTAACAACTCTTGGGGATAATGCCCCGAATTAAGAAAAGATGTTTCATGCACACAGGCACACGCACACACAGAATCTTGCGTTTATGAAGTTGGAACTCTCCCGTAGCATTGTTTCCAAATCTTTGGTGCAGAACTTCAAACACTAGTGCGAGTTGACAGGTGCACTAGTGCCTGATTCAGTGCACATGCACTGCTGTTTTTTTTTTTTAATTTTAAAGAGCATTTTTCAGCATGAAGCTTCAGTTCTAATCACTTCATGTGTTTTATGGAGAGAATTTTACTGTTAACCCCACAGAGCCTTCCTTAACAAGTGTAATTTATGGTTCTCAGAAGCATGTCCTTTCCATATGAAAAATCCCATGCCAAGGCTAGTGCACCTCCTCCAAGGCTTCTGCTAGGCTGGGGAGTGGCATGCGTACTGAGTAGAGAGCCAGCCAGCCAGGTAGTGGGGAGGGCTCTTTGCTGGTGGACCTCAGTTGCACCAGAGGTTAAAAATACAGACCATGCGAGACACAAAGAAGAACAGATGGTGCTGCTGGGAGTGTCATTTCCTCTACAGGATCTACCCTTGGATGGTTTTACATCATACCAGCCAAGTTACTAAAATAGTGCAGTAGCTGGTCTTGCTTTCTCTGCTCCTAGATCAAGCGTGCATATGCTGGCCACCTAATTTTTTTATTTTATTTTAATAGAGAATAAACTTTGCCCTGACCTGTGTGGCTCAGTTGGTTGGGAGTCATCCTGCAAAGCAAAAGGTCACTGGTTCGGTTCCCAGTCAGGGCACATACCTGGGTTGCCGGTTCAGTCCTGGTCTAGGTGCGTAAGAGAGGCAACTAATCGATATTTCTCTCTCTCTCTCTCTCTCTCTCTCCCTCCCTCCCTCCCTCCCTTCTCTCTCTAGAAATAAGTAAAATCTTTAACAAAAATAGAGAGTAAACTTTATGCTTACTGTTTTTTTTTAAATCCTTACCCAAGGACATGCCTATTAATTTCACAGAGAGAGAAGGGAGGGAGAGGGAGAGAGAGAAACACTGATTAGTTGCTTCCTGTACACACCCGACTGGGGACTGAACCCTCAACCTTTTGGTGTACATGATGACACTCAACCAACTGAGCCACCCAGCCAGGGCAGGCCACCTTATTTTTTATTAGAGGGTCAAGATGGTTCCGCCCCAGAGAGATATGTGGGACACAGGGCACATGCTCTTTGTCCAGCAAACTGAACAGAAAGCAGGAACTTGAATTATTTTCTCCTATGCCTGTATTAGGTTTCTGTACCTGGAGCCAAGCCAAGGATCAGTTCTTCCAGAAAGTAGTTGTGTGTGTATGTAAATGTAAATCTGTGTGGATGCAGTCATAACTTTCCTGCCATAATCCATTGCCAAAAGTTTTGGATTTGGAGTGGGTGGGCTCTACCTGTTAATGCAAATTCTATTCCCAAATCCTAGGAGTCTCAAAAGGCTGAGTGAAGCGACACAAGACTCTTACCTGAAGATCTGAATTCTTGACTACAGTATCCAGATGTTGCTACTAAACTCCTCACATAGCAGAGAGACTTTGTAGGCTCACGAGAGGCTGGAGCTGGAAGGATCGGGCTTTGAGATCATCTCATCCTACCTCCTCACTTTACAGAACAGAAAAATGGAAGATGGGCTCTCAGAGCTGACTTCCCTGTGTGGTGACAGGGCCAGGGAAGAAGCCAGGGCTCCAGATTCCTGGTCTGGTGCTCTTTCTACCCACGTGTGTTCAGCTTCTCTTCTCTGGGCCTGTCCCAGGAAAGGGGACTGGGAGCAAAGCCGAGCATGTGATTCATATTGTTAGGAACAAATTCAGGCCCCTCTTGTGGTTGTGGTTTTGAGTCTAATGATGAAATTATTGATACAAAGGGGAGTGAGTCTTTAAGGGTAGAACTCTTCTTAAAATGGGCTCTGATGTCTCTGTGCTATGCGTCTTTGGGGTTTGAAAACCACATCTGCCTCCAGACCAATATGTGTCCTCTGACTCATTGTCCCCTTTGGGTGCCCCTTGCCCAGCCATGACAGTGGCAGGAACTGGTGTCATCCTAGGGGTAGTAGAACTGCCCAATGATTGGGAACATGCTGCCTGGGAGGGCTGATGCTCCCTCCCTCCCACCGCAGTAGCAGACCAGAACCCTTCATGGCTGTGGTTCCTATTTCCTCAGGTTTATTTTGTGTGGGATCAGCCACCCATCCAGATGCAGTGTGGACAGACCTCGCTAACTGTGTCTCTAACCAGCCAGGAAGGAAATACGCTGCCTTTCCCTATCCTGAAAACCACTGGGCCGTTTTACGTTCATTTAGTCTTTCATTGGGTGTCTTGGCTTGCCCAAGGCATTTCTAGAGAATTAAGAAATGGTATGCTGGCTGGTCCACACCTTGATCAGTCCTTGATTCCCATCCACCTCCAGGTAGAAACTCCGCCATGGGAAGGTCGTCTACCTCCT
Source organism: Trachops cirrhosus (assembly GCA_028533065.1). Lineage (NCBI taxonomy): Eukaryota > Metazoa > Chordata > Mammalia > Chiroptera > Phyllostomidae > Trachops > Trachops cirrhosus. The sequence continues at coordinate 171,857,588 of CM052538.1, forward strand.
TGTTTCAGTCCTGTGGGGATTTTGCTTGTTACACAGCAGTATGACGAGAAAAACAGGCTCTGGGTTGCATAAGAGTTCATTGGTCCATCTTTCCCCCCCTTGCTTGCACCTTGAAGTCATAATAATTTGTGAGTTGATAATCTGGATGGCTTGTGACATCAGGCTGGTGGGAGGTGGGTACATGATTGCTGCAGAAACCGAAAGGAAGTAAATCTAATCACTTGTTAGGCAAGTGTTTAGTGAATACCTGTGATCGGTGCTCGGTGTACATTGATACTTGCCCTCATGGAGTTAACAATGTGGGGGAACACCCACGGGTTGTTTAATTTGAGAGTAGTATTGGAGGAATCTGTTGCGTACAGTCGACTTCCAGCGTGACCACTCTGAAGGCGTCATTCTGACTTTTTCAGTGCCATCTGTGCCCCAAACCAGTAATCGCCCTGAAAGGGAGGAGGGCTTGAAAAATATTCTTGGAGAATTCCTCTTGGCGTCCTGAGCAAGAAAGCAAACTGCTTTTCACTGCAGAGGGGGCCAGGTCCAGGAGTTTGATCTGGTGTGAGGATTCCTGTTTTCTGGCTTTACTTAACCAGTCAGCTTTTCATGTGGGAATGAAAACTTTTTTTTTTAAATTAAGACAGAAAAGCAGGTTTGGATTCAACCATGAGAAATTAGGAGAAGAAAACTAGGATCAGTAGCATGAATTCCTTAGGGAATAATTTTTCTCCCGTCTCCCCCAAGCCTCAATTTTGGGTATAAAGGTTGATTTGTGATGTCCCTTTTCCTGATACGGCTGTGGCTGTGTAACCTGCTGGAGGCAGTCAGGGTCCTAATACAGTGCTGGCAAAAACAGGGCCCCCAATAAATGCACACACCCACAGGTTTTACCTGTATACGTAGCCATCTCTGTGCAGGCCCGGGTTCCAGGCTGAGGCTGAAAGTCCCCTGAGGATGGCGACTGTCTCATCTACCTCTTTGTGCTCAGCTTCTGGATTAATTTGTTAATGGATAAGTGATTGACCAGGTGTAGAGGATTAAAGTAAAAGGTGAGAGCAAGGTGAATTTGAGGACATTTGCCTTGATGAGGAGGAATCAAAGAACAGTATTAATGAAATTCTAAAAAGAGACATTTGGAAGGAGGCCCGGTTTGAATGCAAAACAAATATAAACTAGGTGATAAAATGCTGTTAACATTCACCAAGTTCACTGTGACTGGTGCCAGGAAAAGAAGGCAGCTCAGGAACCATGGAGGTGGGAGGAGGAGGTGAAAGAAAGAGAGAGCATTGGAGGTTGTTGGGAATCGTTCAGCAAGGTCAGTCAAAAACTAACCACAGGACCCCTTAAGAATTTCTTTTCACGATGTCATAACAAGGCTTGTGGGGGAGGCACACGTCACACAAGAACGTGAACACCCGATCATCACACCTGTGAACTACAAAAGGCTCTAAGAGCTCTGATCCGAGATCAGAGAACCCGCCCTGGTTTTCAGGTGCAGGCCTTTGTGTCTGGAACGGTGCCATTCTTCGAGATGCCTCAGGAGGCGTTAGTCACGACCTAAATTCAGTGTACACATGTGCATCTTAGTCTGGCCTTATCTACACAGATATGTAAATATATATATATATATATTTAGCATCCACTGTGAATTAGTTACAGGCAACAGAGTGATTAGCCCAGTCTTGTTTGTGTTTGTTCTCCAGCATCGAGCTCCTTCGGGGGTGGTTCTATGCTTCTGGAATTACGAAATGTAATTATGTGGATCATCTCCTTTGAAGGTCTGTGTACACTTTTGAAAAATCACATCTTTGAAAGAAAGGCTGCTCTCTACAAATGCTGCCTGCGTTTCTTGGGATATATGTGAGCAAAAGCAGAATAGACAGATTTCAGAACCTTCGGTGTTGGTAAAATTTTCTGTGAATAGCAACAAAGTACGTACAAAGTTCAAGCAGTGCCTCTGAACACCGTTAGTAATTGAACGAATGTTTATTGAATGCGCTTTCCCGTAAAGTCACCGCCCCCCTCATAGGGGTTCTTTGCAGCACACAGTCTATCACGTTTTTGGAATCGTGCTCCAGTGCGTTGGTAAGTCTCTCTTACCCTCATAGCTTTGCAGCTCCTTAAAGGTGGAAAGGGCTGGTTAAGTTTCCTCTGCCGTCTGGGTATCCATATTAATAGCAATAAAGATTTTTTCATTTTACAAAGCGCTCTCACACAAGACATCATATAATACCGTGCGGAAGGTGTTTCGTCCAGTTTTTTTAAGTGGGAAAACAAAGGCCTTTGGTGACCAGTAGACACTCAGCAGCCACTGCGCATGCAAATAGTGACGCCGAGTCAGTCGGGGCTCAGGCTCGGCCCAACACTGGTGTCCCATTCAGGGAAACAGGAAACCCCTGGAACCGCAGACTGGATAAATTTTAACTTGCTCATGAAAAGCAGCGTGACAGCCCCTTTCCTGCTCCCCCACCCCCACTAAGCATAGGCGCTCCCAGGTGAGTATGGCAGTGTGTATTTGTGTACCGATGGGACAAAGTGTGAAAGTGCACGCACCTGGAAAAGGGCAGCTTTCATCTCCTCTGGGAGAGGCATCTCCGTGTAGTCTGGGGGGCTTTGATTTTTAATTTTTGGAGGAAGGGGAGGCTGTACAGACAAAACCCTGGTATCTAGAAACCCATGCAGTTTTCGGGTCAGTAGAGGGTCCAGCCGGGCTATGCCAGAGCTGAAATTCTGCGTTCCTTGGGTTCTGAGGGCCCTGTGATGGGGATCTGGGGCGGCTCTGCAAACTTACTCTGTGCCACGCGTTGTTGCAGTCTTCTTTCTGTCTTTCTGCGGGCGTGTTCGGACGCCAGGGAGCAGCAGTGGGTCCAGTGACTCCTTGAGATGCGCCCCCCACCCCCATGCTGTTTCCAAAGGCGATGTCTTGCCTTGGGAACTCACAAGGGTTCCTGAAGGAGTGTCCTCCCTTTTTTATTTTTTGCTGGCCCAAGGACCCAGGCTCTCCTGTAGGCGAGGCTTGATCTCCTGTTCCCTGTTGCCTTGGTCTGGTTTTCCCAGGCAGAGGACGAGCCTGTGTGGACAGCGAGGAGGTGAGAGGTGAAGGTCCTGCCTCGCCTAGGACAGCTCAGATTTGTGGACCCATAAAGCCGTTCTCATGTTACTGGGACAGGGTGTGCTTGGCCAGCTCTGTCTCTTTTTCCATTTAGTTGGGAAAGTGGAGGAGTAAGGCTGGCTGCGGGCCAGGCATAGTCTCCCCTTTTGCTCTGTTGAGTGGAACTGGCCGACTGTTGTAAGGAGTGGGCACTGAGTGGGAGGCGGTGGAGACTAGTGTGTTTTGGGATCAGACTGACCCTGCTTTCGGTGTCAGCTCAGCCACTTACGGTTTTGTTGTAAAGTGGAGATGGTAATGTTAACATTACCTCTCTCTAGAAGGGCAGCTAGCGAGATATTAATGATTATGCCCGGCGTAGGGAATTCCAGGGCGAGGAAAGGTAGCAGGAAACTGTAACTTAAACTTTTTTTGTGTGTCATTTGAATTTTTCACTGGTATGTCTAACTTAATTAAATTACATTTAAAAGTAGTCCCTCATGGGATTATTATAAAAATCGAATGAAATGGGGTATTTAAAACACTAGGTACAGCAGCTGACACCGAAAGATACTCAAATGGCAGTTTATCTGGGAAGAGTGATGTTAATTGGTAGTCAGCCCTTGCTCTTGTAGTGCTATTTTGTGTCTGGTTTGTGTGGCCTTGGGTAAGCCTCTTTGTTAAGACCCAGCTTCTTTACCTGAAAATGGGGGATAACAGTATGGAAGAGACGTGTAAACAGTTAGCCTGATATCTGGCACATAGTAATTGCTCAGTAAATACGAACTGTTATTGGCACTGACCAGGGCCACAGATGTAAAAGGCACCACTAATCTGGACAGAGGAGATTGTGGAGGCTCACCTTGGTGGGGCTGAGTGAGGTTGAGAGGCCAGCTTAGGACCTGGTCCTTTCTTCGCTTCCCAAGACAGATGGATTGCCGCAGCCAGAATGACAAAAGGGAGGGGCTTGTTCCTCTCTCCATCCTTCTGGCTGGGCAGGTGGTAGACTCCTTACCACTGCCCTTGTAAGGTCAGGGGTCTCAACTCCTTCAGGTCTGGTTGCTGTTAAGCTGCCCCGCTGCTGTAGTCTACACTGACACCAACTGAGTCTGCTCATCCCTCACTTTCGTCCTGGAAGGCCTGCATAAGGATGGGCTCAGCTTTCCTAAGGCAGGGTGTCTCTCCACACCACTTTGGTACTGCCCACAACTCCCCCCTGCTCCGTAACTATCTACCTGTTGGTGGGATCGAATGGTTGAGTTGGAGCCAGACTTGGTGGGACATAGGTTTTGATAATTGCTGTGGGGTCCTGTTCTCTGTATTCACACTTTGAGAGAAAAAACCCCGAGTGATTTCTGCCCAATATTGTTTGCAGAAAGTGATTCCTGTCTCCATACTTGAGACTCGGTGGGGCCAGAGCTGATTGTGCCCCCAGTGTCTCACCTTGGGTTTGTACAGTACGCTTCTCACCTTCGTTCTTTGGGTTCTCTCTGAATCAGACTTCGCCACATTTGCCTTGCTCCCTTCTTCCCAGGGGCCATGAAATACTCAGCAGTTGGTAAAAAACGTAGGCAATGCAGTGTCAAAAGTTGTGCCAGTCTGCGTTTGCCGAGTGGACTGATAAGGAATGTGCAATTTTTCAGACTCTCGTACTTGATAGTTTCTGTGTTTCCAATAAGCTTTTTCCAAATCTGCAGTGAGTGGTGGCCGGCAGACATTCAGTCCGTGCTTCCTTGGACTGTGTGCCGGGTGTAGGTATTGAGTTCACGTTTCACAATTCCCTGGCAGCCTCTAAAGAATGTGAGGGGCCTGCTATCGAGGCACTCACTTTTCATACTCAATACCAACCCAGTCACTGAACCTCTAGGTGAGTCAGCTATGACTCCCAGCCTGGTTTCTTTTCCTTATTTATGGCACCAAAATGCTTCCTGTTAGCTTGGCAAAAGTAAGTTTCCTGGAGGACCGTAATGACCTTGTGGAAAGGACCCTCTTCCTCTTAACTAATCGCAAAATAAGACTCCTCAGTAGAGAGGCCACCCTCCCAGCTGCTTTATAAAAACCTCTTGAAGACACAGGTTGTTCGGGCCGTCTATCATGTTCCTGTAGTACTTACCTGGGTGTTGAAGGTAGACTTGCTTAAGTTCATTCTGGTTATAAGGGTGGTTGCCTGGAAGCTTTGGAGGAGATACTTATAAAAGAACCGAGCCCTGGGTTTATTTCAGGCCTAATTGTGAATTCGCAGGAGCATCTTCAGGGCACCGGGGAGAGAGGAGTGGCACATTGTCATGGAGCCACCACCTAGGATGCCACCTTTTGGGGACCATGTTGTAGGCAGTCCCTGGCCTGTGTGAAGTCGTGCCTGGGCCTTATGAGGAACAAACCAGACGGGGTGTCTAGTAAAACTGGCAAATGTTCTTGCTGTCAGAATTAAGTTAAACATTTTTACATGTAAAGGTAGAATTTTGAGCATCTTTCTTCTGGGGTTTTAGTGCTCCCTTTGCCTTTTCTTGTCTCTTGCTTCTGGCCAGAAGGGACTGGTGGGGAGAGATAAGGTGACCAGTCCTCTCTTTAGTGTAATTTGAAGGTTGCTGATGTGACCATGTGCCCAGAATGTACCTGCTAAACAGGTAACATTAGTGACAAAAATACTCATCTTTCAAGTTACTCCTGTGGATTAAGACCTTTGGATGTAGCAGGTATGATAACCTAGAAAGAGGGACTGTATCAGGGTCACAGAGCCCAGAAAGGAAAAAAGAAAAGCCCTGTGGGGAGTGGGACAAGGTGGAAGTGTCTCGTGCACGCGCCCTGCGGGCACTGTGCCCGGTGCTGTGCCGAGGCAGGCTTGTCTTTGTGCACAGATCAGAACACCGAGCTGAGAAAGGTAAGTGCTGAAATTTACTGGACTGGAGCTAAAAACCAAGGTTGGAGTGATTCTGTAGCCTGCATTTTTTTTCAGAGCAGATAAAATACGGGAGGATAAGGCAATTGGGGTAAAGAATGAGGCGGTGAGGGAGACAAAACAAAAGCCTGGAGAGAGGAGGGCGGGGCTAGGTTGGAGCGGCCAGTGGAGGGGTGCTTGGGGGTGGATGGTGCTGGCTGCAGGGTGTGGAAAGGAGAGGATTGTTAACAAAAATAAAGTAAACTGGGAAAAAAAGGTTGGAGAGGAGTATACCATTGGTATGACGGCAGCTCTTCCCCGGAGGAAGCTCTGTGGGGTTTGTTTGTGGCCTGGAGGACCAGATAGTCTCTGTATTTAGGCAGGTGGCAGCTGGGCCCTGCAGAAAGCCTTTTAATCCCTGGTATTTATAGACTGGCCTGTACTCTATTGAAAGGCAGCTCCCACTTCAGTTAGTGAAGGCAGCATTATCTGCCTTTGAGACACTGCATTCATAGATCCTCATTTGGCCCAGCCGGAGAGGCTGGGTAATGCCGTTATATTATCACGACTCCCTGCTGTCTCAGAGGTTGCAGGGGGACAGTCCTCTCTGAGTTACCCGCTGCCTGCGCCCACTGCTGCCGGTGTTCCCTTCCTTCTCAGGGGTGAGTTGTGTTCAGGACTGGAAAAGGTAGCCTCTTATATCTGTGTTCAAGGGAGCCAGGAATTCCTTAGAATGATGAGTCTGATTTCTTCCCAGTTCCTTGCCACTGGGCTGGGGTTGCACTGCCCTACACGCAGTGCAGTTCAACACTGATTTATTGATACGTGCTAGTCTGTGTGTGGGGGGATGGGGTACAGAGATGGCTAAGGCAGGCCGCTGACCCAGTGAGAGGAGAGGGATGCTAAGTAAACAGCACCAGTGGTCGGGCTGGTTCCTTTTTCTTATAGCAAGAAGTGTTCATAAACTCTCAGTCTTGTCTAACTTAGATGGTTATGGTGAGGAATGATTGCAGTACTAATGAATTGAAGACTGCTTTGAAAAATATAAAGCTCTAGATTTATGCAAAACTTTCTTAATATTACAAGGTAGACTCATAATAAAAGGTAATACACATTGAGTGCTTTCTGTGTGCCAGACACCGTTTTAAATGCTTTATATGAATTAGTTTATTTAATCTCCACAGCAGTTTTGAAGTACAATAGGTTGTTTATATTACACTCATTTTACAGTTGTGAAAAATGTTGCCAAAAGAGGATAAGGAACACCTTTGTAGGCTGCACAGCTGGGAAATAGCAGGGCCAGGCGGTCTGAACTCCTGTTGACACCATGTGGCCTCTGCAAAGAGGGCGAGGAAATCGGAGAATGGAGGAGGGATTCCACCTCAAGGAGAAGCAGCAGCCAGGACTTAACCTTGAGAGGCCAGAAAGGAGCAGGGAAAGGTCAGGCTGGTGCTTGAGAAAGCATTAGTGTTTCTGTACAACTTAATTAAATTACCGAAACTGTTCCCGGACTTGCTACCATCTTCCTCCGGTAGTAATGCAATTGAAACAGATAACCAAAGCCCAGGAGGAAGGACAGAGGTGGTGAGCTCACGTATGTGAGTGTCAGATACTTACTGACTCTGACTGAAACAGAGGCAACATTTTACACAAAGCACTTCTTTATTTAACTTACAAACCAGTACAAAGATCCCAGGCAATGTGCTTTGTGTTGGGGCTTTTAAAGAACACACATTAAAAAAAAAATAACTCTTCCTCTCTCAGCCTGTTGCTGTTGAAGTTTCTATTAAGGATATCTGCATTGGATCATTAATATGCAATGTATCTATCTTCGGCCCTTACTTTTCAGAGAAATCAAGCTCATTTTTTGAGACAGCTTCTAGCCAGGTCATTTTCAACGTGTAAGATTGGGGGCAGAGAAGGCAGTCTCTTTATCCGCTGCATGTCGAAAGGTAAAGAGAGCTCTGGGAGTTAAAGTGTCTGAACTTCTGTTTCACTATGCTCCATTCTGTCAACAGCTTTTTTGCCTGTAGTGATTATCTGTCTCATTAGCAGTTCAGGGGAGTTAGCCATCAGCCTTTAATGACCTAGTTCCCAAATTTTGCAGTGGCTTTAGAAGTTTCTTAGAATACCCCAAAGCAGTGCTTCTGAAAGTGTGCTTTAGAGTCCCTGACACCCTACCGTGAGAATCAGTTCCCTTGTGGATGGGACCATGGTGTGCAAACACACTTCTTGGTGCTCTGGTTCTGATACCCAGCTGGGAAGCCAAGCCCAAGCCCAGCTACAGAGGGTGTGGAACTGCAAGGAGCAGTGTGAATACTCTTCAAAGCTTCCTGGTTTCTTTTCATAATGTATGGGAATTTTGCCGCCTGTTCCATAATATATCCAGGATAGTTTTACTATTTAGGATGAATGACAGTGCCGTGACTGGTGTGGCTCAGGGGGTTGAGTGTTGTCCCACAAAGCGAATGGTCACCGGTTTGATTTCTGGTCAGGGCACATGTTCAGGTTGCAGGTTCGGTCCTTTTTCAGGGCATGTGTGAGAGGCAATCACTTGTGGCTTCTCTCTCACATTAGTGTTTCTCTCCCTCTCTCTCTCCCTCCCTTCCCTTCTCTCTAAAAATAAATAAGTAAAACCTTTTTAAAAAGTCTCTAAGCTCCTACCAAATTCAAAAATGAATGAATGAATGAATGAATTATAGTGACATGGAATAAATTTGAACCTCTCCCAAGATTGTATGCTTTGGTGTCAAACAGCTTAATTTGCCATCTTGGCCTCAGAAATTTTTATCTGTGTGACCTTGGGCAAATTTAACCTCTCTGCCTTGCCTAAAACGGAGATAGTAAGAGTACCTACTGCTCAAGTTGTGGTGAGGATTAAATCAGATACTAGAACGAAAATGCTTAAACCCATGCACAGTGATCACGAAGTCAGTGGCCAGTTGATAATGGTGCTATTGCCATTATTATCCTGAGGTTTCATGAGTATAACCACCCCGCTGCAGAATCGAGTCCTGCAGGGTGACCAAGCACCCCACTCCCCACAGACACAGCCAGACACGGGTTTATTAAAAAAACCCAAACCGTTGCCACCCACAGGAACCCTGAGCAGAGCACTGGCAGAATGCTTTCTGGTAACAGACAATCTCAGTCACGTTCTAGCTTTAGTTCTCTGAGGACCCCGTGTGAAGGGTATGGCGTGACCGTTCTCAGGCAGTCGGAATCTGTCACAGGTGGGCGGGAAGTACTTGTTTAGAAAATGTCATTCACTCCAAGTCGTTTTAACCAACTGCTTGTTTTTCATTCAATCTGCACAATCCGTCCCCCATTCCTGTCTAATGGTTAGGAAAGAAGGCTCATTGCCCTTTTCCTTTCTAAAGGTGCACATCTCAACTGGATGCCCTTCCAGAGATTACCACTGTTCACCTGTTATTTTGTTACTTCAGTCTGGGATGGTCAGGAGTGCCAGAGTGGCCCACAGGGTATTACGGGAAGGGCCACATTTCTGGGAGCCAGTCCAGCCCTCCTGTGTTATAACTTTACACCAGGCAGCCCACTTTGGGACAGGCACTCAGCAATACCTTTGTCCCCAAGTGTCCTCTCCCCTTCAGGGCAGTTAGTGTGGAAGGCCAACTGCTGATTTCCAGTGATGCTGCGTACTCAAGCATCTGGCCTGGGTTATGTAGATTCTGCTTTCCTGGTTTTGTACTCACTTTGCACGGAGCCAAATGGTGAGGGACCTTGGGCCTCTTTTCCGCTGTAGGGGTGTTGGCTGTCAGGGTTGACACTTTTCGGCCTCCTCCCTCCTCCCTCACTAAATGCAGCTGGGAAGGCTCTTCCTAGGAGGAAGACTTATTCTGTAAGGAGAGCAGTGACTCAAGGCTTTTTAAAAAAATTCATTTTGAGTTTATTCTTGTGTTAAGGCTTTTTAAATATAATACTTCTTCCTTTTCTCTTCTTCCCAGAATAAGTGCTGCCAGTAAAACTTCAGGACTATTGAGATGTATTTATCTCTATTATGATGGACAAAGGAATTGTCAGCTCTTCTGTGTAAATACCCTTTACACCCTTGCAAATGGGAATTACAGGAAATCACAACTAGCACAGAAAACCTTGGGCAGATGGGAAGGATGGAATGTGTAAACCCCCATTTCCAGAAATAGGCAGAATGGCCAGGCTGAGTGACCTTAGCATTTGGTGGTGAGGGAGCCAGAGCATGGCTTGAAGATAATGTCACCATCTGGGAATTGGAACCCAAGTTTACCTGTTCTCTGACTTTTATGTCATCATCGCTGAGCCCCCCTTTCCATTCATTAAGCAGCGCCTACCAATTCTTTCTTCTGTGGGTTTCACCACCCTGGTGAGACCTCATCATCCTGTCTGGCCTCCCTGACCGCTTCAGTCTCTCCTGCCAGGTCCATCTCCCGTGAAGATGGTTCTTGTCCAGGTGAGGCTAGGTAAGAGAATGAAGAAGCCCTGTGTGTGTGGGAGGTAGTATTACCAGCCCTTCCTGTAGTGGCGGTCCCCTTGAGGATGAGGACCGTGTATTCTGGTGCCTCTCACATAGTAGGCCTTCAGTTAATGATTGTTTAATTGGATCAGGTTGAGTTTCCTGCTCAAGAACTTTCATTGGCTCCCTATTACTTACTGAATCAGGCTGAATTCCTCTGTCTGTTTTTTCATGCCTGTACACACTGGCCTTACTGAAAGTATTCAGTTGAATGCTTAATACTTTGTGGTAGCTACTAGGGAAACGGCGAGAATTGTCACTTGCCCTGAAGGATCTCAAGTGGAATTTTTTTTCCTGTTCTTCCCTTATTCTTGTCCTATTACCCCTTTCTTATTCAGCTCTTAAAACTTTCAGATCACGTCTCCCTTTCTTCTTTTTTAGGGCTCTCTCTCATTGTCTTGGTTCTGATATCTTTCTTTTTTTTCCCTCTTCATTATTTTGTCCATACTCACAAGTAGCTGCTTGTTCTTTCTTATTTTCTAATTATTCATACCTCACAATTTAGCATTTTACTGCACCCACACGGAATACTGAAATAGATACTCCTTCCTTATCGTGTGCCTTGACTGTTTGCTGCCTGGGTGTGCAGCCTCCCCAATTCCATTGAAAGTTCCTGGTGAGCTGGGGCCTGTGCCTTCTGTGCATTTTGCAAGCTATCTATAGAGACTGTCGGGAAATGATGATGTATGGGGCAGACAAAGGAACCACTGGAGATGGAAGGTGATCTGACAAGTGCTTTGGGAGTGTGGATCCTAGCAGGGTTTGATGGCCTGGAGCAGAGCAGGCACTGGAGGCCTGAAGACCATGCAGGAGTTTTAGGACTGTGGAAACCAGGACCTGAGAGAACATGGAAAGGACAGAAATGGTTGGGCTTGTCTCCCAAGAGTTCATTCTAAGGTTCTCTTGAAGCCCTGGTGGAAAATGTACGCATCCCAGAAGTTAGCCAGGGTTCTTGGGGAATTGTGGGGAGGCCAGATGCCTGTGTGGTAGAGCCTCCCAGAGGAGGATGCGAAAGATCCCTGGCTGTGGGGAGGCTTGGGGCTGAAGGGAACAACAGCTAAGGGGCAACAGTGAGTGGACCTGTCAGGCTGAGAATTGGATTTATTTGTAAGAACAGCATTTGTATAGATTCTTCTGGGAAGTTTGAGGATTTGAATGTATTCTGCAAAGACAAACATTTTCTTCGCTTTGTCACTGATGAGGCTTATAGGCTTATATTGCATTTTATTTTGAATGATAGAATCTTGCATGAAATTACAAGCAGTGTCTTACTTTTCTGACTTGGCAGATGTTTAAGCATTGTGCTGACTGCCCCCCCACCTGCCACCCCAAACTCCTTTTTCTTGTTCAGACTCACCTAGTACTGTGAAGCAGGCTAGTACCATCTGTGGGCTGGGACCAGTTTCAGTCAACCAGACTCTTTGTAATTCTGTTTAAGTCTATGGAGCACATCTAAACTTACTGGAATTCTAGGTAGGAAGTATGATTGCAAAGGCAAAGCCATTTAATTGTAGCTTGTAGGAAAATAAAACCAGCTTGCATTTTCTTTTCACAGACTTTCTCTGAAACACCTCCTTAGCTTTTATTTTTGGCAATAGGTATTGGGATGGCAGCCTCCTTACTGGTGATGGAGGGGTATAGTAAACCAGAGGGTGATTTCCTAGAGTCCTGAGCCTTTGAAAAATGCTGTTCATTTTGGAAAACAGTAAGTGCAGAAGCCAGACTGCCGGCCGCTGATTTGCACCCTCTCCCCATTCTCTTCTCAGCTAAGAAATCTGTGGCCTCAGTCTGCCTAGAACATGATGGATTAAATTTGTGTTGATGTCTGTAGCAGTTTGGTAATGAAGTTTAGCCCTTTAAGGATGATGATGATAATGTTGACATAAGAAAATGTCCACATTTGTAGAGAATTTTTATGTGTTTATTTGAGGCAAACTGATGGCACATGCTGGGAAGCAAAATCTCGGTGGATTGAGAAAACAACCCCTGAGGATGGCAGTTTTGCTTACTTTATACATTAGAATCAAAGGAGGAGACATGAGAGTTACATGAAATTCATTGGTGGTCAGTTAAGGAGGTGGGAGAAAGGATGGGTGGGGGAACTCTCTAGGATTGTTCAAAAGGCAAAACGGAGAGACGTGGTTTTACATCGTTGGGGCCAGGATAGTTAATAATGAACATTTACAGCACGTAGAGATGGTATGCGGGGAACAAGATAACAATGAGGGATTCTGTGGTCTCTTGTTCTGGTGCCAGCAGTTGTGCTTTCCTGGGGTAGGGAAAGAAAATTACTCTGCTATTTTAAAGGTATGTTATCCTAGATGCATAAGAACAATGGACAGCCCTCACTTTAGGTAAAGATTAGCCTTTGCTGAGCCTGGTAATGACTGCCTGCTAAGACCTGCCCCAAGTTAGGGATTTGTGTGGTTACTTTATATCTCTGTCGGTCAGGCTGCTGTGGGACCCTGCTCGTTAGCCTGTCAGATTTTTCTCGTAGCTCCCTTTTCGTTCGCAGTAGTAATAGACACTCAGTAGCAGGTACACTGAGTCGTGAGCTAATTCTTTCTAAGACGCCCAGGAGAAACTCACTTTACAGGTGAAGGTCTTAGTGTTGAGGAGAGGAGGAAGCAGCCACGGAGTATAGAGAAATCATCTGCCCAAAGGTTACACTTTAGAGAAATACTCTGAATGAAGTTGTGTGCTTTTTATTTGTAATGGGTGTGTTGCTTCTTTTGAGAAGGCTTTTTACAATAGTATAATGGTTCCCCTGGAATTCATAGCAGGATTTGTTCGGTTTTGATCCTCTCCTGTATTTACAGCTGGCTTTTTCCCTAGGGAGGCGTTCATCTATTTTAAAAAGTAGTGAGAGAAAACAAGAAGTTCTCTCAAACAGTGAGGTCTGGAAGTCAGATCTGCATTTGCCTTTCAGGAGGGCAAGTTCTAAAGGGTTGTTTGGGTGAAAAGGAAGGAAGTCTGGCCACAGTGACGCCCCCACATACACACCCTCCACCCAGAGGTTCCTTTAGGCAGATGTGAAGGCGTTTAGGACGGAGGGTGCCCATTAGGGCCCCATTGTTGTACCAGACCTAACATTTGCTTTTTAGTTAGTTTTTCTGGCAGCTCGCTGTCTTGCCTGGAGTGTCCATGGGCTGGTGTTGACCCTGAGGCCAGGACCAGCCTGTGGTGATTGCACTTGAGTGTGGGCTCAGAGGCAGCATCTGAGAACATTTTGGGCAGGAAAGATTTCTGATCATTAGGATGTTTTCATCATACCAGTGCTGCAAGGCCTTGGAGGTTCACCAGGCATCTGGATGAGGTTAGTGAATGGGCTTAACCCTAATGCTCCTTCGCCTCTTTCCACACCCTTTTAACCTGCTAGCTGGTTGTCGATATGCATTTTTGTTTTGTTATGAGTAGGGGAGGAATTCTGCTTTGCAGTTGAGTAACTGCGCCTTCTATTCGGATTTCATAGAGGTTACACTGGAAAAGCTAGCGAGCAGTTTCTTCCGTTCTGCGAGCACTCTGATCTAGAGGGGATGGCAGGCTGGAGTCTGGGGGATATGGAGGTGAGGGTAAGGGCAGCCGTGCCCTGAAGCTCCAATGGCTTGCCCCCTGGCTAATGGCCCGTCCCCTGAGGCTGGGCCAGCAGGGAGGCCTGCAGTTTCCCTGAAATGACTGTTTTATCCCAGCTAGGTTAGTGTGACCAGCCAGGGAAGGGGAAGGAGGGGTGCTTCCTAGGGAAGAGGGTGGAGGACTCTTAATTAAGCCTGCCTGGCTTGGCAGTAGGAGTTCAGACTCACCTCCTGTTTCTGTGTTGGCTGATAGTTCCCCTCAGCTCTCAGAATAACCCTTCTTCGTTTCCAAGGGGGAATGATTTTTGCTAAAACACACCCCCCCACCTCCAAACTTCAGCCTACCTTGAATATTACTATATGTGCCTTTTGCCTCCTTTCCAGAAAAGGCAGGTAGCCACTCTTGATGTTTCATGAGTGGCTCCTGCCTCATTAGAGTTCCTGGAGACTAATGCTGCTGGACTTCCTCATCTAGCAGGGATCTGGACGTGAGCCACACCCTGGGTGCTCAGAGGGATGGAGCATAACAGAGATCAGTGCTGGGGCTGACTCTGAGAAGGCTCAGTGGTCAATTTCTTTCTTTCTTTCTTTTTTTAAGATTTTATTTATTTACTTTTAGAGTGAGAAACATCAGTGTGTGGTTGCCTCTCATGTGCCCCCTACGGGGGACCTGGCCTGTAGCCCAGGCATGTGCCCTGACTGGGAATCAGACCAGGGACCCTTTGGTTTGCAGGCCAGTGCTCAGTCCACTGAACCACACCAGCCAAGGTTCAGTGGTCAGTTTCTGATTGGGAGATATTTGAGTGAGCTTTGCTTATGAAGTTGGGAGAACTAATTTCTGGTTCAGTCATTCACAAGTGCTGTGTCGCTGGGCAGGTCACGGTCCATCTCTGAGCCTCAGTTCCCCTATTAAAATGGAAGAATTGGGCTCTGCAAGACAGATCCTGGTAAGGGTAACCAGAAGCAGCACAGGATGGGACAGAACTTGCAGTTCCCAGTTCTCTGTTGCCTCCGGGATTTTGCGTGTGTTCTTTCCTCTCCTTGGAATATCTCTCATTCCCTCTTTACCCACGTCTTTCTGCTCTGCCTGGCAAGCACCTTCCTAAAGTCAGTGTCAGCTTAGGCTGCCGCCTGCATTGGTAGGAGTGCTCCTCCTTTGTGCTGCCACATTGTCCCACGCTCAGTACTTCCCCTGTGTTACCATCTGTTTCCTTATTTTTCTTGACCCTGTTGTGAGCCTCCAGAGGGCGGAGACTATCTGCTCTCACCACTGGATCCCCAGTTGGATGGTGCGGTTTCTAGAATGTGTAGGTAAGTGTTGAATGATTACATGACCCTTCCTAAGCCAAACATCCCAGTCCTCTGTGGGAGCTGTTCTGGGTCTTCCCCTGTCTGCAGCTCACCAGGGCCCTTTTTCTGATGAGCTGTTTGTGGGTTCTGGAGAACCTTGGGTAATGCTGAGAATTGTTTTGGAGGTTCTTCTCGTTGTGGCAGAGCGTTTGGTGATGTTGCCACCTGCCCTAGGTGCTCTTTCAAGGTGTAGCTTCCACCTGGAATGGGCCCCAGACTTTGCCCTGTGTCTCCCCATCTGCAGCCCTGGGGGAGGGGCAGACAGGCCTGTGCAGATTGCTGTCTCAGCCAGCTGCCTAGAGCTGGACCATCTGTTGCTTGTGACAGCGCTGGAGTGAGAGGTGAGCAGCAGCCTGGTCATCACGGCCCTGACGGCGGGTCAGGGTCCAGCCTCCCTTATCCCCATGTTCTGTCTTCTGTTCCAGGGCCCTGTTATGCTACTCTTCATCGAGGTCTTGCCTTTGTTCCAGCTGCTGCCCCACACCACTCTGCCAGGAGAACCCGTGCTGCATTTTTGTTTACTTCTGAGTGTGTGCTTTGCCCTTTAGCCCGTGTCCCCAAGAATCTTTATGTAATGTAAGACAGAGCAGCAGCAAACAAAACAACCTGAGAAATGAAACTTTGGACCCCTGTTGGTCTCTCACCAGATGCAAATGATGAGGCTCTTTCCATCGGAGTTTGTACCTTTGGGTTCACCACCCCTTCTTCAGTCCTTCCTCCTGGGGAATCTGAATGGTGGGATGGGCTGAATTACTCACAAGAAAAGCTCTAATTTTACTTGTGCTTCATGTCTTGCCTTTTTCTGACCTTGTGTGGACATAGGACAGAGGCAAGGAGAAAGTAACCCATCCCCATTATTCTT
>CM052538.1:171874341-171918119 GCA_028533065.1 Trachops cirrhosus
TCTTTCCATCGGAGTTTGTACCTTTGGGTTCACCACCCCTTCTTCAGTCCTTCCTCCTGGGGAATCTGAATGGTGGGATGGGCTGAATTACTCACAAGAAAAGCTCTAATTTTACTTGTGCTTCATGTCTTGCCTTTTTCTGACCTTGTGTGGACATAGGACAGAGGCAAGGAGAAAGTAACCCATCCCCATTATTCTTGATGTCTCTGGGGTTGCAAGTTCTGGACTTACGTGTTTGTGGAGGCGGAGGGTGGGGGTACAAATGCAGGGAGGTGGGATCAGGGGAGAATGTGGACAGAATCTTAAGGTCATCTTTCTCAAGTGAAGAGGTGACAAAGCAGGGAATAGAAGGACAGCCTAAACTAGGACTTCTCAAACTTTAATTAAGCATATGAGTCACCTGGGCAATCTTATTAAAATGCGTACTCTGATTCAGTAGATGGGGATGAAGGGTGAGACTCAGCATTTCTAATACGCTCCAAGATAGTGTCAGCCCTGCTGTTCCATAGCCCATACCCATAGGTTGAATAGCAAGGCCTTAGCTTTCCTCCTCCTCTTACACCCATTAAAAAGATTGACCTGGGTTAGGGAGGAGGGAGGCTCAGGACTTCCATATTTTAAACCTGAGAGCCTGGGCTGGGCTTCCAGCCAGTGTTTACAGAGCTCTTTCCTGGGTCCCTTGTGCCTGATCCTCGCTACTTTCATCCAGTTTGGTTTCCACAATATGAAACCTCTGTCCTTAAGAGGGTGGATGTGCATACAAGATGACTGAATTCTTCCCCTTTCTCTTTGGCTCACTGTAAATAGATAAGGCCAAATGAAGCATTACAAGTAGGATTTTAGAGCTGGGAGAACTCTTAAATCACCTTTTCCAACCACTCTACTTTACTGAGGAGGAAATGGGCCCAGAAAAGTTTTGTGACATGTCCAGAATCAAATCGGTAGTAGCGGAGCCGGGATTAAAAGCCAGACCTCTGAACCTCTGAGCTTCTCCCTCCAAGCTTACGACACCTGGACAATCAAAATGTTGTTTTGAGTCCTGACCAGTGTGGCTCAGTTGCTTGAGTGTCATCCCGGAAAGGGAAAGGTCACTGGTTCAATTCCCGGCCCCAGTATTGGGGTACTTACAGAGGCAACCAATTGATGCTTCTCTCTCACATTGATGTTTCCCTCTCTTTCTCTCTCCCTTCTCTTCTGTCTAAAAATAAATAAGTGACAGCTTTTAAAAAAATGTTGTTTTGACAACTGGAGGCAGGACGAGAAGCTTTCCAGCGCTGTGATGGAGCCTGCACCACAAACTCTGCTGGCGTCTGCTCCCGCGGCGCAGCGCTCGCTCGGGGCGGCGCAGCGCTCGCTCGGGCCGGGGTGCTCAGCTGCCGCACTGTCGACGTTTGGGGCCAGATAACCCTTTGTTATGGGGGGCTGTCCTGCGTACTGCAGGATGTTAGCAGCATCCCGAGCCTGTACCCACTAGATACCAGAAGCTGCCCCCCAACAAGTCATGGTGTTCAAAACTACCTGAAGATGTTGCCAAATATCTTGGAAAGGGGTGTAAAACTGCTCCCACTTGAGAACCACTGGTTAGGCAACAAGTTACTTGGGGAGGAGGGTCCGTCTTGGGCACTTACTCTGGGCTTTTTTTTTTTTTTTAGTGTGTTTTGTTCTTAGGGTTACGAAGAAAGCATAAAACAGGTGGGGCTCCAGCCTTCCTGGGTCCTTACGTTTAGTGAGGAGACCAGACCAACCAGGGCAGGGAGCCGATAAATGGCCGTCTTCCTGTTCTCTCCCGGATGTGGAGCGCCAAGCTGGCCTCTGAAGAATGGGGTGCCAGCCCAGGGTACTTAATGAGGAGGGACTTTGCTGCCCTGAACTGGATTGGATAGCTAAGAACTGAGCAACTCTGAGTCACATTTTCAGTTATTCTTACCTCCTTCTCAAGGAGCATCGTTCATTCTGAAAACATTTTATCTGAACTTGTAAAGGTCAGGCAGGCACATTAAACCAATTGATGTGTACAGTTGAAGAGGAGGCGGCCTACGTAAACCTGGTGCTGGTAAGGCTAACTCATTCCTTAGTGAGATTTGCTTTTCATTTCTAACTTGAGTTTCTTCTGCCTGGGGGTGTATCCTCCAGCAGATCCTTCTGTCTCTTTTCCAGCGTGTGAAGCGATACTGCCCTAGGACTGCATGAGAGCTACAGTCTAATGCTCTGAGCACGCAAAACATGGGTCAGGGCCCCTTTTGTGGGCCTGAGAAACGGTCTTTACCCTGTTGTACTCCTCGTAGGCTGCGGTGCTTACAGGTGTTTTTAAGGTCACTGGGACTGCCCTCCCCCCAAGACTTTCCTAAAAAATAATATTCCGGAACACAAAAAGGGTTAGTGTCGGGAACTTCATAGTTCTTGTCAGTTTTGCCTTAACCAGAGTCAGACGGATTTTTTCCAATACTTTAAACACGATACTCTGTTGCTTCCTGGGTTGCATGGTTTCCGATGATAAACTTGCTATACTTTTATGTTCCTCGGAATGCAGTGTGTCTCTCCTTACCCTGACCCCCCCACGGCTGCTTTTAAGATTTTCTTTTATTACTAGTTTTCAGCTTTTGATTATGATGTGCCTGTGTTTTCTTTTTGTGCTCTTTTTTTCTTGGGGTTTGATGAGCTTGGATCTGTGGGTTTACAGTTTTTTGTCAAATTTGGGAACTTCTCAGCTATTACTTCTTACAATATTTCTTGTGCCTACGCCCCGTCCATTATACATATGTTAGGCTGCTTGAGATTGTCCCAGCGCTGACTGATGTTTTGTGTTTATCATTTTGGGTAGTTTCTGTTGCTATGTTCTCAAGTTTTTATCATTTTTTCTTCTGCAGCCTCTGATCTGTTAGTCCCATCTCATATATTTTTTCATTTTATAACAGGTATTTGTATCTTTCCCTCTCAAAGGTCAGTTTGGGTCTTTATGTCTTCCATTTCTTTCCTCATCATGTGCTTTCCTCTTCTTTCTTGAGCACATGAAGGATATCCATAGTAGAGATTTTAACATCCTTGTTCACTAATTCTATCATGTGTGTCATTTAGGTCTGTTTCTATTGTTTGATTATTCTTCCAGTATGGCCTTTTTTTTTTTTCCTCTTTGCATGCCTGTTAATTTTTGATTTGAAGCTAGATACAGTGAGGATTTACATTGCTGGGTGCTAGAACTTTTTGTATTCCTCTAAATAAAGTTTGTACTTTGTTCTCAGAAGCAGTTCCAATTATTTGGAATTGGTTTGATCCTTTCAAGGCTTGCTCTCCAGTTTTGTTAGGACAGGCCCAGAACAGCCTTTAACCTACGGCTGGGATGGCTCCACTACCGAGGCTAACCCCTTCTGGAGATTCCATCGGTGTCCTATTAGGAGTTTTTTCCACTTTGGCTGGTGGGAGCATGCACTATTTCTGGCTGTCTGTGAGCCCTGGGGGTTATGCCACCTACTTCTTTCAATTGGTTCTTTCTCCACCCTGCTGGTTTCCTCGCACAAGCACAGATCAGTACTCAACTGAAGATTCAAGAGGATCCCTCTGCAAATCTGGAGTTTTTTTTTTCACTTTGCAGCTCCCTCCTGTAGTTACTTGGCCCTACAAATTCTAGCCACTGTGGCTGCCCTAAGTTCCCAGCATTCTCTTCAAATCAGTGAGGTTGTTGGACTCATTCAGGCTTCTTCTCCCTACTCTGGGGCCTGGAAAATCCTTAGGGAGTTAGCCGGGGCCCTAGTAGGGTGCACTGCATTTCCTTTCACTTTTCCCAGGATCACTGCCCTGCGCTGCCCGTGGTTGAATGTCTGAAAACCATCACTTTATGTATTATACCTAGCTTCTAGTTGTTTAAGGAAAGTGTAAATCTAGTCCCTGTTATTCTGTCATGACTGGAAGTAGAAGATCCTCAGACCAATTTTTAACCTTGGATGTCTTTTTCCTCTTCTGTTCTCTTGTTGAAAATGGAGACACTGAGACAGATTTTATTGAGAATTCAGCCAGGTTCAGGACATATCAAGTTGCTGAATATTTATTGAACACCTACTGTGTCCAAAAGAATAGTGTGGTTTAGCCCTGGCTGATGTGACTCAGAGGATTGAGTGCTGGTCTGCAAACCAAAGGGTCACTGGTTCGATTCCCAGTCAGGGAACATGCCTGGGTTGTGGGCCAGGACCCTGGTAGGGGGCGCACGAGAGGCAACCACACATCAATGTTCCCCTCCCTCTCTTACCCTCTCCTTTCCCCTCTCTCTAAAAATAAATAAATAAAAAATCTTAAAAAAAAAAAGAGCAGCATGGTTTAGTATCATGGTATGTGTGACCGGTAACTTTGCCTTTATTCTGATGATGTGCTTTTAGCGGAAGGCCGTCATCCTGGCATGAACAGGCACATACACACACTTTAAGCCTCCCTCCTGTATCTCCTGACCATAGTCCCACTTAACTTGGGCAACTAATTGAACTAATAGTCACAGTTGATGAGCAAATAGCAGATGCTCAGCTGCCTTTGCATGAATTAGGCCCAAATAGCCCTGTGGGGAAAGGAAGGAGCATTAACACTCTATGTGCAGCGACTCTTCCATCTTCCTAGTCTCACTCTGTGCCAGACACCATATTAAACTCTTTATATGTGTGACATGGACACTTCACAATTCTATAAGATAGGTACTGATACCCCAATTTTGTACGTGACCGAATGGAGTAGCAGTACACCTGGGAACTGTAAGAAGCGAGAGGCGGAGTCAGGATCGAATTCCCTTTGGTGTGACGCTGAAATCCACACTGATCGATCCTGTTGTTAACTGTTTCACCTCTCTCTTCTGGACTCAGCTTGTGTTCCTGTGTCGTCTTTGACACTCTGGCTGTATGTCATCCATGCGTTTCTGCCTCATATTGTGGTTATTTATGTTTGTGTCTTATCTCTCCAAATTGACTGTGAACTGTTTTTAAAAATATTTTATTTATTTATTTTTAGGGAGAGGGGAAGGGAAGGGGAAATAGAGGGAGAGAAACATTGATTGGCTACCTTTTGTGTGCCCCCAGGCATATGTGCTTGCAACCCAGGCACATGTGCCCTGTCCAGGAATCCCATCAGCGACCTTTTGGTGTTCAGGCCGATGCCCAACCACCCAAGCCACACGGGCCAGGGCTGACTGTAAACTCTTTAAAGGCATGTGTTTTCCCCCATCTTTGTACCTTTCATAGAATCTAATATGTGTAGGTGCTCAATATATGTGTTGAATGAAGTCAATAAGATCCTTAAGAAAGATACATATTAGGAATGAGTCCAGATACCTTGTCTGAAGGGAAATATCAGATTCTCTCATTAATTTATGAAGTTTCTTTCTCATTTGCTATGTTTATCATAATCCCTGTAAACATCTTCCAGGACATTACCTGGACTTTATAGAATTTTTTATTTGGCACATCTTCCTGAACTTTGACTAATTTAAGATTACTTTTGGAGTCTCTGTTTGGAGGTGTAAGGGAATATCCCATGTGAAGTAATCAAATTCCTTTCTTCTAGGGCCCTGATTTAGAGCCTCACGTGGAGAGAGCTGGAAATGAGCGTGAAGCTAGACCTGTGGTATGTGGGCTTTGGTGGAGGGACCCTGTACAATTGCAGGGTTATGTGAGGAGGGGCACACGTGGGCAGCTGGGGCGGGCCGCTAATCAAAGAGGAAGGAACAGTGGGCAAGTTCCCGCTTCTCATTTTCGCTTGGGGCCTCACAGTGCAATCTTGACAGTTTAAAGGAAGTTTGGGTAATTTATGAGGAAGAAGACAGGAAGAGTCATGGTTTGGTTATAAATTAGGAGGTTTCTTGGAACTTACACAAGATGGAGAACATTTGGAGCCAAAAGACAAGTACCTTGTTTGGCTTAAGTGCATACCTCATCGGGGCTGTTAACCTTCAGTAGATGGAGGTGAGGAACGTGTTCTTAGACTCCTAAAGCTGAGTGAACCTCAGGAGAAGATACTCAGGTGACAGCAGAATAGGAAGGAGGGAAACGGCAGCAACTGGGACCATATTTATGGAGACTCTTAAGGCCTGAGAGTTACTAGGAAAAGGTCAGTTCTCTGGCCCTGTCTCTAGGTTGACTGTTTCTTTTCAGTCATGAAGTCTACAGAAGAGGTACCAATTTCAGAGGAGGGGTGACAGGGTGGGGAGGCCTTTTTGCTGTCGAACACTCAGAGAGCAGGCAACTCTTTAATATTCATCCCCCCAGCTTCTCCCTAGCTTTGGCCAACCATAGCCTTGGGGAGTGTCATTTTAGGGGGACTGTCCCTGAGGTGTCTCTGAGCTATCTAGACAGTTCAGGAAGCCTTACCTGAAGTCCTTGGGTTAACTGAGAAGGTACAACTTACAAGATACAAATTCCCTCTAGCCCATCATCCAGTGTTTCTTCTCGCTTCTTTTCCAACTCCTGTCCCACCACCCAACAGCCTTGCCCTTAATTGTGTCTACCTTCTCACTTTGAATTCATGGTACAGTCAGTATGATCTGCCCTTCGCACTCTAATAACACTGTTCTTGATGAGGTCACTAGTGGTCCTGGTGGCTGGGTCCAATGGGCAGTTTTTAGTCTTCCATCTTACTGGACCATTGCTGCATCTGCCTTGGATCTCTGTGTCCTTTCCTTGACATCTGTGATGCACCTGATTTCTTTGTACCCAGTATACCTCTTTAAAAAGTTAGTGTGCTCCCCAGGGTTCCGTCCTTGATTCTCTTCTCACTCAACTCTCTTACCTGGATGAGCTCTTTTGCATGGTTTCAGCCATCACTTACAGGCCTGTAACGCTGTGGCTATATCCCAAGTTCAGAGTTCTCTGCAGAGTTTCATGCTTATTTTTGATTGCCCACCAGACCTTTCTACCTGGATATCCTTTAGGTACCTACAATTTAACATATCTAAGGATAACTTGAACTCATTCATTCATTCATTCATTCATTCTTCAGCAAAATCTGCTTGTCCACTTGTGTTCTTTTTCTCCTGTGGTAGCTTTGACAATTCACCCAGTCACTTAGGCCAGAAACCTAGGTGTCATCTTTGTTGTTCTCGCATATCCCATCCTATTAGTTTTTGGCATCTTCTCTGTTTGGCACATCATGGACACTGAATGAATGAATAAAAGAAAATGTAATTGCATCTGAATTTAATTACAGTTTAGTACTTTGGCCTTGACAAAGCTGAACACCTCTGGTTGTCGGCTAACTTTTGGGAAGGGTGTTTGATTGTTGGCTACATTCACATTATATTAAGTGAAAGGCAGTTTTTGTTTAAAACAGGAGTACTCTGTGGAAGGATTAGTCATTATGAGAAATGAGTGGATTGGCCACTGTGCTGTCTTTTAGGGCTTCTCTAAGGGCCTGCAGACAGTTAACGTTGAGGTTGGGGAAGTCAGAGTGTGCTGGCCCCGGAGGGCATTGTCCTCGGTGCTCGTGGGAGCGAGAGGCAGTGTGTTGTGGGTGAACTTGCCACATGCTGTGTGTTTCGTGCAAGGAACAGGTTAAGACCTTTCCACTGGGGAGGGAAATTTGTCCCTTTTTACCTACTGTACATTTTCTAATTGTATTCTGCTATTTTCACAAACACTGAGGGTGTGTTTGTAGCTGTCATGCTTTGCCAAGTTTCTCTCCTTTCCTTTCCATCCAGCCCCCTAAAGAAAAGAAATAAAAGAAAGAGAAAATGACTTACAGAATTACAGGATTTTGGAGCCAGAGAAGTTCTTCAAGTAGCAGTCATCTAGCTCAATCCTTAAATTTTCAAATGATGATGATAATAATAATGATAGATGGTGATACCTATAATACCTGCTATCAGTTTGACGACTCATTAAATGCTAGGTACTATGCCAAGTGCTTTACATGCATTTCCCCATATAATACTTACACTAGCTCTATGAGGTATCTATTATTAGTGTTATTTTAGAAGTCCAGAAAGATTGGATAACTGCATTGGCCTTGAGAGGATGCTGAAGCAGCTATTGTGCAGAGAGATGAACCATCTTGCTTGCTCAAGGTCAAGTTTGCTAGTTAGAGGCAGACATGCATAGACTCCAAATCTCCTGACCTTGAACTCTGAGCATATATTTTTCTTTTGACATGAGAACTCATTCTTTCTGGTCATTTTGTCTTATTTCATACTCAACCTTTTTTAATTTCAGTGAAATTGAATGAAATAGAGGAAAGGGTGGTTTAGAGTTGGGATTTTTGGTGAGGTTTTAAAGTTTATTTTTAAATAGGCAGCCTTCCCAGACTGACTGGGAATGTAGCAGAAGGCCTGAGAACCAGGAAGTGACACAGACCTGTTTATACCATCCCACTCGGAGGCCTTGGAAAGCAATCCACAGAGATGGTAAAAGGTAAACAACAGTGCATCAGCCTGTTCTCTTGGGTTCACTATTTCTGACCTGGAGGAGGCGTTTCCTGCACAGCTATGAATACTCTGAAACCCCAAATCTAGCACTTAAACATCCCCTTGAGTAAACATATATGTACGCGTATATACAGATACTTATTTCTTGTTACCAGACAGCAGCATTCCGGTGGGCTTGGCAGACAGAACTACCACTTTTTCCCTCCCCCCTCACCCCTCCCGTTCCTTTCTCTCCCTGCCATCATTTTGTGAGTTGTTCTTCCATTTCCTTTTATTTGTTTGCAATTAGCACTATGCATGCAAAACCGTCCAGCTCAAAGCTTTCTCTTCCACTTTCCCTCTACTGCCAATCAGTTATTTGTTCCCATCTCCTCTCCGTTCTCATAGCACTTTTTTTATTGGGTTCTAGTAACAATTTCACAGTGTTACACAGATAAACATATAATTCCTCTCACATAGATTGTGAATTCCTTGACAGTGACAACTGTGCCCCACTTCATCTGTGCTCACCCAAGCCTTGCACTGAAGATAGCCAGTAAATATTTGCTGAACTGTAGTATTGGCCCTGCAAACACAGAGCCCTAAGAAGTCCGATCTAGCAAATCAGCTTCCCAGACTTTATTTGCCAAGCGGGTACTGAAGCCTGCTCCAGTCGGTTGTAATGAGGACCAATCGGAGGGGTGCGGTGACACATGGATGTATCTCTGGGGTCTACAGACCAGTTCCAGCAGCTTCTGCCAAGCATCTGTTTTGCCACCTGGCTAAAACTTTGGGACTTGTACCCTTTTACCCTCCTCTTTTATATCTACTGCTAGTTTGCCCTCTGGTATTATCTACACAAATTATGTCTTTTGGACTTTTTTCTCCCTTCAGAGAACAAAAGTAAATGTGAGCACTTTGGGGCACAGAAAGAGGCAGGATCGGTGGTCTCTACAGGAACCTCCTGCCTGCAGTAAATGCAGCATGCAGCAGTTAAGTTGCTGTGAGTGGGCTCTGGGGAGGGACATGATTGGTTGACCCATTCAGGGTCCAGATAGTTCTGCTAAAGGTTCAGAAAAGCCTTCATGCTTGTGGGCCGAATTCATGAGTTTTCCCAGAAGAGAGGCAACTAAGCTTGACGTGTATTTGGAAACAAGAGAGCAGGGAGCCTTTTGCAATAAGAAGGCAGGAGGAAAGGCTACTAGGCCCCTTGGATTCAATTTATCTGTAAAATGGGGGCAATAGCATCTATTTAATGAGATAGCAAGTCTGTGTGTGTGTGTATCACACATGTAAGCTCCACGCCCTCGTCCTTCCCTTCAACATTTTCGAGCCAGTAAGCCTCCTAGGTCCCCTTAGACACAAACATTACTTGAGTATAGTCTTATACACAATTATGTAATTGGGAGGGGGCGGGACTGCTGAATTCTTTAAAAATATTTTTACAGTGTCACGGTAGAGAACCTTGGTGACTCACTTGTTTCATCTGTTGGCTTTTCTTTTGTCTAAGCTAATTCGGGTTTTGTGCCTAGTATCAGGGCCTGTGTTTCCAGCCCAGCTAAACAGGGCCTTCCAGGGGTCTGGTGGGGGCTCAGTCTCAGGCGGTTAGAGCAGGCAGGGCCTTCACCAGCACTAGTTTGAGCGCCTGCTGTTCCAGATGCTGTCCTGAATCCTTCACGGTTACCTCATTTCCACTCTGCAACAGCTCAGTGTGGTGGGTATTGTTTACCCAGTTTATATATAGATGGGAACTGAAATTCGCTTGCCCTAGACCACTGAACTAATAATTCCGAGCAGATCAGCTATTCTGGCCCAGTCTGGCAGCATCTTTCCACAATCACAGCCTCCCTGAGCCATGTTTGGTTGAACTGTTTCATTTTACTGATGAGGGAACAGGCATGGGGGGCAGTGATTTGTCCTAGTTCAGCCTATCAGTTGTTGATGAAGCCGGGCCCAGAGAAGTGGTTTCCTGCCTTCAGAAGGTCGGAAATTTACAGCCGGAGCCAAGTTCCTGCTCGTAGGCACTCTGTCTTCTCTCTCCTGTTTTCTGTCCTGTCCTGGGTCTGCCTCGGTTTGTTCTCTTTTGTCCTCTCCTGCATCTTGTTTCTTTCTCTCTGGTCACTGCAGCTCTGCGGTGATCCTTTGTGTGTGAGGGCCGGGGTTTTTGTTAGAAGTCTGTTATTTTTGGAAAGTACTTTAGGAACATTGTGTACAGATGTCCTGTACGAATGTGCTGATGGATTGATTAAACTCTGAATGGGAAAGTGGAGTCTCCTTCGTTTGCTGCAATGCAGAGAGACCTAGATGCTACGATAGGTCTGGGGAGACGGAAGTGCTAGGGGAAAGGACGGCTCACATAGAACAAAGAGGCTGGATTTCACATTTCCTCATTCCAGTCAG
The DNA here is from genome assembly GCA_028533065.1 of Trachops cirrhosus. Taxonomy (NCBI): domain Eukaryota; kingdom Metazoa; phylum Chordata; class Mammalia; order Chiroptera; family Phyllostomidae; genus Trachops; species Trachops cirrhosus. Next base: position 171,885,107 of record CM052538.1, read on the forward strand.
AACTTTTATTACCTTCTGTTTTCAGAGGAAATACCTCTGGGCCCCTGCTATTCCCTGGAAGACATTCCAGATTTCTTAGAACTGAAAGGGCATTTAGGGATCATCCAGGCCCATCCCTGAGGACCAGGGAGCGTGAGGCTAATTCACTGTGCACTGGTGGAGCTTGCACTTAGGGCTCCCTCCCACATTCAGGGCCATGCTGCTGTCATCCTGCTGTTAGGCTGCAGAAGAGAGATGTTGAAGACTGTTAAAGAGGAGGCTTAGGGGTGGGGTAGTGGTGTGTGTCTGCTGGTATTCCTGCTGTTCGAAGCCTGAGGAACAGGGCAGGTGGAAAGCGTGACAACCAGAGGATGTGGTGAGCAGTTCTGGGGGAGCAAGACAAGGATATAAGAAAAATCAGAGCAATTAAAAAAACCCCTCTAACACCTGCCCTCCAGTGGCTCAGGTGGCCTATGAGGAAAGCCAAGGGTTATTTTTATGATTTGTAGGAAGTGAAATAAAAAAAAAATTTACTTATTGATAGAGAGAGAGGAAGAGAGAGAAACATCGATCTGTTGTTCCATTTATTTATGCATTCATTGTTTTTTTTTCTTACATGTTCCCTGACTGGGGATCAAACCCACAAGCTTGGTGTGGGGAGGATGCTCTAACCAACTGAGCTAGCCAGCCAGGGCCGTAGGAAGTGAGTTTTAACAAGACTTTGATATTTGTGTCTTCTGGGCGTTGGAACTGGAGTTGAAACAGAAATGGATGAGGTAACATGCTGCGCTCAGTGATCTCGAAGCCCCTCAGGAGACCCTGCGCCTGTCGAAGTGCTCAGACGCCACGGGTGCAAAAGGAAGGGCACCCGTGGAGAGGCCAGCAAGACTGGAAGGAGCCATTTACCCCCGGGGCGGGGGATAAACTGGAGACATCTGGAAGTAACTTAACGTTGTCATTTCGGGGAAAGAGTGGGAGGCATTAAGATTTGATCAACATTTAGACATCTTTTGCTGCCGTGGCTCAGGCACTTCAGGGTGGGTGGCAGTGAAGCCGGGAGACGCTGAAGGGAGCAAAGGAGAGGGAAGGGCGGGCCTCCCTAGCACGTTGGTCCCTTCTCTTACCACTCTGCTCTGGGAACTCTGGGCTTCACAGAGTTAGGGCTTCTTATCCTTACAGTCCGAAGAGCAATTAACTAATTAAATTCTGTTCACACTTCTTGAACACGAACTGTTTGTCTCCCCGCAACACACAGCAGTGTCAGGGTCAAGGAAGAGGATTAATCAGAGGATTTAGCTTTCCGTTCTGGACGTTCCGCCACCACCATTCCTTTTCTGGGCTCATTTGAGGGAAGAAAAGGGTTTAGATTGGTTTGACTGATCCAGTCCCCTCTCCTAACTAAGGGAGAAATGGGCCAAGCTTCAGGAATCATTTATCCTGAAAACCACCTGTGAACTAGGCTGACCTCACAGAACCGTCGATCAGCCCTCCCAGGACCCGGGAGCCAGCCTTGACATACGGACCCTTGTGCCTCCCGGAGGAGAGCTCCCTAGAGTGCGACCCAGCCCCGCTCCTCCAGCAGGACTGTGGCATTCTCTGCAGGGTAGACCCCCAGTGCAGCCAGCCACGAGGCCTGAGGAGATCTGGGCCCCGGGGTGTCCAGGAGACTGGGTGCCCTTGCTGTTTCACGGCTGGCCCCACCTACGGCTGCTGCCTCCCCAGGCTGTGAGCCGTTTTTGAAGGTGACTTTCAGGGCACCTTTTACCTTAGGAGGCTCTCTGGTTAACCTGGAAGCATCTATGGCAACAGCAAGCAAGCCGACCATGGGGACTTTGGGCTCATGTTCCAGGCTGACCTGAACACCGTAAACCTCCCATACTTGTCGTCATCACTTTTATGATGAGAAGTTTCTCAGATAGCCTCCTGTCATCATTGCTTCTGGGCTCAGCCTGTACATAGAAAGACTCAGTCTTTTCCAGTGTATAGAGTAGTTCCTCATGTTGTGTCTCTTTGAGCCTCACTGGAGACTAGTGAGATATTCAAAGCAATCAACAACCCCAATTTACAGATGAGGAAAAGGGCAGAGAGGAGGTAAGTGACTTCCCCAAGATTAGAGCCATGGCTTAAGGGCAGTGGTCCTCCTCTTGGAGGGTCGTTGTGGACAGGATCTGATGGGTCATGGCGTCACATTCAGTCCGGCACAGTCACCCAGCTTTTGGTGTTGTGGCTCTACGGAGGTGGGAAGGGCCAGACCCTGCCCTTGAGGGGCTGACAGGGTAGCTCGTGGGGTCTCCCTTTACCATGTTCTATTGGGGCAGCAGCACTCGTCCCAAGGAGGGAAATAAGAAGGGTGGGCACAGATGTTCCATGACTCCTCACTCCGTGTTTGGCAGCGGGGAGCCGGCTGCTGGAGGAAGAGATAGCTTACCCAGAGAGAAGTTTGGGAAGAACTCTGTGGCTGAGAGAAACCTTGGAGCCTTTTTAGATGCGGAAATGGCAGCCAGGGTGTCCTCACCAGCCCTGTGGCTGGTGGCAGGAGTGGGACTTACCGTCGCCCCAGGCTTCTCACCTGTCAGTGTAGGTGGTGTGTGCCTTGCAAGGCTGGGCGAGTGCAGGCTTTGAACATGGAGCTTAGTTCCTGGCTCCTCTTTAATCTTAATGTTTTCCTTTTTTTTTTTACTGTGGTAAAATACACACAAAGTGGACCATCCTAACCATTTTTAAGTGTGCACACAGTTCAGTAGTATTAAGCACATTCGAAACGTTGTTGCGACTGTCACCGCTGTTCGTCTTCCTAACTCTTCTCATCTCTTCTCATCTCGCCGCACTGGAGCTCTGTTCCCATTAAACAGTGTAGCTTCCTGTTCCCCCTCCTGATGCCTGCATTCTACTTTCTGTCTCTGCTTCATCATATTTTTTTTAAATTAGGGGAAGCAGTCACTAGCACACCGAAGGAATACTGAAGTGAAATGTGTTCTTTTTTTTTTTCCCGAAGTTTTTGCCCATGTGTTTCTCCAGGGATAATTTGTTCAAGCGTGTTTTTCTTTTGACTTGGTCTAAAGCCACAATTCAAGGACAGGCCTCCTGCCTTCCTCCCTCTGTCTCTCTTTTCCTTTCTGTGTTCAAAGCAGAGACTTTCTTAAAGTTATTAGATGTGTAGTGTGACCCTTTCTCCGCAGTAGCTGGATTCTCGTGTTGTGGGCGACACCCTGGGGTTGTGGGGATTCACTTTTCTCGTGTTATTTCTGAAGCACTGACCCTTGGCCGGACTTGCATGTAAACGCTCCACTGACTGCCCCCGTCCCTCTTTTTCCGGTGCAAAGCCCCCGTTTTCTTCACCCCATCCGTTCTGCACTTGGTCAGGTTTAAGGCTTCATGGTGGAATTGGTTCCTTGGCTGGAAGGGAGGAGCTGGCTGTTCCTTTAAAAACAAAACACGAGTTCATGGGTTGCGTCTTCTCCCCAGTTCTGCACTGGGTCCCCTGCGTGCAGCCACAGCAGGTAGCCCTACCAGGCGGTCACCGTTCCCTCGGGGCCGCAAACAGTGGGTCATCGAGACGGACACCTGCTTGTGCCACGTCACAGCACGTGCACAACAAGTATTTCTGTCGTGAGTGGGTGGGGGAGAACAGGGTTAGCTCTGCCGGAGGTGGGTGTGGTGTGAGGTGCCAGAAAAGAATTCTTCCGGGAGGCAACCCTGTGTGCACCCTGAGAGTGACTGTTCCTGCCAGAGGGAACCATCGGGCTTATCTGAGTGTCGGTTTGTTGAGGAAGGAAGCAGGTGGTCTGTAGGGTGACCTTGTCACATTGATTGTGTTTTATGTTTCATCTGTTTAAGTAGGTAGTGTGTGCACAACACTCAAGGAGATTAGAAGGGAATACATTCAGTGAAAAATTAGTTTTCTTCTCTGTTAACCACTCAGTTCCCCTTCCTGAAGGCAGTTATTAGCTACGGGTATCTTGTGCATTATTCCAGAGAGATTTTCAATGCATGTGGCGGGGGCGATGGGGGAGAGTGTCCTTTAAACATACACTCATACACACAAATGGTTTTCTTCACATACTAATTCTGGAAGTCATTCTATATTACTACAGACCGAACTGCCCAGTTTCTTTAAACCAGTGCGTAGTGTTTACTCTGTGAGTGTACGGCAGCTTATTTAACGAGTCTCCCTGCGATCTTTTGCCGGTACACATAGTGCAGTGAATATCCTGCACATATATATCACTGCACACATGAGATTTCTGAGGGTAGATTCTAGGAGCAGAATGGACAAGTTAGAGAATATGTACATTTTGACAGATAGTGTCAAAGAGCTCTGCATTCATTATAAAATAATAAATTTAAGATTCTTTACCACTTAGCCTCTCCCTCTCCCCCAGTCCTCTAAAATCCCACCAGAATGAGCTTCCTAAATGAATTTGGTGTTGTCGCTTCCCTGTTTCTAACCCTTGTGAGCTCCACGTGGTCTCAGGGTATAGGTTAAACCCCTCAGCAGAGCCTCAGCCTCCATCCTCCGCCAGGAGGGCTGTGCTGCCATGCACTTGTATTTGGTATCTCCTTTTTCATCACACACATCCTTCAGCAGTGAGCTTAGCGTCACCTCCCCTGGGCAGTCTTTCCTAATGATTTCCACTCCCGCGCCGAACACCTAGACACCACTCTGATCTGGCCTCCTCCATTCACTACAGAAGTATTTGCTGTGCACGTGCTGGGATGTGACACAAGCAGGTGTCATTGTTGATGATCCACTGGCTGTTGCCTCAGGGAACAACCGCTGGTGGGGTTACCTGCAGTGGCTGCATGTAAAACAGCAGCACCGAAGGGCCCAGTGCTGACTGGCTGGTGGTCTTGGGCACATCCATTAACCTTCAGACCCTAGTTTGGTGTCTGTCAAATGAGAAGATGAAGCCTGATAACCTCCAAGGTCCCACAGCTCAGATCTTATTATTAATTACAGTAGCAACAGCAGCCAGGGTTTACTGAGGACTTGTAAAGTTCAGGCACTGGCTATGTCCATGTCAAGTACTTTGATCCTAATCCTTTCATCAACACTGTGAAGACGCATGGTTGCTGTCTCCATTTGACAGATGAGGAAACTGAGGCTGGAGAGTAATTTGGCCATACAGAAGGAACATTTGGATTCTGGCATGCTGACTCTGTGGATCTTAGCCGCATAAGTGCACACACATTCCACACATTCACATACACAGTTTTCTGTGCTGTTTTGGGTCACTCACAGACCCCACCCGGAGAACTCTCCGGGAACCATCCTGTTGTACAACTGTAAAGGCTCAAGGTGGAGTCTGGGTAAGAGCTGGGAACAGAGGACCGCAGTCACAAATATTTGTGGGCAGTGGGTAAGATCCCAGGGGCTACCTCTGTTCTTGAACCCCAGGCTCCTATTCATCGAAGCCCTCACAGCTGCTTTTCCTCTGGACTGGGGTGCAGTGCATTGCTGTTTGCAGTAACTTCTTGTAAGGGGAGCATAGGTCTGAGTAAAGGCTGCAGATGTGGATTAAAGTCAGGTCTGGGTAATATCTCTGACAGAGTCTCAGGGGCGTCCTTTATTGGGATTGCAGATGGTAGGCTTTCTTGTCTGTTTACGTAAGGTCTTTTTAATGGAGAAGGAGGTGTTTGTGGAATTAAAATAAAAAAGGAAGTGTAATCTTATTATTTGGAATACATGTTATAAACTAGGATAAATGAAATCAAACGAGTTAAGTAAAATATAATAGGCCCATATCACAATGTATCATCAAGCCAACTGCTTCCCTAAAGGCATGTAGAAAAACTTCCTTAAAAGTCTTGACCCCTGATTTTTTTTTTAATGCTGCCTGCTCTTCTGAAGTTTTTGTCTGAATGAGAGTGGGTGGTGGGGCTTATTAACAATTATAGCTGTCGTGCCACCACTCCTCTGCAGGTCCAGCCAACCCGTATGGCCCCTGGGGTCGCCTGTGAGCTGTTAAGTCAGAGCCAGATCCTCAGGGATCCAGTCTCAGGCAGTTGAATGGGCCAAGCTGGGGGCCCTTGGCTCTCACTGCTGCATTCCTTCTCTAGGCAGTGTATTCTCCCTTTAAGACACGTGTTTGTTCTCTCTCTCTCTCTCTCTCTCTCTCTCTCTCTCTCTCTCTCTCTCTCTCTCTCTCTCTGTCACTGTCTCTCTCCCCTGGTTAAGTTGAACTTACTGAGTACAAGTGGCAAAGGCAAAGCCAGACTCCACTGTAGCAGCTCTGTGTCAGCAGCAGCCTCTCTCCTCCTCGCCACTGCAGCCTCTGAGGCAGGCCGGCAGGCAGAGCCCGCCCAGCTGTCTCTGAAAGCTTTGCTGTGTCCTGCTGATCTCCAGGAGAGCTGGTGAGCCGGGGTCTGTCTCCTTGTCCTATCGCAAGGATCTGGCTCCTAGATGCCTACACTGATGGCAGCTGTTTCAGGCCTTGGTATTTCCCCAGGAAGGAGTTGAAAAGCCACTTACGTGCCTGTGTCTTCCTCTGAAAGCAGGAACTCAGTTGCTGGAATTCTTTCAACTCTGTGTGTGCTTATGGCTTCTTTCCCGAAGGGCCTGCTTGTAACTACCATATGGGTAAAGTTTTCATGTCACTCATGCCTTTGTTTTTTGTTTGTTTTCTACAGGTGAATCTACCCCGGCTGACTTTAGAATTCTTCTGGCCTTTAATTTTCTTCTCTTTAAAATAACTCGGACGGATAAAAGATGTGCCATGGCAGGATAGCACCAAAGAGCACCTCAGCGTCTGCCGCGGCCTCGGTGGGACATGGAGTGTTCCTTCCGCTGGTGATCCTTAGCACCCTCCTTGGAGACGGGCTTGCCTCAGGTGAGTCCGGCCTGCCTTCTGTCTGTGGGAGGGAAAGGACACAGGACACAATAGTGCCCTTGTTTCCCCCAAAAGCTGGGATGGGGGTTCTCTGTCTGTCGGGCAGTTACAGGGAGAGCCCGGTGGGGAGGCCTTTGTGCTGTGGTGTAGCAGGTCGCCGGTACTGTTGGTGTGCCACCAAGGGCCCTAGTGACCTGGATGGAGGACGGTTGTGTAGGACTCTGCTGGTGACGGCATCCTCATCCTGCTCCCCGCTGCTGTAATTATCAGGCAGGACGGAGGGGAGGGATTCAGAGCGTGATGTACACGGGAGCGTGCTGGCTTTGGTGCCAGACTGCCGGTGTTCAGGACCCAGTCCTGCTGCTTGCTGGTGCTGTGACCCTGAGCAGGACTCAATTTACATACGCCTCAGTTTCTTCAGTTGCAGAATGGCTAAATAACAGGGCCTGAGGTGGTTGTGAGATGGACTGAGATAACACAATAACACTTGCTGATTGTTAGCTCTTTTATCAGTTGGTTCTTGTCCTCCTGTTGTTTTTCTCAGAATGAGTAAAGCATGCAGGTGTTGTAAGTTACTGAAGCAGTCCTGGTTGTTGACACCACACACTTTGTGATCTTGGACAGGCCACTTACTCATTCTCTGGCTCAGTTCTGCATCTGTCACATGAAGGGGTTGGCCTGGATAACCTTCAAGGATGCATCTGGCGCCCTCAGTCTGTACTTCCATGGTTCTAAGGACTTTCTGGTTGAAGATTGTAAGCTAGAGGAGCCCTCCCTAACAGGGCTACCAATGCAGCAGTGAGCCTTTGAGGTGTGTATGGTCTTTGTTGCCTTCAGCAGTGCTCTGAAGACCCTTCCAGGTTCTCTTCATGTGGTCCTCTAGACGTGGTGCCCTTTTAGAAAGGGCGTATTTGCCTGTGTATTGTAGGCCTCTGGGTGATGCTACAGAACCTGCCTCTGTATCTGCAAACACTGATAGGGGTCTCAGTTATGATTGAGCTCGTTAATAATGGTGCCCCTGTCGGCGTTCCGTAGATACACGTGTGTGGCAGTTTTCTTTGGCCAGTGTTCTCTGGAGTGGGATCTCATAGATTCTGGAAGCAATTTTGGGGGAGGCAGGTGTGGTACAGTGTGGCTTTAAGAGTCTCCATAGCTCAGTGCGATCTCTTTCATTCCCTTTCTGTTAACTCCCACCACCCATTTATCCAACACATACAGAATAACGGTGCGATCTCATTTAATCTTATTTTTTCTCCCGAATTGTTGGGAGAAACAATTACTGATTTTTTGTTCTATCATAGCTTTCCTCACCACCCAGATACAGATGTTCTCTTTTGCCTCTCATTTACCTCATTCTGACACTTAACATAAACCTTTCCCATAAGCCTGAGACTTTGTTGGCTGTGAGGAGCCCCTGGCACAACCAAGGGGGCCTGTAGTGGTTGGGACCCCACAGTGTGGATGTCATGGTTATGAGAGATATCAGAAGAGGCCACCCCACACCAGTGTGCAGCAAAATTAAGCAGGGCCTGCATTCACAGGGCCACTCCAAAGCCAGAGGAGGCTTCTAGAATGGCAGGTGCAGACCCATAGGCTGTCGAGACCCTCTCTTGCTCACCACTGTGTCCCTGGAGCAGAAGTTGGCAAACTGGTCCACGGGCCAAATCCTATCTGCTGTGTGTTTTTCTATGGCCTGGGGGCTAAGAATGGTGTCTAATTTTTAAAAAATTGGAAAAAATCAAAAGAATAATATTCCATGATACATAAAAAATTATATGAAACTCACATTCAGTACCCATGAATAAAAAGTTTTTTGGAAGATGGCAGAGTTCATTCATGTACATACTGTCTGTGGCTGCTTTTGTGCTATAGTGGTAGAGTTGAATAGTTGCGACATAGACCACGTGGCCCCCAAAGCCTAAAATACTTAGACTTTAAAATATTTTGCTCTTCATAGAATAGATTTGCCATTCTACCCCAGCCCAGAACAAATGGTGCTCAATAAGTAGGCGTATGAATGGAATGAGTGTCAGCAGGAAGGAAGGAAGCTAGGACTGGTCCAGGGCTAGGACGGACTTGAGAGGCTGTGCACTTGCCCAGGGTCTCAGGGCCAGGGCCAGAATGGGGCCAGTGCCTGGTGCACCACCACGACCGTCCCCCTCCAAGACTCCAGTGGGGAGGCTGTCTTGGCTTGTTCCCTGGCAGTATTAGGGTCTGCCTTCCTTGTCTGATGTCTTTAGTTTCCTTATCTTCATTAAGTCATCCCCTCCACCACACCCTCCTTTTTATGGGCCTCACCCCTGCCTCTTCCCATTTTCCAACTATCCTCACCTTCCCAAGTTTCCATCTAAAGTCTGAAATCAATTATCAGGGACTGATGGTTCCAGCCTGGCTGGATAAAGGGATTATTATTCTAGAGGGTGGAAAAATATGTCTGTAGTGTGGGTTCAACCCAGGATGGGAAAGTTGGCTCTGTTGTTTTCATTCCCTCCCCCATCTGCAGAGAATCTTCCCTCTGCTGCTGTTCCCACCCCACTAAGTCTGTCTAATCCCCATAAAACATGTGTATTGGCTCAGAGCAGGGTGCAGGCGGGGGAAGGAGTTGTGCCATTTCTTAGATCCAGCGCACCAAATTGCTGCCAACGTTTCCCCCTCTCTCTGGAGTGGTTTCTGGGGGAAGAAGGTGCCCACTCCTTGGCCTGAGATCCAGAGCACACCTGTATGGCCCTGCCTGCTATGAGCAACGTGCCACTCAGGCTTGCCAAGAAGCTGATGTTCTCAGATACTCCAAAGTCAGGGAGAGGCAATTTAGTTCAGGAAAGGTCTCGTCCTCTTCCTGTGTTTCTTAGCTGCCCCAGAGTGCCCAGTCCAGAGGCATTTTAAAATGAGGTACTTATGAAGTACACAGCCTTGATATGCAGGGGTCCGTGGTAGACCCTGAATATGTTTGTGTGTATGTGCACGTTCACGCCTGTGAGGACCCCGCTGGACATTGGTAAAGTGGGCATATTCTGGGGGGCAGTTCATCTGCATCGTCTCCGGTCATAAACACCAGTCACCCTAGTCTTGGTCATAGTTGCTCAGCTTTTATAAGAAAAGACTCATTTATGAAGACACACGTCAGAGTTGTGGAATAAAGTTATGTCATGTTTGGAGTTCAGCTTTCCATCCTGGTTTCTCTTGTCTTTAGTTCAGGTTTTGTTGTTACTAAGAAGGTGTCGGGTGTTGGGTCTCGCTTCCCCCTAGGTCGTTCCTTTAGCAGAGATGCGAGAAATGATTGAGAGTTCCCTTTTTAGGTTGGCAGAAGGAAGCGTATCTGTTCATCACACCCGGTCACACCGCGCAGGGGAAGATCAGAATTAAAAATAAGATCTATGCTCATACTACCCAACTTGCCTTTTGTCGGGGCTAGAGAGGAATTAGGGTCCCAGCTATGTAGCAGCCCCTCCCAGGTCTCACGGCTCCTTCCCTTGACCTGTGATCTCAAGAAACTTGCTGTATGACCGTAGGCAAATCACTTGGCCTCTTTGTCTCTTCTATAAAACGAGAACAAGATACTCGAGGATGCTAGTTCCGTGGTGTGTAGACTACTAAAAATGATTGGAAGGCATTTGACATATCATATGTGTGGTGTAATAACAACAATCCCAAATAACAACAGCAGAGATGGTATGTGACCCACTGTTGAGTCATGCTGGGCAGGAGACTTTATGCAGATGACATCATTTACTGTGCTTAGAAACAAAACTGAAGATGCAGAGTCATTTTTAGGGTTGGGGTAAGGTGTGAAATTTGACGGGTGAGGAAGGATTGATTACTTCAGAGTCTCCTTTGTCTTCCACGTTTGCATAGTCCACGGTCTCAACCCAGCTGGCTTGTTGACTCACATGAAAACCTTTTGATTTTCATTCTCCGCCCCCTTCCTTAGCATATTTACTGAAAAAACTTAGGATTTTAATTTTTTTAAATCCTCACCCGAGGATACGATACATTTATTGATTTTTAGAGAGAGAAGGAGGAAGGAAGAGGGGACAGGGGATGGGGAGAGAAAGAAACAGAGAAACATCAATGCGAGAGAGAAACATTGATCAGTTGCCTCCTGTATGTGCCCAACCAATGATCGAACCTGCAATCTTTTTGGTGTATGGGACGATGCTCCAACCAACTGAGCCACTCAGCCAGGGCTGAAACTCAGTGTTTTATTAGCGTCTGATTTTTTTCCCCTTAAAATGTTGCTGTGCCACTTCAGGCCATGTTAAACATCACACAAGAACCTAAAGCAAATTTAAAGTAGCAGGGAAAGCAGCAATCTGTATTTCTATGCAGCAGAGAGAAAGCCAGGCACTTCGGGTTCATTGAAGGTGGAAAATACGGAGAACTGCGTTCTCGGGGGGGTGAGGGGGGATCATGCTGCTATGGCCTTTAACACTGCCAGGCAGGAAGATGCTGACAGGCGGCCCTGGCTCACCTCCCCATCTCCGAGGGACCTGGAGTCAGAGGAACCGTACACTGAACTGAGAGGAGAGGACAGGTAGGAAACTGATGCATACAGAACATTATTTCTTTGTCAGGCTCTGTGTCATCGTCCAGTTTAAAGTTCTCAGAGGACTTTTGAGGTAGCTGGTCATGTATCTGTTTTACAAATGAGAAACAGAGGCACAGAGAGGTTAGATAGCTTGCTCAGAGACCAGCAATTGTACATAGTGATGCTGGTCGGAATCTGGCCCAGTCTGTTTAACTCTGTTGCCCATGGTCTGCTGAGAACCACGTTACCTGTGCTAAGGTGCAGGCTTCTGGGAGACCCATTCCTTGTGTTGCTCTACTGGAGCGCTCAGATCAACCTTTAGGAGATTGTTTTGACAAAGGAAGAAAAGCACCATCAGTTTTCTCTCCCGGATAAAGGGTGCAGGAATCGCCATGTTTCCCTCTGTGGTGGTTTCTGTTCTTGTTTACAATGGCCCGTGATTGTCTGGTTCCTGGTTTAGGCAAAAGATTTGTCAAGGCAGCTCTGGTCTGGGGAAGGATTGATAGGGACCCCAGCAACTTGTTTGCTAAATGAGGATGTAGTTCCCAAAACATACTCAGAGCATCTTCCGCTCAGCTGTAAACACTGCTGATGAAGTGAGTAATCTCTCCATGGTGTAATTACCTGTGACTATAAAAAGACTGGAGGGCTGTGGAAGGAGGCTGGGTAGGTCATTATAGAGCTTGTTACATCCTGGCGTCATGAAAAGACATTGAGAAATTACCTTCTGCAGGCTAATTGTTGTGCCATGTTTAGGACAGTGCAAACACGTGGTATAGATCTTGCACTCTAGCTTGTGAACAAAAGAAACCAGGAGTCCACCAGATTGAACACCCGAGTGGTCTTGATTGGGTTAAAGCTCTCGTTAAACACAGATTCCATTTGCCAGGCAGAGGTGCCCCACTATCCTGGGCTAACTTTAGAGCTTGGAGGTTATCCTTCTTACTTGCCCAACTCTTTTCTGCAAAAGAGAGTACAGAGTGCTAATAAAAAAAATTGGGTTAGCACTTAGTGTTTAATTACTTCTAGGTAGGTTTGTACTTGAACTCTTTTCACCGCCTCTTAACCACTGGAAGATTCCTTTCCTTCTCATCAGTCACTTCTCATCAGTCAGAAGCGTGAGCTTGCAGAGGTGAGCTTGAGCAGCCCTCCCAGTTCAGATGGCTTGGGCTGGCTGCCTGCACTGCGGCCAGATCAGGGGTAACCTTGACCCACCTCATGTTTAGCTTTGGGGCCTAAAGGGACAGAGGCATTTAGAGACAACCTGTCTGCGGTGTGGTGTGAGTGAGAGGGGTGCAGGCTGCTGACTTCTCCCAGCCCCGTTCACCTGCCTCCCCTTAAGCAAACCTAAAAGTACGGAATGAGAATTCACTGGAAGATGAGGGTGAGATTATAACTATTGAAAAACCTAGGGTTCTCCCTGACCAGTGTGGCTCAGCTGGTTAGGTGTCATACTGCAAAGCAAAAGGTCGCCGGTTTGATTCCCGGACAGAGCACATGCCTGACTTGTGGGTTCTGTCCCTGGTTGAGGTGCTTACGGAAGGCAGCCAGTCGATGTTTCTCTCCTTCTCTTTCTTCCCCCTTTCCACTCTCTCTAAAAATAAATAAATAAAATCTTAGAAAGAAAAAAGCTCTGGGGTTTCATCACATAGATGTCTTTCATTAGGTAGGATAGGATTCAATTCATAAATGCCTTAAAATGGCAAGTGCCACCTGTAGCTCTCATGGAGCCACTGAGGTCACTAGTACAGCTCAGTATAACATCTCACTGTCATTAGGCCCCAACCCCACCCCTTGGTTTTTGGAGTGACCATGCAGCCTTATGAGAAGCATGGGCTCTGGAGTCATAGTACCTGTGTTTGAATGCTGCCTCTACTCCTAGCTGCCTGTGTTACCTTGGGTAATTTTCCTGCCCTCACTATTGATGTTTCCCTAGAATAGGAGTGATAATAATGCCTACTTCATAAGATTGTTTCAAGGATTGAATAAGATAGTATATATGTAAAGCACTTAGGACAGTGCCTGGCATACAGAGAAGTAATTCCCAGGTTGGAAGATCAGATTTTAGCACCAATTGGTACAGCTTGTATGTACTTCTGACACCACAGCTAATTATTGGGCTGGCCAGAATGTCTGTTACATTTTGCTGGAAAACAAAAGAGACATTTTTCATTTTCAGCAATAACTTTATTGATTTGGGTATTTTGAGAATGTCAGCGATCTCCTGCTATTGGCTTCTAAGTGGGTAGAGGCCAGGGGTGCTGCTAAACATCTTCCAATGTGTAAGACAGCCCCACAGCAAAGAACTATTTGGCCAAAATGTCAGTATACCAGGAAAGGATACTTCGCAAACCACATTTGACTTGTTCAGTTAGTCACGGCACCTTCTCTATACACTGCACAAATCTTTTTGTGCGTGTGTTTCAGCTGCATTTTTACCTTTCTTGCAATAATAAAGCATAATACGCCAAAATGTTACATATCTTCTTCCATCTTCGATGTTAACATGACTGCACAAAAATTCTCCAATTTTGATAAGCTTTCTTTGAATGCACGCTGATATGACAGCTGTCACAATAGAACCTAACAAAATTGTTTTGAATGAAGTTAAAGGTACCTAAGCACTACTAGAGCCATTGTATGGAAAAAACGTAATGGACTTTTTGGCCAACCCAGTAGTTCCAACAGGCTCAGGGTTAGAAAGTTCCTTATTTTTTTCTGTATCCTTTGAGTCTCTCAGCTTTGACTCAGTACATCCTGCAGACTGCACGAGTTATTTATAATTCACGTTTTTAATTCTCAAATGCCACATCTTGGCATTCCACACACGGAGACGAGTGGAAAAGAGCCGTAATGCCCCTTCGCAGTGCTGGTGCTTGGGGCCCAGCTAAGCAGCCTCACCGCAAGCCCTTCCCTTCAGTGAGGCTGTCTTGTCGGCATTTCAGAGCCCGCGTTCCTCAAAGCTGCTGTTTGTTAGGGACTTTTGGAGTCATTTTTGAAACCTTATAAATTTGAGAATGCCAAGCATCTGCTTTTTTAAATAGGTATTTTATTTCATTAATCATATTTCAAGATATGATTGAAGGATTGCATTTCAGAAGATTCCAAACACATCTGGGAGAATACAACATCAGAATTAAAAAATAAGAGCTCCCTTGTCTTCTCTCCCTTTGGCGTCCCTTGCCGCCTCTTACTTTTCTTCGCTGGATTTGACAGCACTCCCCTCTTTTAAGAGGGAATGCCCTTTCCCACCTAGATTCCTTTGCTGCCCCAGAGATGGGTATTTCTCCCTCGTTTAACTTATTTGACTTTTAAGCTTTGCCAGTAGCCAGATCTTTTAAAGTACTATTGTTTAATCATTCAAAATTCTGGAAGTAGTGCAGAAAAAATAAACAGATGCCTTTTAATACTTTTCTTCTTTGCAAAGCTTTTTAAAAAAATTCACAAAACTATTTTAGGCATTTCAACCCAGGAGGGGAAATGTGTTTCAGGAAGTTATGGCCAAGCACAAACAGGGTTATGAAATAATCCTGCTGGAGCCTATGTTATCATGAGTAAACAATACTTTATGAAACACAAAGGGTCTGATGTGATCAGGGCTTCACGTGTAGTGGACACATGTCTCCTTGGGAAAGGGCAGGACCTGTGTGTTTATTGTCACTGGCTTTGAGTTCTGACAGTTTTGCCTTGTTGAGTCGGGAGTGGTGGGAGGCCCAGGAGAATGTCGCTGGGATTGCCACAGGCCGGGTAAGGACTGAGCGGGCATGTGGAGCTGCCTGGCAGTGCTTACTGAGCGCCGATGTTGAACAGGGAGGTGCGGGACCCGTGAGGGAGAAGCCTTGGATGCTTCTGCTTCCCAGTCGATCTCAATTCCTTGGAGACCAAATTACAGAGGACCCTGTGGCATCTTGAGCCAATGCAGTCCCACTAAGGCTCCTGATAACCATGTGTGGCTGCTCAGAATTGCTGATGAGTGGCCTGTGAATTTAGCCGGTGACTTCAGTAGGGTTGTGTAAGTCTCTTCTGTACACCCCTCACAAAGTGGACACCTTTAGTCTTTGTATTTGAGGTCTTTTCTTACATACACGTGTCTCTCAGTGTTGGTTCTTGCTCTGTGTTCTTAGTTTTGTGTTTGCACATAAGGTCCTTGAAAGCAGAGGCACAATTTTTTATACTTTGCTGTAACTAGGCCAATGATCATCCCAGGTGGACCCAACAAACACGCCCTGGAGAAGATGCTGGGGGCATGGGGGTCACTCCAGGCAGGATCGTGCAGAGTCACGGCCTGTCCTGTATGTGAGGAGGAGGACAAGTCCGCAGCCATGGCGCGGCAGCCGCCTGTAGGGCCTTCCTACTGGTTTACGGTTCCTCATAAGAGTCTGGGAAGTGAAAGTGTCTCCGTGCTTCAGGGGATGCATGTGGTTGGAGCTCTTCTGAGGGAAAGAAGTGGAGCTGGGCAGGCTGCCCAGAGGAGTTTATGGTGGAGTGTCCTAACTTTCCACCTGGAGGAACATCTTTGAGTCCAGTGGAGGTCCCCTTCGGTGATGAGGAGGGAGGAGAAGTAGACTGTTTTTACCCATGGGGAGTAAAGGTCATGAGGACGAATGGCTCTAAAACATACCTTACCATTGGAGAGGGCCTGGGGAAGGGCAGCTTGGATGGGTCTGGCCTCCCTTTCTCACCCACGGTTCCCTCTAGCTTAGTCCCTAAAGTCAAGGCCAAGGGGACTCCTTTTTTCCCTTTTCCTGGACATAAGCACCCCCAGCCTATGTTACCCTGTTCTTCCCGTGGCCGGACTCCTGCCTTCTCCCCTCCTGCCCAAACTTCTCTTCATCCTTTAAGGTCCAGGTCAAAGTCCCATCCTCTGTGAGAGACCATCCACCCCTTTACCCCTAGAATCAGCAGGGTCTGAAGGAAGCAGAGTAGACTTTGTGTATGTGTTTAAAAACAATTTTTTAAAAATCCTCACCCTGAGGATATGTCCATTGATTTTAGAGAGAGGGGATGGCGGGGTGGGGGGCGGGGAGAAACATTGATCGGTGGCCTCCCACATGTGCCCTGACCTGGGATGAAACCCGTAACCTTTGGCGTACGGGTGACGCGTCAACCAGCTGAGCCAGGGCTGTGTCTATTTTTTTTTAATGGAATTAGCAGGAGCTCCTGGTCTAAGGTCTCTGTTTTGGGAGGATGTCAGAGAGGTTTCCAATGAACAGGATTCAGCATCCCAGAGTCCTGACTATCTTTAATTTGAAGGGATTGGACAGCTTTGGGGAACTTGAGACTTCTGGGGATTGCGGCTTTGGGGAACTTGAAGCCTTTGTTCTGCAGATCATGACACGCACACCCCACAGGCTTGTCCCCGAAGACCACCGAGGGTTGCCAGGGCTGTGGTGGGACAGACTGGGTTTGGTGTTTTCATGAATGACACTCTTTTAGCCAGTAGGTGCTGACATGGGGGCAGGTAGGACAGCAGGAGGCATGTCCTACCCTGGAGGGCTCTCGGGAACAAGGTACCAGCCTGGATCTCGAAGGAAGTCCTCACATGTAGTGTGGTCCTCGTGGTTAGCTTGTGAGAGGAGGACAGCGGAGCCAGGAACAGCGCTCCGCACCAGGAAGAACACGCAGCTGATGGTTTCGTGCCCTGGTTTGTTCACAGTTACTTGTTGAACGCCTGCTGAGTGCCAAGTCTGCGCCAGCTGCGGTTCTGTGTGAGACGTGCGGTAATCAGGGAAGGCACTGGCTCATACTGGAATGCACGCCGATGAGGGGGACCTGACTCAGATTGGGAAGGTCACGGAAGACTCCTCTGAGGGAGAGAAGCATGCGTCCAGACCTGAGGGCAAGGAGGGGCTCGTGAGCAGGGGAGACAGGACGGCCTAGTAAGGGTAGGAGTGCAGTCCCTCGGGCCAGACAGGCTGGTTAGGATCCTAGTTCTGCCACTAACATGTTGTGTAATTTTGAGCGCCTTTCTCAAAGGTGATGTCCCCTGGTTTTTGTGTGTGTGTGAGACCGGGGTAACCACATCTTACATACAGGGTTGTGGTGGTGTCACCATTGTTACTGTGTGGCGACTTACTGGTGGCGGGTACGGCCAGGCCAGCACGTTGGGGCAGTCTGGGGGGAGGAGAGGCGGGAGTTATGTAGTGTCTGTCCTGCTCATCTTGACACTCCTCTTCTTTGAAGTTGAGAAGCTGGAGTTTCAAAAGAGAAAAATAAGTAAAATGTAGTTTTAGCCTAAGATTTCAGAGATCTGGGTGGAACATCACCAAAAGCACAGTTTGAGGGAAGCACCCAGAGGGGTGAGGTGCTGATGGTGGAGGCAGATGTCTTCCTGAGTTGACAGAGTCACGGGGGAGGGAGGAGGAAGAAGGAAGAAGAGGAGGAGGAAGAGCATGAGCAAGTTCCTGTGCTGTGTGCTGGGGTGTCCTAAAGATCACGGGGTTAAAGAAAGAACGAACACCAGTTAATGGATTATGGGTTGAGTGAGTCTAAATGCGGAAACAGAGGGCTGGCGGAGGGTGTTGATTTTGGTACAAGTTGTGGAGAAGATTGGGGTTAAGTAGAATGACAGTTGGGTTCCTGTGTGCCCAGGGAACAGGAAGTAATCGGTTAGTGAGGCTGTCCTTCCAGCCTGCCTGAGGCTGCGGAGGGAGGGCACTGGGGAAGGCCCCTCACCCTCCGCCTCAGCCCGTGCGAGGCGTGTCCGACAAGGACTCCTCATTTCAACCAGTCTGATGCACCGCTCAGGGTCCCCTGTGGGTCTTAGATGGAGTCACAAGTTCCACAGGGAGCCCAGGGGCTGTGGGAGGTGCTGAACTGCCTGGGAAGGAGGGAGAGTGGAGGAGCAGCTGGCATCTGGGGCGCGGGCGTGTTCCAGCACTCTTCATCTTGGATCAGGCCGGGGTAACTGGAGACAGTGGGGTGAGGCCTGTCTGTGATTTGACGTGTTCAGGGGTGCAAAGAACTGTTGTGACTTCCAGCAGAGAGGTGTCTCAGGTTTCTTTAGAGTGGCTTTCGGCAAAGGCACCCATTCTCCACGCTGCTGTTCTCGGCACCTTGTTGGCAGGCAGTTTAGAGGCCTCGCGGCCCCTCCCTGGCATTCAGAAACTCTGTTGCCAGCAGTGGCAGACCCTGGCCTAGCAGGGAAAAGTCAGATTGTGACTAATAGGATTAAGTGAGGTATTGTATGTAAAATTGCTGGGTCAACAATAAAATCCTATTTCAGTGGAAGGGATTATTATAATGCTCTATTTTTTTAGTTGGCATCTCTTTTCTGAATTGCTTAAAACCCTGAATTAACACTAACTGGTTAATCCTTCATCCATCCCTGGGTGGGATCAAACTGAAGTTTCCAACAGAGCTCCCAATCTTGACTTTGAAGCCCAAATTTTGGAGTCTAAATCTAAAGGTTGGACCTCTGAATATGATCATGCCTCATTTCTGGGACTAGAGAAAGGAAAAGGAGGATTATTAAAATTATGTTTTCTTACAGACAACTGGTCTTCTCAGACAAGGGTGTCCTAGAATTTTGAAAGACCTAGAAATCTGACATTTGTTTTCCACCGAGCAGCCACAGGGTCCCACTTGGGGATGAGGACTTGGTATAAGCTGGAGAAGCAGAGGGCTAATCAGAGCAGGTTTGGGGCAAAGAACAGGGAAGCAGAAAGGGAGCTGGCAGGGTTCCTAATTCTGTTCTGTTCAGGTTGTGGTTGGTGGTACCTGCGGTGCCAGATTCTGCGCCCCAGTGCCAGCCTCCTGGTACACACCTGTAGAAACCTTCCTGCCACTCCGATGTGCCGCAGAGAGTGCCAGGAAGACCCAGGGAAGGGGCTTGTTCTGTTCTGCACCACCCGTGGGGAAGCCCCATGAAGGTGGGTTCGGGAGCTTCCCCGAGGGCCCGTCTGGCCCAGGACGGTCTTTCTGCAGAAGAAGCACTGTGTTCTGCCTTGAGCAGGATGGCATCTGGGAAGGTTGGCCTCGTGTCAGCCCTCCAGTCAGGGGGAGGCCTAGGCCTGTTGCCCCACCTTTGTTCCTTCTAAGGCCCGGTGAAGAGAGGTTCTGCTTGCTTCTCAGTACCAGGTGAGGCCCATCAGGACCTTTCTCCCCTGGCCCATGCTTTCCTGCCTCTGGTCATAGCTTAAAAGTTAGTTTGTGTGCATTCTTGCACAAGGTCTTGAACTCTGGCAGCAGGAGAAAGATGTGCTGAGTTGGGACACTCCTCCTTCCTCTAGTGGCAGCTATGTGGGCTGCTAGGCTTGATATTCTGGAGGTCACTCAGGTGTGCCAGGTAATACTCCCATACTTGTGAGAGAACAACAGGCTGAACCTTCTAGGTTATGTGTTCCATTGGGTCTCACGTTTGTGCATCAGAATCCCCTGAAGGGCCCAGATTGCTGGGTACCACTTTCAGAGTTTCTGATTCAGCAGGTCTGGGATAAGGACTGAGAATTTGCATTTCTGCAGAGGGTGATCTGGCGACCCCACTTTGGGAACTGCCAGTTTGGGAACTTTGGGTGAGCAAGCCCATCTTACCCTTTTCAGAGCAAGTTTTGATAGGGTGGAGACAGAGAAATGGAATGGCCTTAAGTCCACTGGAGAGAGGAGTGGTTCAGAAGTAGGATGCTACAGGTGGACCAGCCTAATGTGAAAACTGGGAAAAGGTTAAATGATTAAGGAGGATGCTGGCAGGTCTCTTTCTTACCTTCTCTGGGCTGGTTCTTGTCCTTGCCAGTTATCTTCCAGACGAGAGGCAGACTGGTGAACCTCCCTTGCTGGGTCATCCCTTGCTGAGCCTCTGTCTCCTCCCTCCACTTCTTATTCTGCCCTCTTATACAGCAGTGAGTTCTGAAAGTCTGCATTTTAGGAAGTCTTTCCACAGCTTGGGGTCGTGGTATGAAGGGTAGGGCCTTGAGCTGGGGTCCTGGGCATCAGCTCCAGCACCACCTCTGATGAGCAGTGACTGCAGGCCCCTCGCTTTGCTCAAGGCTGAAGGGAGGGTTGGACTAGCTGTCCATGTCCCTCTGAGCTCTGATAGCCTGGATTCCTCTGACTACTTCCTCCCCCAGGGTCAGGAACATTGCATGCTTATTACTGCTTTTTTATTTTTTATATGTGTGAGAACTTCTGTCAATAAGCTCTACTGAATCAGAATCCCATTCAGAGATGGGCTTACCAAAAGTGAAACTAGAGAAAAGTTTGGGAATTGAGTTAGTTTGCTTTTTAGAAAGTCTCTGGCCTCTGCAGTTACGCTGCTTCCTTAAAGCCTGTGTCCAGAGAGGAATGACTCGGCATTCTCGTTGGGCCTGATCCCTGTCCTCCAGGTCTTCACATCTGACTACTGGAAGGTTTAGCAGGCTGGCTGATCAGCGCTAGTGCCAGAGTGCTGGGGATCATCAGCGTGCATTTTTCACTGCTTGGCGCTGTGCTAGGTAGGCCTGTGTCAATATTTGCTGGCAGTACAGGATAGAAGGTTGTATCCACATGCCTCGTCTCCTTTCCTTAGTTCCTCCCCCCTTTCTTCCTAACTTGGTACGATTGTCCTGCTTTCCCTTTCTCCTCCATCTCCTCTGCCTTGCATCCTGCCTCTCTCTCCTTTCACTATACTCACTTCAACTCCTCTGCACTCTGGGAGAGCAGGCCTTCCATGCGGGTATTAAAGGTTGGGTGTGCCTGTGGAGATCACAAAAGATCCTACTCAAACTGTTTCTTTTTCTCTCCCTGGTCCACTATCTAGGCTAGCTGTGACTCACAGAACATTTGCACTGTCCTAGGGGAGTTTGCTTTTCTTCAGATCGAATTTGACCTGTTTTCAGCCTTTATTTCCTGCTGTGGGTCTTGGCAGGCGGAAGGACACCAGCATATCCTGCCACAGAACCGTGGCTCAGCCTCTGTCTGAAGGGGCACAGGGAAGGTTTCCCAGCCTTGGCTGATGGTCACCTCTGATCCTGTCTGGGCAGCCAGCTTTCAGGCAGCTCAAGCATTAAGTAACCTCACGTCTTTGTTGAAACGGTGAAAGATCAGATCGATTTAATTCATTTTAAGTGAAATCACCAGCCTTTTGATGAGTCCATTAATTTCCTCCCTTCTGAACACCCTCCTGTTAGCAGTAATGGGAAGTCCTGATTCTGTTTTTCATTTTACCCCACTGCCCTGCTTTAATCTGAGGCAGCTGGGTGCTTACTGCACTTCGATTTTCCATTTACTAGGAGAGAGGTTTGAAGGGGATTTTAATGACTGCCTCTGACGGTGCTCCCAGAAGCTAAGACTGTTACTGTGCTTAAGTTCCCACTCATTTGGGGGCCTCAGTCTTACTCACCTTGCCCCTATAAAACTCTGCTTGCTTAGTTCTTGGTGCGCAGGTGGAAGGGATCCCCATGAAGGCTCTCTTGTCCCAGGCAGTATATGCGAGTTTCTCAGCACTCAGCATTGTTTGTCCAGCTGCTGGGGTGTGCCAGCACTGTTCTAGTTACTGAGTGTTTCCCTGGCACCTCCGCCCTGCCCTGGTGGAAGCACAGAGGCCTGAGGAGATGAGGTTCCAGCAGGGTGGTGACTACCCACAGACCTTGGGAATGGCAGTCTCTGAGGCTTGCTTTCTCTGTGTTTTTATGGTTGCAATGCCTATTTCTGTACTCTCCCTTTCTTGGCTCTAAAGAGGGATAAATAATATGAACCACCTCTGAGATCAGAGAAGTGATAGGTAGCAGTAGCTATAACAGCTTACCACTACTGGCAGTTGACAAGATGTAAAACACTTTCTTGTATATTTTCACATTGGTATCTTCACAATAAACTTATCATAGCCATTAAAAGATAAAGCTGGGATTTGAACCCCGGTTCTCCCATTGCAAATATAATGTTTTTTGTACTACATTGTGTGTGTGTGTGTGTGTGTGTGTGTGTGTGTGTGTGTTTAATACTGACTTCCTCATGCCATGGTCTTTAGCATTATTTCAACCACTTAAGTGTTAAAAAGCTGTTCCATGTACACTGGGCCGTGTGCCAGGAACTGAGGGCCTCACAGTCTGATTGGGGAACAGATAGGACGGAGCACATGTTTGTTCCTCTCGAGTGGTTCAGGGACTGAGTGCTGTTAGAAAGAAGAGAATTAACCCGACATCATCCAGGAAGGCTTCCAGAAGATCTGAGACTTATACTGGGCCTGGTGGGAAAGCAGGATCCCAACCGCAGGAGAGCTGGGGAGGGGAGTCTGGTTGGCATCTGGCTGCCTGAGACTCTGTGGTGCAGAGAAGGTAGTGAGGTTTGATTCTGCATCAGATGCTTCCTCTGGGATGATGCTTTTCCAGCTCGACTGTGCTTTTAAAATTAGACTCCCACACTTCATGCCCACAAAGAATTATTCATATGGTCTGGGGTGCAGCCCGGCAATCCAAATTCTTTAAAAAGGTTATTAAATAATATGTAACAGCCTCCCAGCCCTTCACTTCTCCCCCCTGAAAAGAAATCAGGCGCACAGGTTTCATTTGTTCCCTTCTAGAGGCAGAAGCTGTTGCTGCCATAGTTCTGTGGCAGGTGGTGAGAGCAGCTTGCACTTTGAGAAACACTGTATCACCCTAAGGGAAACTGGTACTGTCCATGTCGTGGGGAGCATTAGGGATTGGGAACCCGGGTTTTGACATCATAGAACTCCCACTCCTGAGCACTGTTCAGGATAAACTAAGGAGGCATGGGAGGAGTGGGCATTAAGTAATGCAAGGTTAGTTGACTCTGACAGCACCTGGGTCATTCTGGCTGCTACCTTGATTTGAGAGCAGGTAGGTGGTGGGGCATCGAGACTGAGCACCTTTAAAACAAAGTCTGTGCTCAGAGTTACTGCACCTCCCTCTGACCAGTGTTTTTACAGATATTATTTGGTAGTTTAGCTCGAAGGAGGGGTTCGGGGTCCGTCAGTGGGTGGGTGGAAATGGGTCTGGGATTCAGCATCATATACACTGAGAGCCCTGGAAAAGTTAATCCCTAGGATTTAGCAGTCTTGGAGAAACTTACAATTTCGGTCTATATTTTGAGACCAATGGGACCTAGAGTGGTTGTGAAGATTAGAAGAGTTACCAAATACCTTGTTAAGAAATGACATGTGTTAGGTTTCGGTTGTTATAAAATACCTATAGGTGAAAAAAATTAACACTTACACGTGCAGTAATGTTCCAGGTAATAGCCACTTTATTATTTTTGAATTCTCAACAAGTTTACTTATTTTATCTTTATATCTACACATTATTTTTATTTTTTCCCATTCCCTCACCCCTCCCCTTTGGTAACCATCAGTTTGTTCTATGTATCTATGGGTTTGTTTCTATTTTGTTTGTTCATTTATTTATTTTTTTAAGATTCCACATGTGAGATCATATGGTGTTTGTCTTTGTCTGATTTAGTTCACTTAGCATAATACCCTCTAGGTTCATCCATGCCGTTGCAAATGGCAAAATTCATTCTTAATTATTGCTGAATAATATTGTGTGTGTATCACATCTTCTTTACCATTTCATGTATTGGTGGGTATCTAGGTTGCTTCCATATCTTCACTATTACTAGGAATGCTGCAGTGAACGTAGTGGTGCATATATCTTTTCAAATTAGTGTTGTATTTTTGTTTTCTTCAGATAAATACCCAGAAGTGGGATTGCTGGATTGATTATATGGCAGCTCTATTTTTAATTTTTGAGGTATCTCCATGCTGTTTTCTGTAGTGGCTAAACTCACTTTCAATCCTACCAACAGTGTAGAAGGGTCCATTCCCTTTTCTTCACATTGTTGCCAACTCACTTGTTGATTTATTGATGAAAACCACTCTGACAGGTGTGAGGTGTTATGTCGTTGTGGTTTTAATTTGCATTTCCCTGATGATTAGTGATGCTGAATCTTTTCATATGTCTGTTGGCCATCTGTATGTCTGTCCTCTTGGGAGAAATGTCTGTTCAGGTCCTCTGCCCATTTCTTCCCCTTTCTTTTTATTGTTGACACTAATACAGATGTCCCCATTCCCCCCTTTGCCTGTTTCTACCCATCCCCCTTCCCCCGGCCATCCCCACACTGTTGTCTGTGTCTGTGAGTTACGCACATGTGTTCTTTTACTAATCCCTCCACCTCCTTTCATCCAGCCCCCGCTCCCCCCACCCCAGGCAGCTGTCAGTCTGTTACGCACTCATGCCTCTGTTTCTGTTTTGTTTGTCAGCTGATTTTGTTCATTAGATTCATTTTTTTGGTGTTAAGGTGGCCATTTTAAATCTATTACCCTATTTTCAGTTTTTCAAAGAAAATTTTCATACGTTAAAATGTATGACTAATATCATATGTAGGTATTTGCCACTTAGATTTAATGTTGTGGCACGTTTGTGACAGATCTTTTCCAACCAGTGTCCTTAGTTGGTGTGTATTCTTCCAGCCATGCTTCCATGTTTTTGCACGTTCATGTGCGTTTACACACACAGGCTGTGTATTCCTAAACATGAATTCCTAAGCAGGACAGAGTGTTGTTTTATATGTTTTAACATGTGTGTGACCTTCCATAGCCCCCTGTGTTCACGCAACATTGTTTTTGAATTTAGCCGTGTCGACAGGTTTGTTTTACGTGCAGTATAGCATTCCGCTGTGTTAACATACCAGAAAGATCCGCAGCTCTTCTCTCACTGATGGATGTGTAGGTGACTTCAGTTTTCCCTGTTAGGGATGGTGCTGTAAGGAACTACAGCACTTGTACTGTGTCCCAAGCATGTTCACAAGATTCCTCTGACATACCCGTCTAGCAGTGGAGTCGCTGGATTATTCGACGTGCCCGCCCTTGACTCTACATGTTGCCCGATAGCGCTCCAAACCAGCTGCACCAGCTCACCCCACTAGTGATGTGTAAGAAATTGCTAAGTCCTCTACATGCTCTGCAACAGCTGGTCTCGTTACAGTTTTTGCCACTTTGATAGACGTAAAATGGAATCCCCATGTGGCTTTAATTTTGTATTTCCTTGATTGTCTTCTCCCAGTTTGTAGATCATTTCAACTCTTTGTATGGCAGTGATTCTCCAGGGTCCGTGAGATCCTCTCAGGAGATTGACATGGTTGGAATTATTTTCGTATTATTACTAAGGTGCTGTTTGCCTTTCTGCAGTCATTCTTTTGCAGATGTATAGGGGGCGTTTCCAGAGGCTACATGGCTACATGGCATGTGTTGACATATTCACTCTGATATTTATTGTTCCTAGGGAGAGGGGAAGGGAGGGAGAACGAGAGGGAGAGAAACATGGATGTGTGGTTGCCTCTCACACACACCCTACTGGGGACCTGGCCCGCAACCCAAGCAGGTGCCCTGACTGGGAGTCAAACCAGTGACCCTTTGGTTTGCAGGCCAACACTCAATCCACTGAGCCACACCAACTGGGTCTGTTGTTCTTATTTTTAAAATGAATTCACAAGTAAAAATTTTTTTAGTTGTATTTCCAACTATGGTATATATTGATAGATGTAACACACAGGCAACTCTTTGGAGGTCCTCAGTCATTTTCAGTTGTGTGAAGGGACCTGTGTGAACTAAGTTTGAGAACCATTGCTGCTTTACAGTGTCAGCTTCATTAATGTTTTTTTGTTTCTTTCTGGAATGCATTTTATTTCAATTAAGAACTCCTTTCCAAATTTCATAAAGATGGGCTCTTACATCTTCTTTGAGAAATTTTGGAATGTATTTTTGTGGGTGGCATCTGCCATTTCCCAGGCCCTTTGGCCACTAGGAATAGTTTAAAAAATTTTATACCTTCTCAAAAACATTTATATAGCCTGAATAGAGCATTTTCACATCTATCCTTAAAATAGAATTTTTTTTTGTTTGTTTCTCTTTTTTAGAGGAGGGGGAGGATGTGTGAGAGGATGGGGGAAGGCTAGACAGGGATTTCTGTCACCTTCTCCAGACCCCTGTGGTTCAGGAGAGTCTCCTAGCATTTTGCAGAATACAGCAGCCTCTCCTTGAGATGGAGCACACTCTCATTTGGATCTGGAGTTATTAGTTCCTTGCAACTTGCTGTCTAGAGGGCCAGAACTCACCAGTGACGGGGATTCTGGAAGCACATCCCCTTTCCAAAGCCCCCACTTCCACTGGACACTTGAGTTTCTGTTAGTGTGAAGGCACCAGAGCTCTTCCCTGTTGTGGTAAGGGGGGACAGGCAGCCAGCAGGTAACTCCAGTCAGTGGCATAAGCGGTGGCCCCTTCAGGAAAAAACTAACACTGCTGATGCCAAGGCCTCACGTCTCTCACCAGGCTCCTGGGTTTCTTTGTCTCCAGTGTCTTACCCACCTCCCTCCACTCAAATCTGTCTTCCACCCTGCTGTCACAGGAACTCAGAATCTCAGACACGAAGCACCATACTTCTCTCTTTAAAAGAAACAAACTCAGGGCTCTCTCTCTATAAGGCTCATATTAGGGTCCATTCTCTTCAGCAACATAACCCTCATCTGTGCTTTCAGCTTGTTCTCACATCACTTTCCTGTTCTGTGCTCCGTCCTGGAACTTGGCCAGGAGTTTTATCATTCTCATAATGTGTCATGGAATGTGCCCCGGTGCCTCGCTTACTGACGCTGTTCCCTCCATCTCAAATGTTTTCCATTTAGCTGTTGGAGGGGAGCCTGTTCGCCTCTCAGACCCCACAAAGCTCAGTAAGTATGGATGCTGAGAGGAAGGTTCTTCCCCCACTGCCCGCCCCCACCGCCCGCCCGGCCCCCCCACCCCCGCCCCCGCCCCCGCCGTCCTGGTCTCCCCAGGGACTCAGCCTTTCCAAGTAAAATGAAAACTCAGAGTTAATTTTCATTAGTCTTTGTTTCACTTGTGGCTTTGTTAGGGGACAGCTGCTGCATCTCCCTCCCTTCCCCACAAGTTCCTTCTGCATAAATTCTATTTATAGGATTGGTCCCTGTCATTCTGCAGCCCGTTCTTTTAGTAGCTGCAAGAGGAGGGGATTTCTTTTTCGTGGTTGAGGAGCTAATGTAGACATCTGATGAACTGTCTTCAAGTCTAGCCTGCAGGGAGGGAGTGCACTGAACAGATGGATGGAAACACCTAGTCCTCACCTCCCTCGCCCCACTGGTGCAGTTGATGCTCACTTGGAATGATAATAAATTGACGTTTATTTTGAACTGATTGGCATACTTAAAAAGTGGCTTACGACTTGCATGTGTGAGTTAATGCTCCCGGCAGGAAGACCCTTCTCGCCTTAAGAGTTCTGGATGGTGCTGCTTTTCCCAGTTAGCCACACCCAGCCTCCTGCTGCCCCTTCAGCAGCCTTAAAAAAAAAAAAAAAAAACTTTCATGAACCCTTGAAGTCTGTTAGAGATGGAAATTAGGTAGATTCACTTTTATCTTCTGAAAGAGCTTTCTAGCAGCAGTCCACAGGGGTACGGGTGCAGGGGAAAGGAGCTCCTTCTGCTCGAAAGACTGCAGGCGGGCCAGATGGCCTGCCGTGAAGGCTGCAGTGGGGAACTGGGAAGGGGAAGTCTCTGCAGGGGGAAGCAGGCCAGAGACTGTAAGATTGCAGGAACCTTCTTCCCATCAGTATTGCATCTGAAAAAGCTGGCTTTATTTGCAGCTTGTTTATGGCCCTTTCATCAGTTCTTGAGAATGATCACTAGGTAGGAGGGGGAAATACGACAACAAAAGGGGAAGAGTTACTCCTGGGCTCAGGTTGCTGCTGGTGAGAGCAAAGTTGGGATTTGGTCTGCTCCACACTGCCTTCTAGTCCAGGCAGGCAGGTCAGGCGGATATGAACTCTCAGGTTCAGGAGAAATCTCGGGCTTGTGCCAAAGAGGTGAGACCTGAACACTCCACAAATGCTGTTACTAGCTTACGCTGTGTCTTCATACCGCCACGAACCTGAGAGCTTTCCTTTGTGGGTGATGCTTTTCTTTGTTCCTCCTTGAAGAGTGCTGCTAATGTTGTAATGTTTGATTAGTAGTAGTTTTAAAAGTGAAACATGAGTAGTAGTTAGATAAACATTGCAGATAAAGCAAAAGCCATCCACCCTAGTTTGCCCATGCCCCCTCCCCTGAAACCCAGGCACTCAAATATATGAGAAAACAATCTTTAAACCAAATGTATGAAATACAAAATTAACCCTCCCAATTTTTAAAAAAGTGTTAGCACAAAAGGATTTTACCATGCACCAAAGGAGTCACTGAGGTTTTTAAGTAGCAAGTGTTCCTGTGTATATAAAATGATTGCATTTGCACCCAACTTTTTAGGGTCACATTTGTTGTTTAAGGGAACGAGAAGGTGGGGGAGCGCCCGCCAGCACCTTGGGCAGTATGGAATGAAGCCTTAGGTTGGGCCTCCACCTCTGAGAACTGGGCCGAGTTCTCAATCTGTAGGTAAGCACTTGCCTCCTTTTTTCACCCTGCGCCTCTTGTCTCTCCCATGCCCTGCACAACAGGCTCTTTTGCCAAGGATGAAGAGCCTGGATGTCAAATCTTTTCTTTCGGTCCTGGCAGGGAAACTGTTTTATTGGTTTTCCAAGAAGCCTTTTTGCACTTGGGGAATTTTTTTCTTGCCTCTTATGGGAAATTGTTTCATCATTTCCCAAAAATATACTGTATGTCTTGTTTAAACAGGGCGCCCTTGAAGAGCTTTGGAGCCGAGGGGTGTGGAGGTGTTGTGAAATCCTTTGTCTGCTGCTTTGATGCAAGCAGGAATGCTGGCTGTCTGCAGGCAGAAGTCTCAGAGTTTGCCAGAACCAGGTTCGGGAGTGGGATGCAGGGAGGAGAGCCTCCGTGGAATGCAAAAGCTGGGGTCTTTTTAAGCATCTCGTCAGTCCGTGTTGTAAGATGCAGTTTCCATCAGATATTTGTCCAGTGCCTTAACTGTGCCCAGGCTGATGCAGGTGGCTTCTCTGCCCTTTGGAGATGCTCGTGGTACCCTGGAGAGGCAGGACCAACTCGCATGTGTCAACAGTGGACAGATACGTAACTGTGTGCTCGATTGTGTAGCTGTGGCCGCTTTACTTCAGAGGAAGGAAATTTTTATGGAAGAGAATACTAAGATGAGGCCATCAGGCCTTGCACTAAGGGTTGGATTTGAGTTGACAGAGGATTTTGAAGAAAGGGGAGAAGGAGGAGTTGAGAAGAGCCAGGAGGCTCATCTGAGGCCATGATCATGGGTGAATGAGCCTGGTGGGGGGAGCCTAGTGGGACTTGATGTTGGGGAAATGGAAGAAGCGAAATGATGGAGAGCCTTACCCTTCCAGCAGACACATTTTAAGACTTGTAGAAAGACATTGGCAGCTTTTAAAATATTCTGACAAGAGAGCACCAGTAGGAAAAATGTGTTTGAGGGAATATTGGCCTGCCAAAGCAAAGTGGAGTGGCCTCTAGGTGGGCAGGAGGAGGGAGCCCCGCTTCATCCGCAGTTCTTGGAGGGAAGTTGCGGCGTTAGGTGCTGGGTGGAGGAGCGGCCTGGTGGACGGCTTCTCCTGTCTGACGTGAGCGTGGTCCCACAGCCTCTGTGGCCTGTGGCCCTCAGCAGCTCCCCCTGGCAGGACGCAGCAACTCAGGCCATATGGTTGTTGCTGGCAGAGGAGACTAGCTGTTGGGTGCCGCCCTCAGTAAAACTTCGATCCGGCCCTCGTCAGTGTGGAGGTGATATCCCACAGCGGGTCTGCCGGGCCCAGGCATAGTGGGCGGCAGGTTCCAGGCCTCCAGCTGGCCATTTTAGAATGTGGGTGGCCAGGGGCTATTGCTTAGGCCCAGGTGACACCAGTCACCTCATGCCTAATCAGCAGTGAAAGATGCTGTTTCCAAAACCCCTGCCAGTGCTGAGTACTGCCACCTTCCTGTGTGCCCTGTACCCCCTTAACAATTTTAAATGAGGAATTTGGGTGACTTTGGGTTATTAGTAAAATCAAAGAGGACCAGTCAGAAAGTACTCTTCTTAATGGAGTGTGTCTCTCTGGTAGTTGCTGTTAGTGAAAAATGAAAATTGGGAAAATGGATTTTTGCTGAGATTATTGGTGGAGACAAGCAAGCACAAACTTGTTATGCTTTCCATAGTATCTGCTAATTTCCAGGAGAAGGAGGGAGAAGGAAATGACTGTCATTGGAGGTACGACCCAGGTTCTTTAATCGGAAAACTAACCACAGTTTCAGTACCAGTTGCTGTGCCTGGGCCGGGCCACCACTCGGCTGACCCACCCCGAGCTCCCTGGCACAGACCCACGGCATGGCCAGCACAAACCGTGTCTGCAGCCCTGTTTCGAGCAGTTCCTCTTTGGGGATCATCGAGGCCTGTTGCCAGGCCAGGGTGTGAGCCAGGCAGAGGCTTCACTGCCAGCGGTAGCTCCCTCCGCTGAGGGGCTCGGGCCCTTGTGCACGAGAGGTGCTAGGGAGGAACACTGAGCTTGGAGCTTGGCGTCTTCAGCGTGTGCCTCAAGTCATTGCCTTTAAAAACCAGTGCTCTCTTTCCCTTTTGGTGAAAGCTGCGAGCCCCCTGATACTCTGTTCTGGAGGGCTGGTAGGTAAACTACTGCAACTGTTCTGAGTAATCATTTTGTTACATTTTGTTACAGTAATCATTTTGTTACAGTTGAGTAACAGGGTGGTTCCTTAAAGAAGGCGTGGGTTTCAGTGGCCCTGCCACATTTGCGGAAGGCCCCGTGGCCTTTACTTTTGTTCTCTGTCTCTCTCAGAGATGAGGCTAGCTGGGAAGATCAAGGGGTTGGTGAGGGGAGAAAGCAGCAGGCCCAGAGTTCAGGATTAGTTGGTCTGCAACTTCTGTGTCATTTGGGGTGTATGGTTTCATTTAGTTTTGCAGAAAGGCTGCAAATAGTGCAAATGAACTAGCTCTGGAGCACATTACCCACTTGCACAGTCTGTCAGGCACACTGATTGTTTCCCATAGGCCACGCTGCTCCCAGTTGGGGGAGGAGCGATTGTTTTACTAGCATTATTCTGCCGTAAGGTCTGGCCGGAGGCATCTGCAAGAACCCGAAGAATTCCTGATTGCATGTGTGACAGGCCTTTTCCATCAACAAGGCACAGAAGCTGGGAAAACCCAGGATGAGCTGTCAGACTGAGTAACCGGCCTGTGGCAGGTGCTGACTAGCGTGACTTCCCTCAGTGCAGTGCACACCTCTGGGCCCTGGATGCAGTCCTGGCTTCTTTGTTAAATACAGGTGTGTGTTTGTTGCTGAGTGCCAGGGGCCTTGGTTCTGGATACATTCTTCATTTGTATGCGGGCCTACTTAAATATATTTTTTCTAGGCTCACCAAAATGATTCTGGGCCTTTGGAACTAGAGGCAAGAAATCCAAACTTGGTAGTTTGCAAGGTGGTTCTGAAGCAATGCTGAGCAGTCGGCTTTTAAACATTTGTCTTAGGAACAACCTGTACTCTGGCATGTTGTAAATCGACACCCCAGTTGCCTTTGTGTAATGAATTTGGACTTCAGCGCAGCAGCTGAGAAAACCTTTAGAGCAGCCTTGAGCTGTGGCTTCCTGCCAGCCTGCGGCACACCCCGAGCAGCATTGCCTGCTCCATCCGTGGGGCCGTGGATGCGGGAGCAGTAAGCTGAGTTTTTGGGCCTTTATTTTGTAGGCATGAGCTGAACATGGAAGAATGACATTGCCGATGGTAGCTGCAAGAAGGGTGGGTTTTCTAAAGCTGGTATAATGAAAAGATTCTGAAATTCAGTGAGTGTGTCAGAAGTGGGGAGTCATTAGTGCCAGTGGAACGCTCACTGACTGTAAGTCGAGAGCCTTGTTCGGTTGTGAGGACGGAAAAACGAATTAAAGAATAATGTATGAAATGCTCAAATTATATTGTCCAAGATTGTATCTAGAAGGCAGAGAATGATTAGGCATTTTACAATCTTGTTTGGCTTTCTGACTTTCTTATAAACCTATTGTTTGACTTTGGGAGGCCTTTTCAGGGAAATGGGAGGACTACCTATAACCGGGTTCTGGTATGACTAAGAGTCGTGCAAAAACAAAACCCTCTTTGTAAGTGTGCAAGTCCTGACCAAAACCGAGAGTCTGTGCTTGGGCACACAGTCCGTGTAGACCCACGTCTTAGTGTCTTCATGCCTTCCCCCTGCACCGCACTCATTTATATGGTGATTTCTGTCACCTTTTTTTTCCATTTAAATACATTTAACTTATGGTTTCAGCTGTCAAACATTGTTAGCCTTCTCCATCTGGTAAAGCCCCACATTTTGGGGGGTGAGAGAAGAACAACCAACAACAAATAACCTAGCTCCTAGACTGTAAACTTTTCATGTTCTTCAGTCTTAGTCCCTAACTTTGTGGGTGCAGAGTTTGTTGTATGTGTGTGCTTTAAGCAACTAAGTTTCTAAGGACAAAACAAACAAAAGAAACCAACATCCCCACACCAGGGTACCATTATAATAGAGAAAAAGACTCTTTAATTAGAGCAGTGTTGCAGGCTTCCCCGTGCCTGGCTGGCCGAGGCATGGAGTTGATAAGCATACAGTGTCTTTCATACTTGCCATTACAACATGTTAATTAAGAGAATTCAGCTGTGGCACCAGCTGGGGATGTCTGGCTTTGTGAGAGATTGCAATTAGATGCTTTATTTTCTGTTTTCTTTTTCCCCTTTCAACTTTGGTGGAATGCCTTTGAGTGGGGGCTTTTAGTCTCAGCAGTATAAATACTTTAATGTGCCTAATTATGTAATCATACACTTAC